>JARGYA010000072.1:0-543215 GCA_029204335.1 Mycena vulgaris | reverse complement strand
GTGGCAAGAGGAAAGACTGCACTTAACCTCATATACACCAAAGAATAGTCATTTTCCAGTACCAGTTATTTGAAGGGGCACACCGTCGATGTGCACGGGTGGTGCCAATCCTAGGCTTATGATGGGGGGCTGATGCGCTGTTCTTCGATGCGGGGGAAGGGCACATGCACGTAAGGTGGGGTCGTATTCTGGGCGGGGACCGGCACACAGTGGGCGACGTGTGGCCCGCGGGCAATGGGGGGAGGTAGTGTGGGGGCGCTAGTGGCGACGATAGTGGTGGCAAATGTGATTATTTAGTATGCTGGTCAATTTATGATGGCTTATAGATTGTATATGACTTCAAATTTTTATCCCCAAAGGACTCGTATTGCCATGCAGAGCATTGGCCCCCTAAGCCCAAGTGTTTCATTGTGGCCTTCAATGGTCGTGTTATGAGCGTCCTCGCGTGTGGTCGATGTGATGGAGGGTCGTCGTTGAAGCGGCAGAGCTGTTGAGAGTGGGCTGATGGGATGCAGCTGACACTGTTGAATACGCATGGAGGGTATAGCAATCGTCGCCGAGAATGAGCAGTCTTGCGGGAACATTATTCTGTACTCGCTGATTGTGTGCTGAGCGGCTGCTGTGCATGCGGTGTTTGTCAGAGTAGTTTGTCTGGACTCACTGATTCGGGGCTGATCGTCACTGCAACTAGTGATGGCCGGGTCGGGCTTCAAGCCCAAGCCCAGGCTTGGGTCGGGCTTTTAAGCCCGACCCAGGCCCGACCCGAGGTAGGGCTCAAGTCGGGCTCAGGGTCGGGCTTGAGATTTTGGTAGGCCCGCGACCCGGGCTCAGGCCCGGGCTTCACCCTAATTTTTTTGCCCGAGCCTGGTTGAGATTTGAGAATTCAATTTTCAAAGTACGGCGCAGCTTACCAGTGTTCGTTTGTGGCCGTATTTGGTCAACTTTGATGTGGAAGGTCGTGCATAATATAACCCCTCAAACTGTCCATTGATTCCTCCGACATCAGTCATGGGCGGTCAAATTATTTGCAGCTCCAACCAGTTCTATGTAAGTTATGGGATTCTCGAACTTCAGTCTACTTACACGATATTTCTAGCCTCCTGTCCAGTATATTATGCTGGATAATGCTAACAACAACGCCACCCATTTGGAACGACTTTACTCGTCATTGAAGCAAATCAATCTTCGGCAACAGACACCTTTGCGCAGGTGTGAGCTTTTCATGCGGAGAATGGCCTTGGAACAAAGTGATATAAATTTCTAGTCCCCGAAGCGTTGATCTGACTTAATTTAGATCGACACTCGGCTCGGCCGTCCTCTAAATGATAAAAAGAATTAGATGCATGGGTCGCAGGGATTATATAGTTACCTACACTCCGAAGCGTATTTTCGAGGATTTGTTTCTTTGCTACCAGTGCAAACTCTCACAATAAATATTCTACGGTGGTGCACGGCATCTCCCGCTGAATTGTACAGTTGCTCGGCTCCCAGTGCATTCTCACAATAAATATTCTCTGGTGGTGCACGGCATCTTTCGTTGTTTCGTTTCTGATTCCATAGATGCAGGTCAATCATTCCCGCTTCCACGCCGCTTGGGGATCATTGGCCCTTGACTACCTTGCAATCCAAGCGGCATCCGTTTCGAGTGAACGGGCCTTCTCATCAGGTGGTATTACAATCTCAAAGCGACGTAATCGATTGAAAGGTGATGTCGTTGAGGCACTTCAATTCTTGAAGTGTTCGATCCGCGGCGAAATCCTGTTTCCCGATGTGCCTTCTTCCTCCAATGAACCTACCCTGGCACCTGATGGGGCGGACAGCGACGGTGACGATGAAGACCCCGAGAAATTGGGTGTGTGGGACAGGTTGCTAGATGATGACGAGCCGGACGAAGGAGAGGATGACGATGACATCCTTATATTTTAGATAGATATAGAATTTGGACCGTTTTTCTACCCCCGAGCCCGGGCCTGAGCCCAAGCCCGACCCGACCTGGGCCCGACCCGCTAAGTCGGGTCGGGCTCAGGATTTTTTGAAGCCCAAGCCCGCCAAGACCCGACCCAAGCCCGGGCTTGCCAGGCCCGACCCGACCCGGCCATCACTAACTGCAACGGATGCACCGTCTTTGTGTGAACTAGGGTTAGTTTACACGAGACAGTTTCTGGGCAATAACGCTGGAGACGGTACCTGCGTCACGGATTGTGATGCACGTCTCTGAGCTGACCCGAGAGTGGTTGAGACGCTATGCGTATGATTGCATCGTGGCAGAGGTGTTGAGAGTGTGGGATGCAGCGGTCGTAGCGCAGGCTTGCGGTAATAGTATTCTGTGCTTGCTGACTGGGTTGATTGGCCTCCCCAAAAGCCTGAATAAAGCCGTCGTGGATATCTCTGTGGATGCGATGTCTGTCAGAGTATTTAGTCTGTTACAGACCACCTTATCTGGACTGACGTGCCCTGACAACAACCTTTTAGTGCCTTATAAGGCACCCCAGCAAACCTGACAGGGCCTTGTAAGACCGTCAGGCTCTGGGATGCCTTATAAGGCTTTTTCGATTTTTCCGACACTGTATTCACGGATTCGGAGCTGAGCATCGCTACTGCGAATATTTGGGACGGTTCTGCGTTGGCGCTGTATGCACTGACCAGAGATAGTGTCTTGGCGCTGAAGATACGCCCCGGAGAAAGATCCTCGATGCGTTGTCTTTGCAGTAAGGCTGAATGCGGTGTCTGGGCAATGAAGCTGGAAACAGGACCTGAATAACGGGTAAGGATGCGCGTCTCTGCGCTGAACCTGGATGGGCCGACCCGAGAGTGATTGAGAATCGAGGCTGGTAGAAAGCTCACCAAGGCGCTGTCTGGGCAGTGAGGCAGGATGCGGTGCCTGCGCAATTAAGCTAGATACACTGTCGGATTAACGGGTCAGAATACGGTGTCTGCGCGTGGACACTGGATGCATTGCCGCAAGACGGTCTCTGCGAATTGCTGCTGGATACGCGTTCTAGGGAAAGGTGCTCGAAGGGCTGTCTGTGCGGTGAGGCTAGATGCGGCGCCCAGGGAATGGGGCTGGAGACGCTGTCTGAGTGAGAATGCGGTGTCTGACGCTGAATGTTAATCCCCGGACTGTCTGCTAGAGGAAATACCCCGGGAATGGTCTAGAAACGGTGTCTGCACCCTAGGGCTGGTTGAAGTATCTGGGGTATGGTGACAGTTTCTGAGTAACGGTGTCTGCGTGTTGATGCTGAATCTGCTGAATAAAACGCCCGGGAAAGGCCTGGGGATCGTGTCTGACTATTGCTGCTGGATACAAGGGCGGGGATATTGTCCGAGAGCGGCACTGCATCCGTTCGTTTACTAATTGAATTCAAAAGGATAGGTACAGTCGACGAGTATATTTCGGAGATATGGCCTGGCGTCGTCGTGAATGTGGGTGTGACGGCGGTTCCTAGAGCAATACCCGGTCCCCCGATGTGGTAGTAGAGCAGGTCGGCTATTCTGTAGACACCTCGTGATGTAGTTGATCAGCCATCATTCTACCCTTGTCCGTGTCCGTCATGTGCCTCTGAGTGGCCGTCGCCTTTCCCTGCTACATATGGTGATCAGAGCGATTCGACGATTCACACCTACGGACCAGATTCCGCTTTCCGCTGGGAGGATCATTTCTAGCTCTTTTTCGGCCTCACCATCCGTCGACATCTGTTTTGTGCGGCCTGCATCCACCTCACCGAGCTTTTGATCGAGCTAGATCTTACTGGTATCACCATTACTACTTCCCATCCACCTTTGGCAACCTTTTCGACTTGATCGACCCTGCGCTCGCCGTCCTACCCTCATCGACACCAATCCCGCCGTGGTGGCGCGTGGGAGATTTCTCCGCCCCATTTGGACGTGTGGGAGCGTTCTCGTAACAATGCTTTGCGCTTGCGAAACGTGGCGACGCCTGACTATGGTCAGTCAGGCTGTCCTTGCCTTGGAATACTGGGGGTCTAGGGCAAATTGACCGGCGATTTTTATCGACTACGTGGAGGTTATTGCTGCTACCCTTTCGCCGCTGTCCGAGGTATCCTCCGGCCCCGATCGTACTGTCCGCTTCCAGTTGAATGCGATCATTCACCCGCTTCCGATTTCTCCCGACTTCCGCATGGACCTTTTCCCATTCCTTTCGATATTCGACATCTTTCCGCGATTCTTGGGGCCTCGCTGGAGGACAAGTTATAAAACCTGAGGCTTGGATGGGTTAGGTCTCTGGGATCGCGACGAGGACGTCGCTATTCTGTTGGGTGGGCACTGGGGTGGAACGGTGCTATCACTCTATCATCCACTTCATATCTGACACTGCTGTGCTTCCTTGGACCTCACCGGAGGACAAGTTATAAAACCTGAGGCTTGGATGGGTTAGGTCTTTTGGGATCGCGACGAGGACGTCGCTATTTTGTTGGGTGGCCAGATGTGGTAGTAGAGCAGGTCGGCTATTCTGTAGACACCTCGTGATGTAGTTGATCAGCCATCATTCTACCCTTGTCCGTGTCCGTCATGTGCCTCTGAGTGGCCGTCGCCTTTCCCTGCTACACCGATACACCCGCGCCCCCGAAACCCAAGGTCCAAGATAGCCCTATACCCTCCGGAGCGCCGGTTCCTAGCGCAATCCGATCCCCCCCGATACACCCACGCTCCCCCGAGACCCAAAGATGGCCCTATACCCTCGTAGGCCCCCCTGCCCCGTAGGGGCAGGGGGAGGGTGCACAATCGCTTACAACCATACACCCTAGCCATTGCGCCAAGCAGCTATCACTCTTTAAAAATGAAGAAAATGCAAGGCACCAGCGCCAGCTCAGTTATGGCTATAATCAGAAGCGGTACCGACCTCTACTCCTGGCCAGGGCATCAAGTGACGGATTCTGATTCAAGTCAAGCAAAGCTGAACGAGTTCAGGATGTCGAAATCGCGCAGTCTATGCCATGAACAAATATGTATACAGAGACGCTATTTGTACAACCGAATAGCTCTAAAGAAAGGGTATAGAGGTGAGACAGACAAGAAACGAGGGGACTTGAATCAGGCTGCCTTGGCGCGAATGCAATTTTCATGGATGCACAGACATGAGTTGTGGTCGGGGGACCGTGGATGAAAATTCACTGAAAGAATTACGGTATGAGGCCACCGGTAGAATAAAGCACAGCACGAGACGCACCATGAAATCCGACCACACTGGCTCTTCCCAGCTGGCCTCAACAACCTGCGGCGGTGGTGCGGGCACTACGAAATGGACCTTCCGCTCCAGCCCAGCAACCAGGAATCTTTCGACGTCAAGATCCAACTTGATGGTTAAAGAGACCTCGTCTTTTCTCCACTCGACTGAGAGCTCACGGGCCCTTCACCCAGATGACCCCCGTGATCAACCAAAACGCATCTCATACCGTACAGGATGTACCAGCGCAAAGTCCAAGCTGAAGCCGGGTGATTCGAGGGTCTTGGACGGGGCTGAATGCAGTGACAGTTCAGAGCCATTATTGAGTCAGGAACCCTCTTGAGTCACAATTAGACCGCGTCCGAGACACAATGAACCAAATGAATGTGATTAAGGAGAAAGAATTGTATGTTCATAGAATCTACTGAAGATATGTACTGATATCCATAACACCTGTATTAGAAGACAAAGGATGTTGGTTGTGTAGAAGGAAGAGAAAAAATGATACAGCTGAAGGATCAACGGAAGGCTACACAAGCACACCTGGGAAGGTTGCGACAGATTTCAGGACTATACTTCCAAAGCAAGTACATTAAATATCAAGTCCATGTGATACACATGATGTAAAACGGTAGGCCTAATGGAAACTAACCCTGACTTCCCTCAATTTTCTCAATGTGCACTCTCAACGACTCTGCCTCATCTGATAGTCTCAGTGCTTGTCAAGGTAGCTTTCCCAACAGTACAGAGTACACCTTGTTCAATTGGCCCAGCTTGCTATATGTATGTACCAGATTTGTTAGAGCTTCCCAAGTGTCTGGATGGTCCTCCCCAAAGGATTTCTCTTCGCTTCTCTAGGACAACAACTTCAACCTCCTCTGCCTCATTCAGCCTGCCTAGTTCATGGTGTGTCTGTGCCAGATTTCCCATGGCTGTCAGAGTATCTGGATGCTCCTCCCCAAGAGTTCCTCTTTGCTTCTTGAGGACCACAACTTCAAGCTCCTCTGCCCTGTTCAATTGACCTAATTTGCGGTATGTCTCTGCAAGATCTGCCATGGCAACCAAAGTATCTGGATGTTTCTCCCCAAGGATTTCTTTTCGCTTCTGAAGAACAACACCCTCAAGCTCCTCTGCCTTGTGCAATTGGCCCAGTTGTTTGTATGTGGCTCCTAGATCTGCCATGGCAAGCAAAGTATGTGGATGGTCCTCCCCAAGAATTCCTCTTCGCTTCTGAAGAACAACACCTTCAAGCTCCTCTGCCTTGTGAAATTGGCCCAGTTGGCGGTATGTGACTCCTAGATTCGCCATGGCAACCAGAGTATCTGGATGGTCCTCCCCAAGGATTTCTCTTCGCTTCTCTAGAACAACAACATCAAGCTCCTCTGCCTCGTGCAATTGGCCCAGTTGGTAATATGTGGCTCCTAGATTCTCCATGGAGAGTAAAGTAAGTAGATGGTCCTTCCCAAGGATTTTCTTTCTCTTCTCCAGGACAAAAACCTCAAGTTTCTCTGCCTTGTTCAATTGACCTAATTTGTGGTATGTCCGTGCAAGATTTCCCATGGCAACCAGAGTATGTGGATGGTCCTCCCCCAAGGATTCTCTTTTCTTCTCAAGAACTATGACTTCAATATCCTCGGCCTCATTCAGCCTGCCTAGTTCATGGTATGCCTGTGCCAGATTTCCCATGGTTGTTAGAGTATTTGGATGGTCCGCCCCTAAGGATTTTCTTTCTTCCTCAAGAAGGACAATGTTAAGCTCCACTGTTTCCTTGTGTCTTTCTGCATGAGAATAGATTGACCCAAACGGTGCATTGACATAAGGTGGTATGTATGTTAGACCCTTCCGCAGTGAATCAATGTGGGGTAATAGCCACAGACTCGCCAATTGCCTATCTTGTTCTTGAATAGTTCTGATTGACATTGCAACTATAGCAGCCATGGAATAATGATACACTTCCTCATTTGTCAGTGTACTTTGGCTCCAGTTATGTACAAGTGGATGAATTGAGAATAATCCCGTGTCAGCATCGAAGTCAATCAAGGAATATGCTCGGAGCTGATTTGTAACTTCTGTGAACCGGAGAGAGTCCCAGTCACCAGTGGGTCCCAGATACCATGAGAGAAGCTCCATCGGTTTCTGTAGCTCTTGTTCAGAGATACCAATGACTCCAACTGCTGAAGCCTTGCTAAAGATTTTCTCTGATATCCCTTGATGGTGTAGGAAGGAGCATAGCTGTAATAATGTCTGAGCCAGCTCACTGAGCCTGTCAAAACTAATCTGCCATGTTGTATAAACTGTCCACTCATAATCATCATGGGCCTGTGCAGGTTTCTTGGTGAGCAGTCGGGCTCGATTCTCTTTGTATAGTTCCAAATAGGTGTTCAGTGCCCCAGATTCCGTTATGAATGCACCAGCCTGTATAATGGCAAGAGGCAGACATGTCAGCTCCTGTGAAATAATTAGGAAATGAAACATATTAGCCCTGCTGACAAACCTGGACAATCTCGGCAGCCATCTCCTCATTACGAGGTGTGACCTCCTGGGCAGCACTTGTGAGCAATAGCTTGATCGCATCTGTTTCTTCCATATCAGAGACACGAGCATCAGATCCCGCATAACCACGAAGCCCAGGATTCCGAGATGTAATGATGATGTTTCCATGATCACATTGAGGGAGAAATGGATTCAGATTTATCTCCGGATCATCTGCATTATCAAAGAAAAGAAGCCATTGATCGTGATTCCCCTTAAGCCAGTTGAGAGCATCTTGTGAGGTGTTTCCAGTCTTGATGACAGCTATATTCTTCAGGCCTGCATCAATCGTGTCCCGATTGCTTGCATCAATGTAAAAGCTATCTGAGAAACTATGGGGCAAGCCTCAGTCAGGTCGCAGTGGGGGAATGAAAACTTACCAGGATGATGCCTGAATGAACTTGCGAGCAATTTGTGTCTTTCCACCCCCACCGACTCCATAGAGCAAGAAGATATGTTGTTGTGCATGGTCCTGATTAAAGTATTCGTGCATCTTGTCAAGAATTCTCTGCCTCCCATGGAAAATTCGAGATGGAAGAGGACAATTGTTGATGCTTTGATTCACTTGAGCTACAGGAAGAGCTGAAAATCTGGGATGAATTCTAGCACCGGCCGATTGACAAAAAAACTTGCAGCTTTTTTGTCCTTGTGGGCTTGTCGGCAAGCTCACAGGGTCAAAATAAGCATAAGCAATGATCCCAACGAAAATGGCAATCATCAGGGAAACCCCCAAAAGAACCTGAACTCTTTTCAGCTGTTTTATGGCTGACAAGTTGAGATGCTTGTACCTCAGTCGACCAGCCATAGAAATTATTCACGGTGGAGCGGTTGGTTTTGATACGAAAGCGGGGAGCAGGACCCTCCCCAACACCCCCTTGGCCACCGGTCCCCTGACCCTCACCACCAGCACCGCCCCGACCTCCTGAGTAAAATGATTAATCATTTTGGCATCCCGACAAGCTTCCCTCGTACCAGATATGTAGTTATTAACCGTTTGGGGATCAGTACCTCGGCGACGCATGGCGGTGTGGATTTTTGGAGATTACGGGCGTGGATCTTAGCAAAGGTACTATATCGGTCACTGGTGAAGTTTCCACAAGAGCCAGGACTGACCAGAGAAAGGATCCGGACGATGTTTTCAAAAGCTGCTGCAGTGGAGAGGGCGGACGACAACAAAAAAGGTTAGACAGTAATCAAGCCTCAAGGCTGCTGTGCACAGCTTCGATCCGGATCGGATGCAATTCACTCTCGTATACATGCCGTACGTATTGGAAATTGTCTTCTCGTAATTACAATCCAAAATACGAACGGTGCGAGAGCAAAGAAATGTATAAACTGAAACACACGAGAAACAACTTGAGGGAAGAGGTGCATACCCTACATATTTAGTTGTCAGCATGACCGGGTCCGCATTAAATTAATCGGTGTCCAATATAACAACACTGACAGGGAGGCGTGCGTGTGGCACGAGGTGCCGGAGTACTAATCGGTAAATCCGAGGGCGCTCCGATGCGAGGGGTGAATAATATACGGAACTCGGGAAACGGATCAGCCATCAGATCATCGCTCCACTTACTGTAAGGACAGTGTAAAACCAAGGACTGAACTCGATGAGATGGTCAACGAAACAAATGGGATGGGGCTTGCAGCAATCCAGCGTCTGCTTGAATGAGCGCCAAGATAGGCGCGCAGAAGTCGTCGTGGATGACGGCATGCCGACATAGCACAGCCTTCACGTGGAGATTGAGCGCCGATCGGCAACAGGAAACGAGTGAGGCACAAGGGCGAAAGAGCCCGTTCTTCGTTGCTCTCTCTTTTCCCGTACTAGTACGCCGTTGCGCCCTTCCTATAAATCCTTATCCACCCCTCCTTATAGCTGTTCGGACAGATTGCTTTGACTGAAATTAGAAGAGGCTTATGGCAGGATCTGAGAACAGCATTCATTAGGGTCGTTCACAGTTCACTTTTTTCTCCCACATTTTTTACTGGATCATTGGTTTTACTTGGTTTTTGCTCAGGATCTTTTCCCTTTTTCAATTCAGTGATGCAAAAAGGGTTGAAAATGGAAGAAACAAAGTGTCTAGGTGCAGAATTCATGAAACGACAGAAAAGAGAAAAGGGAACAAAAATGGCCGGAAGAAGTGAACTGTGAAACCCCCTGACGAAAGCTCCTTTTTCTCTCCCTTTTTGCGCTCTTTTTTTTCGTCTTACTTAGATTTACATCCCTGTGTAGTTCAGATCCATACGGGACATCTCAGGGGGCCTCATGCATGCATGCGGGGCATAACAAGAGCCTGTACCCCACCCTGTTTGATGCGGATACATTTATTTGGCAAAAGGAACAAAAAACGGAACAAAAAATGGGAGGAAAAATGGAACCGTGAACGACCTTAATGTGCTGTGATATATTTCCACTTGCGTGTTTTTCTGCTAAGGGTTAAAATCATCGAGTGGATCGCGAAGTTCTGTCCGCTAACCATACACCCTAGCTATTGCGCCAAGCGCTCTTTTTTAAAAAAGGGAGAACACAAGGCGCCAGCGCCAACTCAGTTATGGCTATAATCGCCAAATTCAACTCTCGGGCCAGTGTCAAACGAAGCCAAACGAGTTCAGGATGACGAAATCGCGCAATCTATGTGGCCCGAGCGTCAACCGATATGTATACTGATACGCGTCTCGTGAACTGCGTTATGTACAACCAGACACAGGGTATACAGGTGATACAGACAAAAAACGAGCGGACCTGGGTCAGGCTGCCTTGCTGCGAATGCAATGTGCATGGATACGCGGGTATCAGTCTCTCGAGTTGTGGTCGGGGGGAGCGTGAATGAAAGTTCACTGAAAGAATTGCGGTATGAGGCCACCGGTAGAATAAAGCACAGCATGAGACGCACCATGAAATCCGACCACGCGGGCTCTTCCCAGTCGGCCTCGACAACATGCGGCGGCGGTACCGGTGCGGGCACCACGAAACGGACCTTCCGCTCCAGACCAGCGGCCGGGAATATTTCGACGTCATCGTCCGACTCGATAGTTAAGGAGACCTCGGCCCACTCTGGCGGAGGCATCAGGTCAGGGAAGACGCGCGACAAGCGTCTGGGGCGGGTGGATGGGGACCAGAGGTGGATTTGGCAGATTTGGTGAAGCAGGAGTTGGCAGTGGTTGCTTTTTACAGTTGGCGGTGTGGACTGCGCGTCGTCTACTGCGGAGAATGTTGAGCAACATTTACGAGGAACGAGGTTTAACGCACCAATGAGCTCGTCATCATCCTCCACAGGATTTAAGGGCGCGTAAAGAATCCTGAATTCGACTTCAGTCGCGGGAGACCGTGCCGCGGACGAGAGGCAAGACGAGACCGAATCTTTTGATGGTGTGGGGGAAGGGGCGCTCGAGTGAAGAATTCCTGTGGAAGGCAGCGAGGGGTGCTTTTTCGCAGACGTGGACTTGGTTTCATTGCCAAAGAACATAGAAATCTCGTCGGTGAGCGTTTTCCAGGACGTGGTCGAAGTCGTCGGGGTGATCCAGGACGGCGCGGCGGTAGTGTGGATAATGGGAGACATCGCTGAATTGAAAGTGTGAACGACACCTACCCCCTCTTGTTATATACGACCGCGGAAGAATATTTCAAGATCACCCATTAATCTCACTACTCCACTTACCGCGCTCCGCCGCTATATACTGCACTGGTCCTCGGACTTCATGGATATCCAATGGCGGTCTACTGGATGCGAATATGGACAAATCTCCTCGCCGCGAGCGATGTCGCAGTTGCCAAGAGACTGAAAGTGGGGAGGACCAGGCGAAATCTCAACGAAATCCGCCCAGGACCTGCATTAGCGACTTGATGAGTAGGATTTGACGATTTCAGAGGCCGAGGAGATAAATGCCGGCGATAATTTCTCCGGAGGATGTCTGAGACGATCGACCCAATGACGCTGTATGCAGTGCCCAATTGGAAGAAGACAACTTGAACAGACTCGCCGTTCATAGCCTCGGGTGGTCTAGAGCGACGGGTCAGAAGCCTCGCTATAGACGTTCCTTTTTGGCCCGAAAATGGGGAAGAGCCGAGAATCTGAGACTCGGAAGACGCATCACTTGATGGGATCAACGTGACATCGGGTCACGTCACGCGCTGCGCCGGCGCCCCCAAACATGCTAGCCATTGCGCCAAGCACCGGATTAGAAAGAAAAGACTCGTCCGAGACAAATAACCTCGACAGCGCCGCACTCGAGCAAAGGAACCGGGTTGAAATCAACCTGTCAATGTGGCGTCGCGTTCGATAGAACACGATACATAGGAAATTTGCGCCGTTTTGCGGGCAGGCCCAACGAAGCGGATCATCGCACAAGATGGAAGCAGATGTAACGAAGCCTTCAAGCATAACCACGTCTAGCGGACATAGCACAGTACGAGATGGATAATCGTTTTCATATCCGCAGCTTCAAGTTCCCGAAGACATCAAGGTTCCCCTAGGATAGAACCACGCTAAATAAGCATAGAACACCCCCCAAACGACGGGCACTAACTTTCTCGCGCGCCAGAAAGTTGTTCATCCCATTGTGGTTTCCCATCTCGTATTTGAGCTTTCCCATCGCGTGTAGCATCGGCATGTTCTGCTTCATGAAGGTTGTGAGAGCTGGGAGGCGCCTTTTGTGTGCCGCGGCGACGAGCGGAGCCTCAAACGTGGCGACGCGGGATGACAAAGCACCAGTTGCTCTACTGCCGACAGCACTGCGATGTTGGCGGCCGTGGAGTAATCCCAATGTATCAAAGGTACATCTAGGGAGGCGAGAATGCGAAAACCCATGTCAATCACCCACGGGGCGGTGTAGCTCCAAACGGCGAGCATGATTTCGACTGATATAAGAGACGGAAGGGCTGGGAAGGGAATGGCAAACTGGGACATTTTAAATTCTGCAATGCGTCCGTAAGTGGGTGCGATGGGTATTTGTGGACGTACGAGTGCATTCGAGGCGGGGGTGATTCCAGTGCATGGGCCGCGCCGGAAATTAGGCGCATGCTGTACTGGTGCTCCACCGATAAACGATGCAGGTTCACTAGTTGCCCGGGAAAGTGCGGAGTAGACAAGATTTCGAATATCTGTGGATCACTTATGTGAACGATTAAACAATCAAGACTTCTTGCCGAAGTCTGTGGAGGGCCAGTGCCGGGAACGTCGGCGGCGTCGGAATCATGAGAGACGAGATGGACTGATAAAGCCCGAGTAGATTTCTGAATAATCAAGAGCACGGCCGGCGGGACGCCAAGGTGGCATAAATGCAACTGTCCCAACTCCTGCTGTGAGATGAAATGGAGGAGACCGGAGGAGACGGCCGGCGGTAGCTCTCCCCAATGGATCATGCCGCCGCTGTTACTCCCGTCGATCTTACAGCTGCGCACGCTCGTTAGCTGCGCGAACAGACGCGGCAGGTTCTCGAGGTCCGACGGCGTCAGCGCCCGTACTCTTCCAAACTCGATCCGCAGGAAGTGGATGTATTTCACGGGATAAGGCGATTCCGTGAGACGAGAGGACCAAGCACTGTAATTGGGCACAGAATGGCGACCATGAAGACCCAGCCAGCTGAAGAGCTTTCTGCGGCTCCTCTCTAGGAGGCTCGACGCCACGAGAGCACAGGCCTGAAGAGATTTCACTTCGTTTTCCTCGATTTCGTCTATGATCGCGTCGATAGTTTCCTGCGGGAATGAGCGGACGGTGAGCATGGCAGGAGGCAAGAGAAAAACTCCTGCGAGCAAGAATGATCGGATCCGGCCTGATCCGAGCCTCGTTCTTTCACGTCTTCGCAGCCTGGAAGGTTCCACAGGGCCTGACTTGACCACCGAAATAACGGAAAGGGATCAGTCTGGACTCGGTCCGCATAGGAAAATCCAGATGGTCGTCGAGTGTGAAGCGAAAGCGAAAATTCAATGAAACGAATACAGACACCACCTATCGTACAAACCCTCTCCCTCCCCTCGGACCCCTCCTGCTTGCGCTCTGAGCTCAAAACGAAATCCCGCGCTGCTTCGCGACGAACTTGCCGAAATACTCGACGACGGCGCCCGTCTCCTCGCCCACAGGGCGGATCCACGCAGGCGGGAGCATGAAGCCATACTGGCGGGTGGCGCATGAGCGGGGCGGTTGGAATTGACGAGGAATGAAGTTACGCACGGTCCCGGTATCTCGCAAGAACGCAGCGTATGTGTACTTGATGCCCGCGGCCGTGTATATGTAGTCGAGGAGGTTACCCGGCGCGCTAAGTCCCATCAGGCGTAGCTCGCAAGCGGGAGCACAAAAGACGTACCGGTACAGCAGCTCGCAGAGGCTGCCGGTCTAATTCGGGGTCAAAGGCGTAGGGTCATGGAAAGGAAGAACCCACCATGAAAGGTGTCCCCCACACGGACTTCCCCGCCTGCGCCGCGCCATGCAGCGCTTCCATTTGATCCTCCGCGTCCTTGGGCAGCCGGTTGCACTTGTACGAGTACGGCGCCGCCACTGTGTGCTCACTCAGTTTTAAACGAAATAGATAAGGGAAACGCAGCGCCGCTTACGCATCTGCCCGTAGCTCCGCAGCTCCAGGAACGCGACGACGCCGCCCTTGCCCGCACCCTTGCCGACGCCATTCACCTTCGTGATGTAGTTCGCGATGTTGTTCACCTCGTGCGCCTCGAACGCGCGGTGGCCGGGGTACCAGTGCGAGCATGGGTCCGCCGGCTCCTGCTTCTTCTTCTTCTTGAGGTCGTCGGTGTCATCCGCAGACCACAGCAGCGGGTGCTTGGCGTGCGGTTTCCAGTGTGCGCCCTGCACTCGTGGGTTAGCCAAGAAGACAAGAGCAGTGAAAACGGGCGCACCCAGTTTCTGCGGAGGGTACATACGTAAGAATCAATTATAGCGCGCTAGAAGCACGGAAGCGCACCGGTTCATGTCAATCCCGATGCATTTCGCACCCGGACCTACGATTTGGCGGTTTTTGTACCTACGCCGTAATAGTTTTAGAGAGAAGCAAGAAAAGAAAGGAAGGCGGGGCCGCACCAGAAGCGGTCTCCCTCCCAGGTGTACACGTAGCCGTCCGGATTCGGAGACGGAATAATATGAAAGTCCTGCAGCCGCGTGAGAATGGAGTGCCGGGAGCCCGAATGAGGGCGGACTCACATAGACGTCGAGGAGGTACGCGAGGGAACCCGGTTCAGATGTATTGGTTAACAACGCGTGGGCGATGTACAAGGCGGTCGAGGTGGCGACCCACTACTGGCGAGTCAGCCATAATGAGAAGCGAAGTGGGAAAGCACGTACCTCGCGCGCGTGCTGCGGGCCCAGCACGACGAAGCCGAGTTTCGGCGTGGCCGTCCCATTCCGCGGCGGCGCTGAGATCTTCATCCCGAGCATCTCCCGTCCCTCGCTAGTGTGCCCCAATTGGAGGACCGACACGGACTCTGGATGAGTCTGGGCTAGCGCGTGGACGAACGAATCGACCTCAAACTGCGGGTGGTACTCCGCGTGGAAGGTCGTGTTCTCGAGCGAGTCCAGGCGCCAGTCCTCTGCTACGTGGAGCCGCGGACTCGGCTCGGGAACGGTGATATTGCTCAATGAGTGAGGGGTAGACAGCAGGGCGCTCGGAAGGCGCGCGGAGGATGGAGGCGAGTATATATCGACGTGCGGGCTGGAATCCGTGCCAACTTGCCAGATATCGAGGTTGTGTGCCTGTATAAATGTGGTCGTGTGAGCAGAATTCAGAGGAGATTGGGCGTGCAGGAGATGACCTGAGCGAGGCTGAGAACTTCTGCGAGGTGTGTTAGATTCTTTGGAGAAAATCTGCGTAGAATCCCCGGCGATTGATGTGGGGGGACGTCGAATACATGCTGCTCGAGTGCGGCAACGACTAGCGAGAATACCGCGGTCCACAAGAGGCTCCCGAGGATTCCGCCGGGCATTTCGTAGGGGAGTGTATATTTCTGCAAAACGTCGATAAAGCGGCGATTCAGAGAGCCCAGGAGGGGTGGATCGCAAGGCGGAAGGTGGTGAGAGTGAAAGGAAGGCGGGCAAAACAAGCCACAGCAATGCGCTCCGAACACGCCGATCCGGCCGGGTATTCCCGAAGGAAGAGTTCCACAACGGCGGCGTAACGCCCAGCACCTGTCATTTCACGCAGGTTGCTTGCCTCCTTGTGCTGCTTCTCTCTTCGCACGCATTTGATAATTTGCCGATTTTTAACAACTTTTGAATTGGAAGAATGGTTAGCGGCAAGTTGTTGGTAGACTCGCTCCCAGAAGCAATTTGGCCTTCTCGGTGCTTATGGCGAGAGTCATTTTAGACAAAAAACTTACTGGCCCTCTGAGTTATTTGAGAAACTGTCACAGACTTTTGGAGTACCATCGGCATGTACCGCAAACTGACATAAATTTCCTTGGGAACAGACGGAACGACGAACGTAGTACAAGAAAAACATGCGGATGCCAGGCGCCATCCCATCACACTTTCAGCAGCATCATAGCAGAACCTCAACGGGCTCCCGGTTGCTGGCCGAATTGGGCCGAAATAAATACTGAACCGCGCGCTGTACATAATCTCCGTGGCTTGCTGTACGCTGTGGCTTCTTCCACTATGACCTCGCGCACATCTGTGTGGACATTCTGACACTGCTTATTATTTATCCACATAAGATGGTACTGTGCACGAGCTGTTTGTACCTGGCGGATCATTTTCAACCAGTCCTCAACCCTCCAGGCTGGACCTTTTTGCAGACCCTAACCGAACTGGTGAGTGTTGGGCAGTTTCTCTGTTAACAAATCTCTACAAAGGGAGGGACACGCCATCCTCTGAGCCGCCGATGCCTCCACGTATACGGCCGGCGGCCGCAAGTAACGCGGATGACTGGGCCGAGGAAACTATTTGAGGTTAAATGGCATATCGTGCACTTTTGAGAACGGGAGGGTAGGCAGGCGCCCTTGAAAATCCCAACATTATTAATACAGTGGGGACTCGAATGTGAATACATGATCGGCTGCAGTGACGGCCGGATCCAAGCCGCGCGGATGACCCGAAGGCCTCCATTCTTCTTCCACCCGAGTAGGAGTGATACAGCAAGTATCTTCCCTGCAGACGTCCCCGCGCCGCTCCAGAGTGCCTTCTCTACAACGGGGGGAGTTTCGACGGAGACAGAGCCATGCCTTCTGCGCCAAGGTAACCTGCTAATTTACCACTACATACCAACCAGCGTCGACGTTTTCTATCCCTTAACAGGTTGTCGTAGGTAAATACGTCGCGATCATCGATGGACGGATAAAAAGGTACCCTCGCCGTCAATCCCCTCTGTGGTTTACCACTCGAGTTCTCTCTCAGCGCTTATTCAACAAACCACTCATAATTATGTTCTCCAATTGCGTTCGGGATTTGTGCCCTCAGCCTCGCCACCGATGCGCTCCACCAGGAGCAGATGATTTCTTGGGACATCGATATCATCCCCGCCGAAATCACGCCCGGCATATACCGCCTTAAAATTCCCAACGGCTTGCTCTGGATGTCCCCAGAAAGCCTTGATCTCAAGTTTAATCCGCATCTCACGTGGATCAGTGAAGCCGAGACGATGCGTCGCGGTCGTGATCCACAGATATTCGAGATCTTGTCTACTCCGCACTTTTCCGGGCAAATAGCAAGCCTGCGCCGTTTGTCAGTGGAGCGCCAGTACAGTATGCAGCTAATTTCCGACGCAGCACATACAGTCGAACACGTCCGCTTCGAATGCACTCGTACGTCCACAAATACCCTCGCACCCACGCATTGCAGAGTTTAAAATGTCCCAGTTTGCCATTCCCTTCCCAGCCCCTCCGTCTCTTATATCCGTCGAAATCATCCTCGCCGTTTGGAAATACACCGCCCCGTGGGTCATTGACACGATCTCTCGCATCCTAACCTCCAACTCGGAGCCCGCAACGACTACTCTCGAAGAGGTCGTCATCAGCTACCTAGCTACCCCCCCGGAACGGTGGGATTGCTCCGAGGCCGCCTACATCGCAGTGCTGTCGACATAATAGGGTCGTTCACAGTTCACCTTTTTCTCCCATCTTTTCCACCATTATTAACTGGATCATTGGTTTTACTTGTTTTTTGCTCTGGATTTTTCCCCTTTTCAATACATGTACAGTGATGTAAAAAGGGTTGAAAATGGAAAAAAAAAAAGTGTCTAGGTGCAGAATTCATGAAACGGCAGAAAAGAGGGAAGAGAAAGGGAAGAGAAATGGCCGGAAAAAGGAACTGTGAAACCCTCCGACGAAAGCTCCCTTTTTCTCACCCTTTTTGCACTCCGTTTTTCGTTTGACTTAGGTTTACATCACTGTATAGTTCAGATCCCTCCTTGACATCTCAGGGGGCCTTATGCATGCATGCGTGGCATAAAAAAAGCCTGCCCCTACCCTGTTTGAGGCGGATATATTTATTTGAAAAAAGGAACGAAAAATGGAACGAAAAATGAGAGGAAAAATGGAACCGTGAACGACTTTATTAGAGCAGCTGGTGCTGTCTTATCCTGCGTCGCCACGCCTGAAGCTCCGTTTCTTCGCCGCGGCGCACAAAGGGCACCACAAACTTCATGGAGGAAAAATGCCGACACCATACGCGATGGGAAAGCTCAAATGCGAGACGTGGGACCATAATTGGATGGTCACCTTTTTGGCGCGCGAAAGGGTTAGTTCCCGTCGTTTGGGGGTGTTCTATGCTCATTTAGCGTGGTTCTGTCCTAAGGAACCTTCAGGAAGCTGCGGATATGAAAACGATTATCCATCTCGTACTGTGCTGTGTCCGCTAGACGCGGTTATTCTTGAAGGCTTCGTTACGTCTGCTTCCATCTTGTGTGATGACCCTCCTCGTTGGGACTGCCCGCAAATTTCCTATGTATCTCTCTGCTTGCTCTACTGCATGTGAGGGACTAACGGGTCAGACGGGATAACGGGTCAAACGATTATTTGCCCTGAACAGTAAGGATTATGCGAAATCTGACTCGTGCCATGTTTTGGGTAGTATCCGTCGCTATCAGATCCAGATTTTTAGCATGATACAGCAAGTTATGGATGAGAAATAGGATGATTTCTTGCCGATGCCTGGCCAAATTGCCGTTTTGGGCTGTTCTCCGGTCTCCTCTCCCTTGTTCCTCCACAACTGCTGCCACAGATGTCCTGGAGTGCTCTCATGCTTCATTCCAATAGTCAATGAAGACTTTGGCTGCCTCCGAATTGTGAGCGTGTATGTGTAGATATGGTAACAGATACTTGACCCGGTACTACCTAATTGGTGGTCTTAGAGGTTATATTTAAGGCTCCCCCATAGATGAACAAACCCCCGGACTTTCTGATAGTCAATTTTGCAGCTCGTTTCTGATGAAGACTGTCCATTCAGATCTGTTATAGCTACTGTAGATACAGAGATATTTGACAATCATTTTGAACTGACCCGTTAATCCCTCACGTGCAGTATCGAACGCAACGCCATATTGACAGGTTGATTTCAACCCGGTTCCTTTGCTCGAACACGGCGCTGTCGAGGTTATTTGAGCTGAAAGACCAACTGGTCCTTTTTTCTTCTTAACAGGTGCTTGGCGCAATGGCTAGCATGTTTGATTAAGCGCAAGTGCGTGACGTGACCCGACGTCACGTTTGATCCCATCAAATGATGCGCCCTCTACGTTCGGTTCCGAACGCAAGTCTCGGATTCTCGCTTTCTTTCCTGAAATCTTTTGGGGTCAGAATGAAAACTCAAGCAGACCCGTAGCGATCTGGACCGTCGCCCGCGGCTATGAACCAACTATGAACGGCGAGTCTGTTTTCTTTTTTCTTCCAATTGGGGCTCTATGCAGTGCGTCATTGGGTCGATCATCTCAGACATCCTCCGGAGCAATTCTTGCCGATATTTATCTCCTCGGACTCAGAAATCATCAAGTGCCTGGTGCAGCTCCCGGACTCCCTCGAGGATCCCGCCTAGTTCTCCCCTCGAAATTACGACATCGCTGGCGGCGAGAGGATTCATTCATATTCCCTCTCACCAGACCTCTATCCGAAATTCCGAGTCCAGGGAGCTGCGCTGGATATAGCGGAGCGCGGTAAGTGGAATAGTGAGATTAATGGGCGATCGGTTTGCTTCCGCGGTCATATATAACTGGAGGGTAGGCCCCTTCAACGTAACGATGTCTCCTACCATCTACACCACCACGCCGTTCTCTACCACCCAGACAACTTCGACCACGTCCTGGAAAACACTCACCGTCGAGATTTCTGGGTTCTTTGGACACAACGCCAAGTCCGCGTCCTCGAGAAAGCACTCCTCGCTCCCATTCACAGGTGTTCAGGCAGCCGTACGACCTGCTGTCCCCCCTCTTCGGACGTCTCTGTGTACACGGCGACCGGCCTTGAAGCCTCGCTCGAGCGTCCCTTCCCCTACACCATCAGAAGACTCGGTCTCGTCCTGCCTCTCGTCCACGGCACCGTCTCCCGCGATTGAAGTCAAATTCAGGATCCCTTTCGCGCCCTTGACTCTTGTGGAGGACGATGATGAGCTCATTGGTGCGTCAAACCTTGTTCCTCGTAATATTTTATTCAACATTCTCCGCATTAGATGACGCGCAGTCCACACCGCCCACTGTAAAAAGCAACCACTGTCAACTCCTGCTCCACCAAATCCGCCAAATCCACCTCTGGGCTCCATCCGTCCGCCCCAGACACACGTCGCGCGTTTTCCCTGACCTGATGCCTCCGCCAGAGTGGGACGAGGTCTCTTTAACCATCGAGTCGGACGACGATCTCGAAATATTCCCGGCCGCTAGTCTGGAGCGGAGGGTCCGTTTCGTGGTGCCCGCACCGCCGCCGCAGATTGTCGAGGCCGACTGGGAAGAGCCCGCGTGGTCGGATTTCATGGTGCGTCCCAGTCCTGCTTTACTTTACCGCTGCTCTCATATCGCAATTGTATCAGTGAACTCATACCCACGGCCCCATCGACCAGAACTCCGAAGAACACATGCCCATGCGTCCATACAAATGGAATTCGGGCTAAACCCCGGGCGTAATGGAAATCTGCGCGCTGTTAACGTTGTTCTGCATTACCTACACCCCTATCTCTGAAGCTGTTCGGTCGCACATATTACTTTGTCCACGGGACGCGTGTCTGTATATTTTAACATACCCATTCGACATATATCCTTCTCCAATTTTGTCATTCTGAACTCGTTTTTTGACTCCAGGGAATTCAGATGGATATCGCCATATTTGTCGTGCCGGTGGGTGAGGTTTACGGAAATTCGTCACATAAATTAGATGAGAGCTGCGATGCCTTGAACTAAATAAGATCCAATCTCACCGCATCTCTTCACATATTCGTCGAGCGATGTTGGAGCAGGCGCGCTGACACATCACTTTGGCTGTGCTTGGCTCGTCATTCCAGCGCGTTTGCGTCACGTGTATGCTTGACTCATGCACAACATCCATGGCACCTCGAATCACCGTCCTCTTCCGGCTTCGTTTAAGCTCCCGATATTGCTGGTTATGTACTTTTGGGTCAATATCAAGCTAACAGCTTCGCACGCATGCTCATCTTCCCGTCTGTTGCGCGTCTCCAGCACCTCAGATCTGGCCTGTCAACAGCTCACTCGCATGATCATCATCGTCCTCATTCCGCGTGTATCGTACGGCATGCGCGCTCTACGGCACTCCGGGATCTGCGACATTATTCAATGGGTCGGCTCACTCTTATGCATGCGCACATGCTCGCATCACAGCTGCGCCTACTCCGTGTGAATCATAAATTTGGAGCGCGACGAAGAGCAGACGCCGCGGTTGGACCTCGCTAGAACGTTCAGCCGGAGGCTTCTGCTTTCCTGCCGATGAATACTGTTGGCAAAAGCTGTGGACTCGATGTGATTATCTGCTTCTCCGCCCCTTGCTCCGCCCTGGCAAAAAATCTCGCTTCGAAATCCAAACATATCCGCGAGCAGAGGCAATATGGAGGATCTCCACTTTATCTTCCTCCATCAACGCATTTTCTCTTTCTATGTCTGGGACACTATCCTTTGTGGTTGCTGCCATTCGTCTGAAAAAGTACTCAGTGAGGGCCAGGCACGACCTGATGCAGTTTTTTTTCTCCCATTCAGAGAACAAGTTCTGCGGATCACTGACGGATCCCCGGTAGTATCTCGCTTTGATTGCCTCGCCAGGACCTCGCCTTTGTTCTGGTTCTGGTCTCGTAATTTGTGTCTCACCTTTGTCGACGAATAAATTCTTCGAAAAGTTCGCCACATCGAAAATATGTGACGTTTTGATTCTGGTTTCCATGCCACGAGCACAGGCGGAGTGCAGGCGGACGCCTTGAACGCCGCCCCGTGGATGGTATGCCCGGTGGAAGGCAAGTAACAGAGGCGTGCTCAATACGATCCATATTGGTAGAAATCTAGGCCCTCCCATGTGGCCCTGAGCCGGAAGCGCTCAGCACGAATCTGGTTCATTTTCCCCACCACCATCTGAACAGCCAACTGATATCAAACAACCCGCCTATGGAAATGCTGTGCCAGCGTCTAAACCGTGCGACTGCATATAAATATCAGGCCTGACTGCTCGGACCCGCTTGGCTTCCTCCCAACCCACCTTTGACCCACCACCTTCCTTTGACGAGTCACCGCCCACCATGTCGCGCACATTCTACCTTACCGGCATGGCGTTCCTCTTTGTCGCCCTGGTGCTTAGCTTCCTCTCTTCGATCTCCCTCCCGTACCTTCCCGCCCTCGATTTCGTGCGCGTCCGTGCCGACAAGACTATCTTCTCGAGCTCCGCAACGCTGAATGAAGTACGCGTAAGTATTTTCCCTTCTATGATCTTCTCCATTCTCAATACTCCACTTTCTAGTGGGGCATTTGGTACGCTCGATTCCCTCTTATCGTGACTCCCACCAATTATGAAACCCAGGGGTCCCTGTGTCTACGATGGTAACGATAAGCGAACGTGTGTTCACACCGGTAAGCTGTGTATGCTTCTGTAGTAAACGCATAGGCCCTCAACTTGCATCCCAGGACACGGATATGCGTTCCCCCTCGAGACCGATGCGGGCCAGGTGGTTATCATTGGTGCTTCGTGGACGCGGGGCCTTGCCATCCACCCCGTCGGTTAGTCTCCGATTTCCCCGCAATGCCCTGGCTGGCACTGATTCCGTTGATCGCCGCATCCAGCCACCGGCGTTGTTGCCATCGCATTCGGATTCGCCGCGTCCAAGTTGGAACACGGACCGCTCATTGCGTCCTTGACTTCCTTCTTCGCCGCCTTGATGGTTTGTTACTCCTCTCCCCCCGCATGTCTCGTCATCTCACTCCAATAAATTTCAGCTTATCATTGCATTCGCCATTGACATCGCGCTCTATGCCTTCATCCACCACGAAGTCGGAAAACTGGACGGCTTCCGCGGCGGCGTGCACGCCGGCGCAGGTTCGTGTCCTAGGCTCCATCCCTCCATCCTACCTTACTCACCAGCACTCTGCAGCATTCTGGATGACAATGATCTCCCTCATCCTCGTTCTTATGGCGGGCTGCACAGTCTGCTTCGGCCGACGCAAGGAGGGCGGCAACGACGCGTACCCGATGTTGAGCAGCTCGTCTGGAGGCTTCATGTCGCGCTTCCGCAAGTAGGCCGGCGGGTCTGCGCGCGAACCCCTGATACAAAACTATTCCACCGAACATTTGTTCAAAAGTGCTTGTATACCCGGAATAGAGAATGGCAATTACCATGTAGCAATAACATCCAGTACCTGTACTTAAAGAGCCTCCGGCATGCAAGCCTCATCGAAGAGCCCCGCGCTCCTCGCAATGGTTCCCATTTGGCCAACGATTCCCGAGATCCTCTTGCGGTTCCGCATACTGGCGCTTGTAGCGCACGCCCTCGCGTACGCCATCCACGGAATCGGGTCATCTGCCTCGAGGCCGCCTTTCCGCCAGCTCTCGTCCCACCAATCAAACTCTTCGTTGCCCCCATAGCACTCGATCTCTTCCGCCGGAAAGAGGTGTGGCTCGTTAGCGACGATGTAATGGAAGAAGAACGAGTCCATGCGAGGGTCGAGAAGGGCTCGTGGAGGCTTTTTGATCGCTGTGAGAGCAACGAGACCGCAGGGCGGCAAGTAGGCAGAGATCTCCTGGTAAATATTAATGTCGAGTGGCAGTGATTCAAAGGAGGGCGCCCGCGCCTTTGAAGCCTCGGACGCCGACGCCGTGAATTTAACTGGTTTGAGCGCCAAGGCCTCCGATATTGGGAAGATATCGCGCGAGATATCAGCTGAGTGCGAAAAGGGCAAGGGTGATTCCCACCGATCTGGTCTAACGAACGCCACATATTACCGCGACCCGTCCACGCGTCTGCTCATATCTCTGCCGCTGATTTATCCTGCTGTGTCAAGAGTTGCGACCACCATTCGTCGGCGGCCTCGTTCGTAGGAACGTCGGCAACATTGAGCCAGGAGACACATTGATCTCTCGTACGTCCGACCGGTCCACAATCGATTTCGGCTCAGAAACGATGGGTGATCAGGAGCTTGTGCACTAGATGAGGACGAAAGAAAGGGAACCGGTGGCGGAAGATGACGAAACTTGAAAGGGACATGATATAATAGCAGGGACCTAGGCAATAATAAACGCTGCTATCGTCGGAATCGGTGTGAGAGCCATAATACGACAAATTCGTAAGAACCACGTCGTATACAGCGGTGCTAGTCGTTGCGTTGATTTCTGAACGGGGTTATCAATTCAGATACGAGCGAAAAAGGAAACCGCTTACGTTCCAGCATCTCCGAGTCTGACGTAACAGATTTTGAAAGGGAGACCGCGCCATCTGCCTCCGTGGTACAAGGCGTGAGCATGACAAAGTCTCTGGAGGCATCTACGTCCTCTTGGGTGTATACGAGCCCTGAATGGATATTTTTTCCATTCGGCGTGGGGTATGGGGGGGATACCATCAGCTAGTAGGTTCTCTAACAGCTCCGAAAACTGGAGGAGGAAATTGAGATTGAAGGAGCAATAAAAGAAGGGAAGGGCGCACAACGCGGGTGTCGCGAAGATGCATTGCGCTAGAAATCTACGTATAAAATTAGGATCAAGATCCCAGCAACGATCGTCGACGGGTTCCTCGACTGACAGAGCAGAAAGTATCTGACCCACCCCTTTAAATGAGGTCTTCCTGGCGACGGATATCTGTGATTGACCCTGGCAGCAGCAAAACACACGAAGAAGCAATGGCGTACGTCGAACGGCGCGAAAAATAAAATAAAGCCAACCAGCCGGGGATATTCAGAGGCGATCAGAAAGTGTTCCAGGGCTTCTGCGGCAGTTGCTGCAGCTGTTAGAGGCTGTTGGTCGCCGTGAGGATGGCCGGTAGCAAGTGATCTCGGTTCGAGTCACATCAATTTCAAAGCGTCACAGGGCTGTGTCCGAGCTTGCCGGGCCAAAGCTTGCTAAGTGCCATCACCTTCAATGAACCTCCAACACCATGTACACTGCGCCTTGATTCTCTTCTGAGATGCCTGTCATTATCAAGATCAGTGGATGCCACGGGCGATCCCCGCAAGATCTACAACAATTGAATCTATACTTGACGCTAACAAACTTCCCTAAACTGGGACTTTCCATCCTTTTTTCCGTGTCTTCCCCTATCTTCCTGGCTGGGGATTCGCGCCGGCCCTTCCGAGTTCCTGCTGCACACAATCTCATTTGAGGAGGGACGCTCAAACGTTATAACGCGAACGTTTACGTTGCCTTGTTACTGCTCCCAGGGACTGCTGTCGGGAAGCCATCATCGCATGGGTAGTCTGCTTTCAATATTACGGCCATAGCCTCTCTCGGTAAGCTGCTTTACTTAAACCGCTGAAACGATGGCTTGCCGGCTGTGTTGATGGCCGTGGCTCTGCTTGTTTCCTGTCACCATCTGCAACGCCCGTAACGTTTTGGCGCCGAGTAAAAAGACTATAAGAAAGTCATGGGGCCTCCTCATATTCCGCCATACCACCCCTAGCAACGCTCCTTGAAGGATGTCGCCTCGTTCATTTTATATCGCTGGAATTGCCTTCCTCTTCTTGGCTCTGGTTTTGAGCCTTCTTACTTCGATATCCCTTCCATATTTACCCGCACTCGACTTTGTGCGCATCAATTTCGCGAACACACCAAAGAGCGCCGACTTCATGAGCCAGCTCCGCGTATGTTACCGTTTCTCATCCCAGCTCCCTTTACTGACGTTCTTTCCCGTAGTTCGGCATCTGGTATGAGCATTTTCAAATCTTTTCCGGCGTCCATACTGACAATTGTTCAGGGCTCCTTGTGCCTACGACGGAAATGGTGTGAGACGCTGTTTGTTCGGAGGTAGGCACTTCCCTTGCCGGGTGATCTATCATTCTCAACCCTGCCCTCATCAGGCCACGGCTACGCGTTCGAAATTGAAAGCTTCGACCGGAAAGAAAGCGTGCTGATCGGGTCTTCTTGGACCCGCGGGCTCGCCATCCACCCCGTCGGTGAGTCCTATTTGACGCTCGATGGTCTACATTATTCTGATGCCCCACGCAGCCACTGTGTTCACTGCGGTCGCGTTCGGGTTTGCGTGCTCAAAAGCCGACAACGGTCCATTCATAGCAACGATAATGTCCTTCTTGGCTGCATTCCTGGTTTGTACACCCTCCACCCGCATCGAGAATGGACAATTAATAGACCACCCCTTCCAGACGGCCCTCGCATTCATCGTCGACATCGCCCTCTACGCATTTGTGAAGCAGCAAGTCGGGACACTTCCCAACCCAGGGAACACCATGGCTAGCTCCGGTGAGCCGTCTCGTTGATTGTATGTCTCCTCACCTGTTGCTCAACGACGGATGTGCACAGCGTTCTGGATGACATTTGTATCGTTGATCTTCCTGATCATGTCTGGATGTACCGTCTGCTTCGGCCGCAGAAGGGACATCGGGGCGGGCTCGCCATCCTACCCGAGCTTGAGCTCCTCGGGTGGTGGAATTCTCTCGCGCTTCCGCAAAAATTAAGCCAAATGCAATGGAAGCGGCGGTAATTTATTGAGGGGATGATATTGTACACTATATTTTATTTTTTTGAATGTACAACGATGTAAAATTTCAACCGAGGTCGGGTGGTATCTATATGTCGGGTGTTAAGCGCTAAGTGAGCGAAGCCATCTTTGTTTATAAAATTATAAGGCTTTCAAACTCAGTGATCAATCAGTTGGTCGGGTCTGGTTGCCGCAGTCTCGGCAAACTAGCGGCTGTGCGCGGATCATATATCCGGTTGATCCGACGCCTGCGTACATTTCTTCCTTCATGGGAATTGGGATGGAAGTCAGATCCAGTCGTATCCACAGTTGCATGCAGCCAGGGTTACATTTCAGAACGCCTCAAA
This sequence comes from Mycena vulgaris, assembly GCA_029204335.1. Classification (NCBI taxonomy): domain Eukaryota; kingdom Fungi; phylum Basidiomycota; class Agaricomycetes; order Agaricales; family Mycenaceae; genus Mycena; species Mycena vulgaris. Next base: position 516,099 of record JARGYA010000072.1, on the reverse strand, counting down.
ATTAACGCAACCCTATCGGTAAGAGGCCCATTCGACTACAGTATCGAAAATGACAAAATTGAACAGCGGCATGACTCCCGGGATAGTTAAAAAGTTTGTTTGAGCCGGTCAAACATTGTAGCTAATAAATAAATAAGCGAAACCATCCTTTCATCCAGTTTCTCAGGACCAGAAGAGTCGCCCCTAGAACCCGGGCTTGGAGGTCATTGGGTAGTACGTGGTCGGGAGACCGCTTGCTGCGCGGTTCTTACGATGACCGAAAAACACCGTGCCGCCTGCCAGGAGAATCAAGATCATGGACATGAACGTCAACCAGATTGCTGGGAGCAAAGATCGGTCAGGATAGCCAGCACAAATATGGCCGTGACGCACCGGAGCTGGGGACGATGGTGGAATGGACCGGAGAGCCTTTCTGGCGTTCAGCGAATAAGTGTTTAATGTTGGCGTAGAACACGATGTTGATGATAAATGCGATGAACGTCTTTAAGAAATGATGTTGGGAGACTGGTAGCAGCAGCCAAATAAGGACTGACGAATAGTGCTGTGAGAAGTGAAGCCAATGAAGCGAGGATCGGCCCCTTCTCATGTTTTAAGCAGGCGAGCGCGAGTGCAACGGCGTTGAGGCATAGGACTAGCAGTTGAAAATGAGCGATGTCGGCGGTAATCGTCATAGGTCGCTCACTGAACGGTTGAATTGCAAGCCCACGAGACCAGGATCGGGTCTCCTCTATCTCATTGATTGAGTAGCCGCTGCCTACGCGGGATTTAGCACTGCTTGTTTTGCGAGCAGGAGCGGGACATACCAAGGAATGTACAGGGGGCTGAGTCTCGGTCGGGAGGATACTGACACTCTCCCCTGCAATGTATGAGATGAGAATGAGATGAGGGAGACATCTATTGCGTACCATATACCGAGCTACAGGAGCAAGAGACTAATCATTAAGGCAGGTATGGCTGAATATGAATCGACAAACTTGAGTCATACCGCCTCCGTGCGGGGGGATGACTCGCACTACATCGATTCCGGGCAAGGACGGAAGAGAGATCGTGGTTAGGAGATTGAAAAGCAGAGCCAACGACAAGCAGGCAATCCCCGAGATGTAGAGTATTTGAGGCATCTTCAAATGCACGGCGGATCGTGAAGAATCCTACAGGATTGGCTGGCTACTTATTTATTTTACTCTTCGCACCGCCCAGGGTCACCGTTACGACACACCGCGAAACTCCATCATATAGCCAGCGCTCAGGTGAATCCAAAGTTAGATGCTCGGAACACCGCGTACAAGAGGGTGCTCATTCAGAAACGGGACATCCTGGATTAAAATTGAGTCTGACGGTATAATTGCACGGCTGTGCAATGATAGGACCGCCCCAGATCCCCGCCTCTGGAGACCGGAGTTTTCGTCCAAGCGGGAGTGCACCCCCATTCCTCGTGGAAACGCGTATATTTCTGCGGGGCGTTCATCAGCTACCGCCCGAATACCACTGGTCGGGAAAGGACTTACGAAATCCCGGCAGAGTGCAGTCCATCCCACAGACGGGTTTCGCGTAGGTGATCCGAACCTTACTCCTCTTCAGGGAGCGTCTCTTCCTGCACGCAAGGTCACATCAGCACCGCGCAAATACGATTCCTGGGCAGGAAAGGACTCACGTAGTCTGGCCAGAGGGGATCCCGACACTCGCGCCGGGGGCACAGAAAGCGAATGCGCTTCTCGCCGGAGGTGAGCGACTGAAAGGCGGGGTGCGGGTGGCGCCGGGGCTTGTCGCGCATGCGCATGAGCGGGATGGGTGGGATGGTGAGGAGGTCCTCGGGCGTGGGGCCCGGGATCATCGCCGTCTTGAACTCGATGCAGAGTCCCTGCAGGAAGTAGCGATCAGCATCAGGGCGAGGGGAAGAAGAGGGAAAGACGTACAACGATGGTGGAGAGGCAGAGGCGTGGGATGGCGCGAAGGCTCAGCCGTTTGCTGTTCGGCTCTGACTCCGACTCGGTGGAGCTGACGCTGGAGAGCGACGCGCTGCGGGAGCGGGCGGAGGAGGACGAGTCGGTCGAGGTGGTGGAGCTGAGACTGCCGTTCGACGAGCGCCGGGCACGCGAGTTGAAGCAGCGGCGCGAGCATGCTAACTCCAGCGTTGACTCGCTGGAGGCCCGCGTGATGGCGCGCGTCGTATCGTTCTCGGGAAGCTCCAGCATCGAGAGGGTGGATGTCACCGACTCGGTCATCGTCCGCTGGAATGAGGGTCGAGGAGTCTTCTTTAACGAAGACCGTCTCCGGGGCGGCTCTGATAGTGCTGGCTCCGAGGGTGCGGGTGGGGCGGGCGTCGTGGCCGTGAGCTCGGGGGCGATGGTGGAAAGTGACTCGGCGGCCCACTCGAGGGAGCAGCGCTTGAGCGCGAACTTCCGGAGGTCAATATCTTCGTCGAAAATGGGCGCAGCGGGAGCCGTCGGCGGTGCCGAGGGCTTGACAGATCGCGTCTTGGCGGGCTTCGAGCGCCGCATGGGGGGAGGTAAAATGGTGGACATCTGGGAAGATGTTGTGAGCATTTGTTCGGTAAGAGCGTTAGTGACTCACGATGTAAGAATGCAAAGCTGCAACTGGATGTGAAAAAATGTGTTGTTTTGCAGTCGTAGGTGGGATCTCCGGCCATTCCCCGCTCGCCTTTATACCCACACCTCCGCGGTCTAGACCATCGTGTCTCAGACACGGTCCATGCCGTGCACTTTTGAGTATTTGACGGGAAATCCAGGCCGAATCAGATCCAAGGAGGGGAATACGCCCGCCTCCCAGAGGAGGACCCTCAGGTAGTCGTATGAAAGAATTCTCGCCAGAGAGAGGGAGCTTGGAAGCGAAGATAGGACTTTTCACGACGGCACCGCCACCTCCTCTTCGAAAACTATGCATACTAGACCTCCGCATGATATCCGCTCTAATGTCTGAGTTACGCAGCTCTCGACGAGTCCAGACCGGCTGGGGCGTTCTGGGGGGCGTTCTGGGCGGTATATTGCTGAAGAAGCTACCTGCCCGCAAATGTGGATACAAAAATAATGAACTTACCGGACTCTATGCTCCCCCGAGTCTCAGAAGACACACCTCCGTGAAATGTGTTACGCTCATAAGGCGCATTTGCTCTTCCCTTTCCTTCAGCAATTTCCGATATCTGTCGTCCGCCCCTGACCCAATCATTACGTCCCGCAAGGTCTGTGCAAGCTCTGTCCATCTCCTCCAACGGGTCTTCATCCGGGAAGAATACCTCGAAACGGTACAGGTTCCTGATGCCGACCACATGCTGGTTCCACCTCCTGGCCACCTCCTCTCCACCCAGCCGAATTCAAACATGAAAACGAGGGACTCGAGGCGCATCTGCTGCAGGAGCGGGATCGCGTCGAGCCATGAGGGAACAGAGTCGAGCCAGTGTCGAGTGTCGCCGATCCCGCAGTAGTCGCTGTGCAGATATACACTGCGGATGTTCTGGAGGCAATACTGGCCCAGTGCGTCCAAGACCATCGTATTGAGTTCCTTCGCATGAATGGAAGGTATTGCGCTGGTGCATTATCGGCAGCGCTTCGAGGTTCACTTGCCGGCACGATAGCTGTAGCGCGATGGGGATGTCGTCGGCGAGAACATCGCATGTTAGGACGACCGACCGCGTCGTCAACGGCCTCGTAGCGCGCCGACGAGACCACATAGGATTGGGACGCGGCGAGTTTCAGACTGATCAGTCGCCCCGGCCCGCCCAGGGAGAACTCGTAGATACAGTTGCGCAACTCTCGAGGAGACTCAGGTTGGCAGCTGTCGATTTGCCGTTCCAGTGGCTTCTGACCAATGTCAATCCGGGATGCGAGGAGAGACGGCACATTCGGTGTAGAGACGTGCTGCATTCGTCGTCGTCGCAGGTGGCGATAATGTAGAACTGCACAAGGAAAGCATAAAGCAGGGAGAAGCAAGTTTCCAACCAGGGACATGGCCTCTGCGAGTCGCGAACTGGCCATTGGGGGCAAGTCGAAGGGTGCACGCTGACAAGCTGCTGCGCCCACGTGACAAACACACCCGAGTCATTCACGTTGCATTCACGAGCAATCATACATCTGCTGGTCAATGACTCATCCACATTGCAGATAAGCTGCATGTATCGCTTACTAACCGTTCGTATATAAGGGATCACCAGCGAGCTTCTCCGGCGAAAACACATGTCCGACTCCGCAGTCATCGAATATCGAGGAAACTGCCACTGTGGCGCCTTCGAGTTCACCTTCAAGGCCCCAGAGATCAAGCATGCAGTTGCCTGTAATTGCAGCATTTGCTTCAGAGTATGTTTCCTCCAACCAATCTTTCTTGAAGGCCACAGTAATAACGACCCATTGGTGCAGAATGACTACATATGGACGCGGACCGCGAGCAGCGCCTTTACTGTTGTGAAGGGCGACGACGACGGCACACTAAAAAGCTATCGGTTCGGAGATCGTGCCATGGCGCACAAGGTCAGTTCTCCCCCACGAACTCTTTCGAAGCTGACAATGTCAGTTCTGTCCTACGTGCGGCACGTCCATCTTCATTCGGATCGATGGGCAGTTCAACCTCGGAATCAATGTACGATGATTGGTTATGAGTTAGAGCTTGAGGGCTAACGGTTTTGTAGATGCGAGCACTCGCAGATGTGGATCTAGAGTCGCTGGAGTTACGCACCCACGACGGCGCCGCGGGCGGGGCGCCGTATGAGCCACCAGCGCCGGTAGCCACGGGGACAGTTCCCGACGGAACGACCGTGTACCATAGTCCTGTTGTTACCGCGGGGGTCCGATCAGGGTATTCCGTTATTACCAATCATCGGAGTTTGAATTCCTGGCGCGAAGTTGAATTCATACCAGACGCGTTTTTTCACCAGATTGCGAGGCAGACTACTCCGCGGAACCTGTGTACGATGTTCTGTCGCTTCATACTTTTTTTTAGAGATGGTAAAACGGGCGAGAAAAAAATAGTGAAAATGTCATGTGACCCAGGCGTTTGTCAACCAGAAAACATGACAAGTCGAGATTTGGGCTCCATAAAATTGTGGAAAAATTGCTGGAAGGCTTCCATCGATGCTCATACATGACTGCATGTATTCTGAGTGGCCGACGTTAAATGCAGTGAGGTGCGACCAAAATGTATCCAGATTCAAACTCCGATGATTGGTAATAACAGAATACCCTGATCGGACCCCCGCGGTACCGGGTAACCAACAGACTTCAACAAGCGAGGTACGAGCTGCATATGTTGAAGTGTCTGTCTAGGAGAGACTACGAGTACCACGGCAACTGCCATTGCGGCACGGTCGCATATACCCTCCTCAGCCCACATAAACTCTCTAAAGTGGTGTACTGTAACTGCAGCAGCTGCTCCCGGGTGCGCCTTTCCTTCCTCCTAATCCCTAGATCTAATATTCACGATTTGCGGGAATAGGATGGCGCGCTGTGGATATACCCTGCGCGAAGTACGGTCACGTTTGGAGGGCTGGAATTGTTGGCGGAGTACGCTTTTGGGATTAAGAAGACCTACCACGGGTTCTGCAAGACCTGTGGTGTCGCGATGCGGGAACGATTTCTCCCGGGAGCATCTGAGCCGGAGGGATCGGACGGTTTGGCGATAAATTTCCGCACGATTAATGGGCTGGATATGACCGGGCTGGTGATAGAGACGTGTGATGGGAAGGCGGATTTGCCTGTTTATGAGCTCAGGCCAGTTCGCGACTAGCAGAGGCCATGTCCCTGGTTGGAAACTTGCTGCTCCCTGCTTTATGCCTTCCTTGTGCAGTTCTGCGTTATCGCCACCTACGACGACGACGAATGCAGCACGTCTCTCCACCGAATGTGCCGTCTCTCCCCGCATCCCGGGTTGGCATCAAGTTGGCATTGGCCACTGGAACAGCAAATCGACAGCTACCAACCTGAGTCATGAAGCGCCTGCTGTTGTGTTGGGGCCAGAGATGGCCACCACCCAGGATCGACAAATGCCCGGGCCGCAGCAGAAAAGAATTCCCAACATTCTGCGGAAACTCATCTCCCCGGTTCCGGGATGAACCATCGCCTGTGGCAGGCATGGATCCCCTGCAAGTACACACGTCCGCTCGCATTGTGCTATATCTGAAGCCGATCGCGATGCCCGTCGGCATTAACTACCTGTTTGCCCTCGGACATAACCATGACAAGAACTAGTTAAAAAGGAATCTCATGTTGGGTGCTGGCGTCCACAACAACCTTGCGGCTTCGACGCTTGGCCCAGGAAGATTAAACTACGCTACACCTGCTGAAGCCAGTGCCTACTCGCGGATAATTAATTTAACTATGAAGGCCTAGTGAAAAATACATGTATATATCGACGAGTCGTCCACGCTCGAACATTAGTTAAAATTAAAGACTTCTAGATCACAGGTCCATTATATGCCTCTCTACTTATACCGAGAACGAAGGGTATATCTTCATCAATTTTTGCGGCGTCGTTTGTTTTCTGCAGACTGGACAGTGGCCATCCTGTGACACTGCGTCATAAATACACCTGTCGATCAGAGTTAGATTGGCATCGCACGAGAAAATGTCTCTCCACGCACAATTCGCAAAACACATGCCCACAGGGACTAGCAGTCATATGCTGCGGGAAGCTTTGGCATATGGGACACGTAAGGCGGATTTCGTGACCAGAATGCAAATGGTCTTCTTCCCAGTGGTCAATAGATTGCGCAGGCCACCCGAAGTAGACAGCGCCGCAGTCCGCAACCTCGCCGGACGTGAGTAGCGTGTGTTCTAATAACATGCTGCTATCCTCCATGGATGCGCCAGATAGAAGTCGAGATCCGGAACGCATCGCGCAACTGAGGGATAGGTTGGTGAACATTGAATCGAAATACACCGAACTTGACTTGCCCGTTAGCAATCCGCAAGCTGTTCAAGGCGAAATTCCCCCGGGAGTTTATGTGGGCAACGACCGAGCAGTCGTCAAGCGATACATTGTCCCCAAGCTTTTCGGCGTCAGTTGGGCATGTGCGGCGGTACTGTTGAAGCGTACCTGAACTAAGTCTGGCTCCGTCATGAGACCCCTCCTACCGCCCGGATAGATGGCACAATTCCGTCCGATTTTTGCACCCAATGCCCGAAGGTACCAGACATAATACGCAGAGCCGGTGAGCGGCGCTAGAACGCCGCCATTTGCGAATCCCTGGTACAACGGGCGGGAGAGTGCGAGGTGCAGCTGCCAGCGCTGACAGTAGCTGCTAGTATCCCAAGTGCAGGGCCCGTCCCGTCGCCGCCCAATCACAAGCCACTTGATCGCTATCACCCACAGAAGAGCAAGCACCCCCTGGATGGTCAGAACGATGACAAAGCACATGGAAACGAGCCCGTAGATCGTCCCCGGCCGGTAGAACGAGGGGCGGTAGATGTTCACGACCTGCTTGCTGTTGTGGAGGTCGATGTAGCGTAGAATCTGGGCTGCGGCGACGGCGCTCATGGACCAATATACGGCGGAGAGGGTCGTGATGAAGATGTTGACAGCAAGTATTGCGATGTAGGGGAGGACAAAGTAGCTAGCCTGGCGCTTATGATAGGCGCGGCCGAAGGGAGTAATCGTGTCACGGCTGAGATCCTTGGTGGAACCATCATCCAGGCATTCTATGTCCAGTATAAACATGACGTTCATAGCGGGTGGACGGGCAGGGCGTACCTCTTCCAAGCCACGTTGAACCATCGTTGTACTTAGTGTCTCGTAACCCGAGTGCCCCGGATCCCATAACCGTACACTTACCGATTGTGGCTCCCGCCAGAAGTACGACACGGTCCGCGATCATCGCTGGCACAGTGTAAGTGCCGGCCTAGAATGATCATAGGTTGAAACTTACCTCCCGTCCCAATTTTGACAGGTGCAGTCCCGAGACGATCTACGCCGAGTAAGAGAATGCTCCACGTCTGGAAGCGATTGGTTCAATTACCGGTTGTGAATATTTCGCTCCGAGAGCCAAACACAACGTCATCCCCAATTTCCAGCAGCTCAGGATCTGGACAGTAGATCCCGGAACCGGGCCAATAGACCTGGGAAAACAGGTAAGCTCGACGTGAGCTGGATCAGAACCAGACGAACTCTTTTTCCAACTTTGGCCCCCATTGCGCGATAGACGTGCTGGACCCAGTCAGTGGTTGCCGTAGGATGCGAGGGAATGACGCACCGAAACTACCTCATAATGATTCCCAAGGATAGAAAATGCCGACATGAGAGCTGCCTGCGAGAGAAGGCGCGAATTTATGTATCGTCGAAGTAAGGACAGTTGTGTAGCATCCGAAGAAGAGGATGCTTTATTGAGGCCGAAAATACGCTTCACAAGGATCCCGAGCACGAGTTGCACCACTGGCGTGATCAGTGCGCGAACGGCGCGGGAAACGCCGTGGAACAGGACGCGCTCTGGGGAGGAAAACCAGTTGATCACGGACTCCAGTGCGTTGAGATCTTGGGTTATTATCTCAGTCTTGTTGATCATCAAGAAAATGATGGAGAACCACGGGACGTCTTGAGGGAGTGAGTTAGCGTATTGCGGTTGTTCAATGCGACTCACAAGAGGCGATATATACGAATCCAATAATTGGCCATGCGACAAACATTTTCAAAAGTACGTGAGGTTCGGCAATCAGTGTCCGGTTAGTAACAGCAAAGCTCGCTGGCGATGGTGCATCGCGGCAAGAAGCGTGAGGGCCGTAGACGAGGTTGTCGGGGATGAGCGCCCCGGGCGCAATCTGGGTATATGTGTTGATCACCACGTTTCTGCCAATCACGATTCTATCCAGGGTAAAGTGCCCCTCGCGCTCGACGCAGAACCCGCGGATCAATGCAGCGTCGACAAGACAGCCGTCCCGGAAGGTAAGAAGATCGAATTCGCCAAGTCTGGCGCTATTGGAGATGCGCACATTTTTTCCGATGTGCGCACCGAGGAGGCGGAAGTAGAGGATCTCGAGGGAGGGGTGCATCGAAAAAATTCCACGGCCGGCGATGTGCAGACTCTGGTTTACGATCCAATAGCGAAGGTAGTAACCAGACCACATGCGATATCTTCCCGGCCTGTATTTTCTGATTACGATCCATTTGAAGATGATCGCTGTGATGGGCGCAATAATGCGAGCTATGATAAACGGGATCAGCCCCAGCACCGGAGCACGAGAGAGCGCTTACTGAATAATCGGGCTGCAACAATCGCTACGATCAAGGAGAGCATACGTTCCCAAAAGGATTCATCAAGATGACGTGCAATTGCTGCGAGTGCAAACAGCAAAACCGTCCCTAGAAAATTGATTGCATCGGCATATTTCAGATCAAGGCGACGTACATGTGAGCGCAGTTTTGAGCGGATAGAATAACATGAACGGGGCCGCCTGGATGATCAACGACAGCGGATGATTTTGGCTTCGCTGATCCTCGCCATGGACGCGGGGGTCATCGGGAAAGCTGTACTCATATGGAGGAAGGGTTGTGTGACTCGCGTCGCTCTCCGCTCCTCTCTCTCGACCCAGTGTTGCTTCGCTTTGGTTGCGCCGCAGTGATTGCGCGCTTATGCCCGCTGACTTGCTGGCATTGTTCTTCCCTGATGCGTCGATTAGAGAGGCGATTGCTTGGACAGTGCTGTTTGTGAAGAGCGTAGCCACAGGTATATTGACGCCTGTGTCTTTCCGAATCTGGTAGGCAAGCTTTCCAAGGAGCAGGGAGTTTCTGAAAATGCAGAGGTCAGCATTTGCTCTGAGACTTCACGAGCGAGAACAGACCCTCCAAGCAGAAAAAAATCTGAATCGCTGTTTATTTTCGTCGGATCCTCCAACAACAAATTCGCAATGATGTCGCGCAACAAAAGTGCTTGCTCCGACATCGCCGATGCATTTATCTGGGCGACGTTGGACTCCATTGCCGCAAAGTCGATGTCGCCATAGGAAGTCCGTTGCAATCTCCCGGAGACTAGATGCACTGGGTCCGGGATCGCGTACCCCGCAAGGACAGTAGAGATAGCATCCCTGAAGTGGCCCGCATTGGGGTTAGATGTAGAGACGAATGCCTCAGGAGAGCCGTCGTTGCGGCACCGTACCGCAGCGTCGTAGACTCCGTCGACATCGAGCAGCGCTCGCTGGATTTCAGGGACATCAACTGTTACGCGGGCGCATTGGATGGGCTCCGATAGTGAGGATTGGCTGTGCGGGACATCAGCCTCGAAGTGCCGTTGGAACACTGGCACCGAGTCTGATAGACACCCGATGCCTAAGCGAGTGGCAAGTTTAATTCGCAAAGGCTTGCCTGCGCTGAATGAGAGAACAATTTGTAAATATTAATGACGCCGCAAAATGATTTGAGTCAACCTGTTTTTAGGCAGATCGTCCATGTAAACGACGACGAATGGCCACTTCGACGGGTGTAAATGCTCCCTGAAGATGGGTCAGAATGAAATTATCTGGTATGTTGAAAGCCAATAGCATTACCGCAAGAGATGCTGCAACTGCGCAAGCCCAATTCGCGGTTTTCCCGGGACGGGGACAATAACCACACCAATGGTCTCCTGAAGGACGTCGTGCTCGATGGCGAACGCTAGCGTTGTCTGCCCGAAGATTAACTCTTGCTCAAGAAACGATTGCTTTTCTACCAACCTTGACATAGCGCTTCGCCGCTGTCACCACCGCCTCCTCCACCTCAAACGGCGAGATTACCTCCCCGCCCTTGTTGATAATCTCCTTCGACCGTCCCGTGATGAACAAATACCCATCGCCGTCCATGTGCCCGACGTCCCCCGAGTCAAACCAGCCCTCACTCGTGAACGCCGAGGTGTCCAGCGGGACGTCGGGGTCGGGCGACACCTCGTACCCCTCGAAGGTCGGAAGCCCGCGCACGCAGATCGCGCCAGTCTTGCCGACGGCGAACGCGCGCTCGAGGTTCATCGGGTCGCGAATGGAGAGGTAGGGTCCGCAGGCGATTCCCGAGCAGCCGGGGCGGTCGAGCTGGTAGGTGATCGGCGGGGAGGCAATGGGCATGCATCTAAGAAATAAAATAAACTGAGAACGCGGTCAATAAAAGAGTGGGTGGAACGCACTCGGTCATCCCGTAGGAAGGGAGGATCACGGCCCGGAAGGTGCTCTGCAGCTCGACGGCCAGGGATGGCAGTAGCCCACCGGCGGCGTTGCAAATCATCCGGATGCGGAGATCCCTAGATGGGACGATGGACTCGGGTTTGGATGCAAGGATCGCGTGATGGATGGTGGGGGCAGCGTAGTACCTGCAGACGCGTCAACATAACTATCTGGATCTTTGTACAACAGCTGACATACCACGTAGCTTTGAGCTGCTCAGCCAGAGACCAAAACGCTATAGAATCAAATCCTGCGCACATAATTGCGCTGCCTCCAGAGAACATCGGCTGGTGGGCGTCAGCAACAGATCAGCATTGTATGGGCGAATAAGACGTACAGCGAGAAGATTCCGGACAATTCCACCAACGTGGAACAATGGCATCATATTTACTGCGCACATCAGCCACGGCGTATATTCTCAGTTACCGAACTCACAATTGACATCCGCCGGTCGAAGATCCCAGGATTCCACGACGGCGCATGTCCCGACGATCAGCGACAGCAACGTATACGGCACGACCTTCTTCTTCCCACTCGTCCCAGAGGTGTGCAGGATCAACGACCGGTTCCCCAACCGATGCGGCCGCGAAGGGCGTCCCTGGACCTGCATAATCTCATCCATCACAGACATGTCGAATACACCGCACGGTCCCGATGCGCGCGGCTCGACGAACACGACATCACACCCGAGCTGCGCACGCAGCTCGCGGAGCTCCAGCCGCTGCTCCGCGTCGCGCGTCGTCACGATGGCTCGCGCGCCGAGCCGTCGCGCGTCATCGAGCAGCTCAGCCGCCGTGCAGCTCGCATTGACCGGCGCACAGGTGTGGTACGCCGCCAGAGCCAGGAGCGCGAGCGCGTTCTCGGGCCCGGTGGGGAGGGCGACCACGACGCGGTCGTTGGGCCCGAGCGGCGCGTTCAGTGGGCCGTAGGGCAGCGCGAAATCCTGCACGAACGTTTTGACCTCGAGGTGGAGGAGCGCGCGGCGGCCCGCGTTGTCGGGGGAGTGGAGTGCGGGGGCGGCTGTGGAGGGAAGACAGTCGAGGAGGGTCGCCACGCGGGAGTAGGAGATGGCGTCCGCGAGCGAGTCGCCCAGCGACGACGAGGCGGGCGGGTGGGGCTGCGCGCGCAGGAAGGCGAGGGGGATCGACATTGGGGCTGGAAAAAAATGAGGCAGTCCAGTTGCCTGTGAAATAACAGATTGAGAGAACCCCCAGGGTCTGCCGACACAGAGAATGAACGTGGTCATTTTTGATATATCACTTCATTATAAGGAAGACGTTAAAACCATTCGCACGCTCGTGCTGCGGACCCCCACTTGGATAACCAGGATTGTGGTTGGTATCGCCGGTACTGCGCAAGGTCCCTGTGATAATGGGTCTGCATGCGCCGCAGACAATATTGCGTTAGAGAAGACAGTTCCCGGTTTGTCTCAGCCTGGCGGCTGATGATCAATTCTACGCTTTTGAAAAATGACTGGATACGCTCACTTGCGGTAAAGGCTGCGTTCCTGCATAGACACTGGTTCGGGGCTTCATTCGTAGACCAGTGCCGTCAAGAATGAATGGTCATGATAGCAGTTCTAATTTTGTGATGACTGTTCCAAGGACACACGGCTTACTATTGATCTGTAACTACGGTCATCGACCGCGCAGTAGGGTGACGTAGAGTCACTAACGGTTTATTGACATTGGAAAGATGCTGAACACTACTGGCAAAGGGCTTTGTGTGTCCCTGACGCGGGTCCAGACAAGGGCGGAGTCATTGCAGCTCGTTGCAGGGCGAATGGACACTTTCATAATCAAGGTGAAGCTACCCTCGGATCTACTGACGCGCAGAATGAGCGTAGCCACCTATATTGAACGTTGCGAGGATCGGTACCAATGGTGCAATCTATAAATGCGTAAGCAACTTCAGGGTCAATTCCAGGTCCGGGACCACTGCTGGAACACGGGTGGAAACGTGAGAGGGGGGGTTTCCAGGTCCGGCGCGGGCTCAGGAGGAACAGCAGTAGATATAGTGTCGTCTGGGAACGAGATTAGGCGGCGCTGGAATTCTGAATTGCCACCGTTTTCCATGGCCTTTACCTCGAGGGCGCCGTCGATCCAGATCATCGTGTGGCAGTGGAGGCTCCCTCGACCTTGGGCTTCGACACAACCGTAGTAAGCCTTCACAACGCCGAGGATGCCGCCTTCTCGTCGCTGATCTGGCGATAGACCATGGCGACGTTGTGGCGACGTCACGGGAAGAGATGCTGCCAAGCCTTTCTCAAAAGGGAAATGCTTGGCCTGCGATCAAAGTCGGATGCGCGAAAAGAATCCACAGAATGTCAACATATTCGGAAACAGCGACCATGGCGACGTCGAAGAGGTGCTGCCAAGCCCTTCTCAAAGGGAAATGCTTAGCCTGCGATTAAAATTGGATGCGCGAAAAGAATTCACAAAGTGTTAACATATTCGGAAGCAGCTGTAACGTACATAGCTCCTCAGCGGTGCATACGAGGGGCCGGCGGCTGCCGTCTAGAACCTTTCTGGATTTAAATAAGCAGAGTTTTGTTGGATATCTGTGGAAATTGGATGACTGTAGTGGTGTACTTTTTCATTCTGTACAGTTGAATTGAACAAAAAAATACAGTCTTTAACGGGGAAGCGAAACGGTCAAGCGATTTCGCCAATTAACGCGCAATGGTTGAGGAGGCCTTTGTAAATTTTTGTATATATCTATGGTATGATATCCTGGCTACCCCCTGGCACAAATTTCTGTGCGAATTGCTGCCGTATTGGTAGAGAACGAGAGCGATCTTTTGAAACCTCCAGATTGGTCACATCACGTGGAAGCGAAATGCGCCCCATTGTCGCACCGCAAATGAGCTATGACTTTCGGGATGCCTATATTTGTCATCCCCGACCTCGAAAACCCCCGAGTGTCCAGAATCCTGAATATTTAATGCTCCACGACCAAGCCCGATGCCGAACTTATAGCAAATTTGGCAAATAATTGTGAAAACAGAGAAGTGGACCTCTCGGGGTCCAAGAAGGTTCTGTGGACAAATCCTTTTGCATACAGGGACTTCCTATCCGTGTGTATCGTGTATCAAAAATCCTTGTACATACAACGCCCCGAAGGCGTTGAACAGCGAATATTTCGCTTCCCCGTAAATTTCGCTTCCCCGTTAAAGACTGTACACTATTTGAGGATCTTTGTTCCGGCCAGGAGAACGATTCTTGAAGGTGAAGGAAGCGCTGATATTGTTACTTGTTTGCAGATTAAAGGTTTCGAAGTGCACGAAGCCGCTAATATTTATTGATATTTGCTTCTGGCAGATTTCGGTGTTTGAATTCTCAGGGAGGGGGACCTAGACTAGCAAGGTAATGCCCGAAAAACACCGTGCCGCCTCCCAGGAGAATCAAGATCATGGACACGAACGTCAGCCAAATTGCTGGACGCAGAGATCGGTCAGGAGAGCCAACACAAATATGGCCGTGACGCACCGGAGCTGGGGATGATGGTGGAATGGACCGGAGAGCGTTTCTCGTGTTCGGCGAATAAGCGACTAATGTTGACATAGAACACGATGTTGAGGATAAATGCGATGAACGTCTTTAAGAAATGAAGTTGGGAGACTGATTAGCAGCAGCCAAATAAGGACTGACGAATAGTGCTGTGAGAAGTGAAGGCAATGAAGCGAGGATCGGCCCCTTCTCATGTTTTAAGCAGGAGCGCGAGTGCAGCGACGTTGAGGCATAGGACTAATGGTTGAAAATGAGCAATGTCGGCAGTAATCGCCATAGGTCGCTCACTGAACGGTTGAATGGCAAGCCCACGAGACCAGGATCGGGTCTCCTCTGCCTCACCGATTGCATAGCCGCTGCCTACGCGGGATTCAGCACTGCTTGTTTTGCGAGCAGGAACGGGGACGTACCAAGGAATATACAGGGGGCTGAGTTTTGGTCGTGAGGATACCGACACATTCCCCTGCAAAGTATAGGATGAGAATGAGATGACGGAGACATCTAGCGCGTACCATAAACCGAGCTACACGTGCGAAAAGGCGATAAGGCAGGCGCTTTGACTAAATATGGATTGACAAACTTGAGTCACGTCGCCAGTGAATCCGTGCGGGGGGCCGATTCGCACCACGTCGATTCCTGGGAGATCGTTGTGAGGAGATTGAAAAGCAGGGCCAGCGACAAGCAGGCAATTCCCGAGATGTAGAATATTTGAAGCATCTTCAAATTCAGCGCGGAATGTTAGGCAGCCTGCAGGATTAACTGGCTACTTATTTAAAGAAGTACCTGGCCTACGTCGATTAGGCATGTGTGGATAAAAAAAGAATGAACTTGCCGAACTGTATGCTCCCTCGCGTCTGAGACGTAGATTCGGGAAATGTGCGAAATGCGCGCACGATCCACATTTTCTCTTCTCGGTCCTCCAACAATATCCGATATCTGTCGTCCGCCCCTGGCCAAATCATTACAGCCGATGACAGTACCGAAGGCGCGCCCAAAAAATTACCTTTTT
This sequence comes from Mycena vulgaris, assembly GCA_029204335.1. NCBI lineage: Eukaryota > Fungi > Basidiomycota > Agaricomycetes > Agaricales > Mycenaceae > Mycena > Mycena vulgaris. The sequence goes on along the minus strand of JARGYA010000072.1, from coordinate 500,464 downwards.
TGGCTGTTTTTAATCCACGCGAAAGAATTGCACGTAGCCGCCTCAGTTCTCAGTATTTTGGGCTGAAACCTAGCTAGATCTTCCGGAACAATCCCAGCGCAATTAGTGACTGAGAGAAACTTGTGGAATTACCTTATTTTGTCTGTTCTGGCAGCTGACACCCTCCGGGCCGAAAATGTCGTCTAGCGTGCTCGGATCAAGTCCGTTCGGGTCACTCTTTTGAGAGGGTGGACTTGTAGCGATTCTAAAAGATGTCATAGAACTATGAATTTGGCCTTATGATTGCTCGTGAATGACTAAGGTTACGAGTCCTAAAGTATTTAGGATTCGTTCTTGTCACATGTTTCTCCCCCAGAACTTTTTGTGATTCAGCCTTTTTTGATTGATCTTCGAACTCCGACATGCACGTGCCCATTTTCCTCACGTGTTTTTTTTACCCTCCGTTTTTCAAGATTCATCCCGTTTCCTCTCGCGTCACGTTCCCTTTTCCTCACGTGTTTTTTCACCCTCCGTTTTTCAAGATTCATCCTGTTTCCCCTCGCGTCACGTTCCCCTTTCCTCACGTGTTATTTTTACCCTCCCGTTTTTCAAGATTCATCCCGTTTCCTCTCGCGTCACGTTCTCGCACATCTTTGGATCCATGAGCATGTCTTACACTGTCCGTACTAGATTTAGTTCCAGCTTATTGCGCTCTCCGTCTTTCCTCTAATATACATTTCTTTTGTTCATGTGACGGCTCGCTCGTCGGCTCCCTTCTGAGCGAGCCGACGCGATCAAGTGCAAGCCGACGCAATCAAGTGCGAGCCGACATTCTCACATTCCTTTTCCTCACGTATTTCTCTTCGCACTCTTACCTAATACCTTGTGTCTGTCTCAAGTACTGTAACGTGTAAAACTGTGTTTAATCATATTTCTTTCTGTTGCTCCACATTATTAGCCTGATGCCTTTCCCTTTCCCTTTCTTATCTTCTCCTCTGCCCTCTTCGATTTCGCCTCCGCCAGCAGATTTGCCTTCAACGTTCTGGCTTTCTTCGCCTCGCGCTTCTTCTTCTTCTGCCTTCATACCTCCTTGCCAATATCCGTCTCATTTATAGCCCTCCTCAGAGTCTAGAGGTTCTTCAGCTCTTTGTGAACCTTCGATCGGAAACTCTTCTCTGTGCACATTCCCTTCTTCGAAAATTTCTGGATTCCTCGACACCATGTTCCTATCGTCTCCCAGGCTCTGCTCTCTCTATGTTGGTCCTCGTCTGAGAGCATCGGATGCCAGTGGCACAGTGCAATCAGCCTCATGGGACGTCAGATTTTATAGCCATGATTTTATTGGGGGGCTTGCCCCCCCATTCTCTAACTGATCCCAAAATCCGGATGGCTGTGCAGAGTGCCTTTTGATGATCTGATGGTCGCGCCGTGGGAACTGATGTGGTCGCGCCGTGGGAACATCACATCAAGGCTGCGATGCGCTCAGGATGTCAGTGATAAGATGCACTCACTTGCATTAGCAATGGTTGTAAATGTCATTGGGGGTTTCTAAGGTTCTAAACTTTCAAGGTATCATGATACAATTTCAAAAGTTTCAGGATGCGGAAGGTGGGGATTGAACTGACGCTGTCACGTGCATATCAGCGGAGTTTCAAATGAACTGGACATCCACAGAACTTTTCCGCTCCCTAGCCCAGTGGCTAAGCCTCAGAATACAATGCACAACCAAAATGCTGCCACTGGTTCATTCGTGACTATTTCGCGAGGAAAAAAATTGGCAGGTGTCGCTTTCCGGACTTCGTTTTCTGCTGAGCCGGTTACAACGGCCAGATGTGTCGGAGTCAATGAGAATGTTGGCGGACGATAATCGGCGCAGGAATCGGCTTGGATTTACATTAGACACATATGGCATGGATCTTAGTCAGTATGTATTCAATGAGGATTAATAGTATAGAGTGAAAAACAGGAACTGAGAATTGCGCAAGCCCCCCCTTCTGTAGCCGGGTACCGGCATACAAAACATATTTAAAACTCACCAGCGCTTGTCAACTTTGAAAGCTTTTGCATACCCACAGAAATCCATCGGTCCTACTGTGTAAAGCTTGAGTGAGTCCTTGACTGCATGTAAAGTCTTCCTCTCGCACAATCTCTCAGCAAACTGTCGAAACACGAGAGTGTTCGCCGGCTTGTAGCTCTTGTTCTCAAGCATTGTGCGCTTTGGTGGTTTCAAAACAGTCCATGCTGACCCATCGACTGATTTGCACACACGGGTGGTTATTTTTCTTCGGACCGGATCCCGGATTAAGGACATAATAGGTTCATCCCATGTTCCTGATTCCTGTTAGTCATGCTGCCGTCTGCCTGCAGAAAACTTTCAAAACTTACCCTCATTTTCACCCTCCTCCTCAAGAGTTGGGTCAACCATCTCGCTATTTGCACTCGGTTCAGAGCCATGGGTCCGAAACTTCAGGAAGTTCTGTGGAAAGCAGCTCCAGCAACAAATTCAGAGCATATTCCAAGGAGATTGTGTCTGTGCATTAACATGCCCGTGATCTTGAAAGCAAACGACGCGACTGAGCTATGCATTACTAAAGGTCAAGCCGCTCTGATAGTGGGGTGGGACTCTTCTGTCGGACCTTCGGGTCAGAAAGTATTGGTCACCCTATTCGTGAAACTGGAGGATCCACCTAGAGACGTGCAAATCGATGACCTGCCGCTTAATGTAGTGCCGCTTAGCCGAGCGCCGAAACAGATCACGGCCCTTCTGCAAGACGTCACTTTACTGTCTTTGCTAAGGGAACAAGTCATGATTCTGCCAAACTTCGCGATGACGGATTACGCATCGCAAGGTAAATCCCGGCCTAAGAACATGGTGCATCTCAACCACTGCCGAGATCACAAAGCCTACTATGTTGCTTTATGTCAGGGAACATCAGCCAAACACACTGTTATTATAGAAGGTTTCGACGCCAAGAAGATCACAAGTGGAATGAACGGCTACTTGCGACAGGAGCTAATAGAGCTGGAAATCCTAGACGAAATTACTAGATTATGTTTCGAGGATCTACTGCCTCGCACTGTCACCAGGATATATCGTGGAAGGCTGATAATGATGTACAGAGCGTGGAAAGGTAAAGTAACAGCGGAGCCGGCCCACTTTCACTCCGCCATCCGTTGGAACACGAGCATTGACGGAACGGACCCGCAGATTGTATACGGGACATGGAAACCTACGATTAAGAAAGGTCCCTCAGCAAGTAATGCCCAGAGTAAGAGGAAGGCTGAAACTACTTTACAGCAGCCTCCACCCAAAAAGGTTAACAGAACGGTATTCGCTGCGCCAACGAGCGTCGTTGCAAGTGCAGCCAGTTTTACTTCCGTAATCGTGTTGCCGGGTCCCACAGGTTTGATATGGGACAGCACCAATTATAGCTGCGCTTACGACTCCCTCTTCACAACGCTCGCTAACATATGGAGAGACAACCCGGCGGACTGGACCCAGCGCCTAGTAAGATCGAGCGCGCTATTAGGTTTGTGGGCTTTGTCAATGACAGAAAAACAGGACCCATCAGAGCATAGCAGAGATGCCGTGTGTAGGATTTTGACCTTTCAAAACCCAGTGCCGTTCCCTTTAGGCCCCAGAGGAGTCAAACTAGATGATTTATTCACGGCAATGACGGATCGTCGCTCCTATTGGTCGGCCAGGATGTTTTGCGAGCAATGCAATCACCAACTGACTGGAGAAACAGACACTTTCAGCCAGTTCGTCGACATCGCATTCGACAGTGTGGTGAGGAACGCTTATCCTGCAGGAAGATCCATGAACGAATGGTTCGGCCATCATTTCAACAAGTACGTTTCCACTCGATGCGTGGTGTGTAGGGCGAACAGTTCTGAAGTGAAGATGCGCAGAGTGACAGAAGTGAGAGAAGTGCCGGATGTACTGATGCTCGGCATAGGAATGGATATCATGTTGATGGAGGAAACACTAGATTTCAAACACGGGAATGAGACTACTTCTACTCGCCTGCGTGGTCTCATATATTACTCCCAAGATGCGGCCCATTTCACGAGCGTGGTTCTTGACAATGATGGAACGATGTGGTACCACGACGGTATCACGACCAGGCGTGGATCAGTACTTTTAGGTAAGATCAGCGAAGTGCGTGACCTGTGCACTCTGCACAAAATAAGAGAGGAACACCTATGCGCGGCGGTCTATGCCCGCGTCTAGGTAGTATAGTTATTAAAAGCTACATGAACACCTTTTAGTAAAATGCCAGACCCCAAAGAAATTAAGCAAAGCCACCTGATGCGAGGCGAGGACCGAGCAAGACAAGATAGTCGGGAGGCGAGAGCCGAGAGTCAAGAGCCTCCGGGATCCGAGACCCGACCCGACAGGCGGGTAGAGGTTGGCCCGACTTATCCGAGGGTTCAAAATTAGCGGTCAACGGATCAATATGGCGGTCCAAGTGCACTTTTAATAATGCGCTATACACTTTCATGTTTTTCACTTTTGCGCTACTTATATCATGAAACTGACACCTTTGCGCTACTTATCGGAGTTAAAAAAGGACCGAAGTATGTAGCGCGAAAAGTGCGATTCTGCGCTACATACATTCACCCGGTTAGATTTCGCGCTACTTTATTGACAGGTTTGCGATTGCGCTACTTACAAACTTTCGGCAATCTTGCAACATATACATAATCAATTTTATTTTTTTTGGCTCCAAGAAATCTTCCACTATATATATATTTCCGGTAATGGCTACAGCATCGTACGTAGCCTCGCAAGCGAGGACCCATGCACGAGGGCCACAGAGGCGGACTGCGTGCTGTAGCATGGGCGCTGTATCATAGCCATTAGCTTTAGGCCCTGTTCGGGATCCCCAGGTAGTTAGCTCAGAGCTGTGCCCCGCCAAAAATTACCTGTACAGCTAACGCCACATACAGGGCTCAATTGGGAAGTCACCATCAGTCACTCAAGTCTAGACCCGGTCCGCCGGATCTTTCCGAAGTACCGGCGCTTGGCATCGTCGCCACTTCGTCGGCATTACCCCGCCGTTCCCGCCCTCTCCCGCCCCATCGTTCCCCAGAGTTTGACGAAGTCATTGAAGTGATTCATAGGTGTAGAATGGGTATTATAGACTAGAGTATACATTTAAAGAAAGCCCTGCTCTCAGAATGAGAGAGGATGGTGAGATCATTGGAGTTCGTTGCTGTCAACGGCGAGCGATGGTGTTGACTGAAAACAATTTGCGGAGCTCGGTGTTTGAGTGATCGGACCATCGGGCCTTATCCCATGACGTGTGACAATCTGTGACCATTTAGCTGTAGGAAAATGGATGGAACTCCATCTAACTAGCTGGGGATCCCGAACAGGGCCTTATAGCTACCGTGTATCTTCGAAATATATCTAGCGGAAGATTTCTTGGAGCCAAAAAAAAAGTGATTATGTATATGTTGCGAGATTGCCGAAAGCTTGTAAGTGTCAATAAAGTAGCGCGAAATCTAACCGGATGAATGTATGTAGCGCAGAATCGCACTTTCGCGCTACATACTTCGGTCCTTTTTTAACTCCGATAAGTAGCGCAAAGGTGTCAGTTTCATGATATAAGTAGCGCAAAAGTGAAAAACATGAAAGTGTATAGCGCACTATTAAAAGTGCACTTGGACTGCCATAGATCAATGTCTTGTTTTCTCGATCCCTAGCAATTGTCTCAGTCACGGGCCTTTGATTTCTCCTCGTTTTTCGTCCTACGTGTACATATCAATAATATATTGTAGGTACATAAGAGCGAGAGCCGACAACCGAGAACCGGCGGCGGAGCTTTAAAAAAAAAGATCCGGACTCGTACTGCCATGCGACCGCACTGGCCCTCAACAACACGTGTGTTTGTCACGTGGGCGCGGCTTGTCAGCGTACACTCAGTGACACTGCCACTCCGCCCCGCGGCAATGGCCAGTTCGCGCGATTCGCAGAGGCCCAACGTCTGCCGTCCAGTTCTTTCTTCTGCATTCCTTAACTAGGGCTCTAACCCGTACGAACCGTTTTACGGAACGGGTGTTTACGGCCGTAGCCGAGGCCACCCGTCCCGTAACCGTCCCGTAGAGCTCACATCGGCAACCCACTACGGACGGGTCCCACCCGTATATGGTTTACGGCCGTAGAAAACGGGTTTTTTATATACATAATGCCGGTATCTAGACATGGTAATAGCAGGTTAAATGTAAAACTTCTCCGAATGGTTCCTGGCATAACGCAAACGGGCTTTAACGAACATGAGCATCTGTATCATCTCAGCCTTTAAACTGGCCGAGACATACGGTCATGTTAAATACAGCTCCACGAACCGAGATTTGCAAGCGAAACAGGTGGAATAATTGGTGAATTTTTGAAATCGGCAAATGACGGGGCGATGTTTGGTGGCACTGCACACCGCATAGCGCCAAGCTGAATTCAAACCACTTACACACCATTTTACCTACTGACGCGCACGCTTGCGCGCTAATCGCGGAATTCGTCGCCTGATTAGACGCCCAACGATCAACTCGGCAGATCACGGCATCGCACTCTAGTTCCATCCCGCGTGCATCCTGCTCCTAATATCCTGTCCACACCCCGATCGACGCGTAAAATCACGTTCAAATCGCACTCTCGAAGCTTGTGTGGTATCTCGATCCTCAGCTGGAACCCCCCGATTTACAGCCTCACCGACGGAATCGTGCCTTTCTTGCATTCATGGTGTCTCCATAACCCCATCTACCACTGGTCTACACTTGCTCTTGGACGAGTTTGATCACCGCTCTCTCGCAGAGTTCCGGCGGGGTTTCTATGGTTACCCAGTGGGACCCGTGTCCGTGGCTGGAACCTTCTGCTCCCTACTCTATGCCTTCCTTGTGCAGTTCTACGTTACCGCCACCTGCGACGACGACGAATGCAGCACGACTCTCCACCGAATGTGCCGTCTCTCCCCGTAGCTCAGATTGACATTGGTCAGAAGCCACTGGAACAGCAAATCGACAGCTCACAACCTGAGTCTCTCTCGAGAGTTGCGCAACTGTATCTAAGAGTCTGCCCTGGACGGGCGGCTGATCAGTCTGAAACTCACTGCGTCCCAATCCCGCAGCAACTATGTGGTCTCGTCGGCGCGCTACGAGCCCGTTGACGACGCGCTCGGTCGTCCTAACGGGCGATGTTCCCGCCGACGACATCCCCATCGCACTGCTGCTATCGTGCCGGCAAGTGAACCTCGAAGTGCTACGGATAATGCACCAGCGCAATACCTTCCACTTCCATGCTAAGGAACTCAATACGATGGTCTTGGGGCGCACTGGGCCAGTATTGCCTCCAGGACATCTGCACAGCGACTACTGCGGGATCGGCCATACTCGACACTGGCTCGACTCTGTTCCCTCGTGGCTCGACGCGATCCCGCTTCTGCCCCACGAGTCCCTCGTTTTCATGTTTGAGTTCGGCTGGGTGGACGGGAGGCGGCTAGGAGGTGGAGCCAGCATGTGGTCGGCATCAGGAACCTGTACCGTTTCGAGGTATTCTTCCCGGATGAAGACCCGTTGGAGGAGATGGACAGACCTTGCACAGACCTTGCGGGACGTAATGATTGGGCCAGGGGCGGACGACAGATATCGGATATTGCTGGAGGAAAAGGAAGAGCAAATGCGGGTCATGGGCGTAACACATTTCGCGGAGGTGTGTCTTCTGAGACGCGAGGGAGCATAGAGTCCGGCAAGTTCATTATTTTTTTATCCACATTTGCGGGCAGGTAGCTTCTTCAGCAATGTCCCGCCCAGAACGCCCCCCAGAACGCCCCAGCCGGTCTGGACTCGTCGAGAGCTGTGTAACTCAGACATTAGAGCGGATATCATGCGCAGGTCTAGTATGCATAGTTTTCGAAGAGGAGGTGGCGGTGCCGTCGTGAAAAGTCCTATCTTCGCTTCCAAGCTCCCTCTCTCTGGCGATACTTCTTTCATACGACTACTTGAGCGTCCTCCTCTGGTACGCGGGCGTATTCTCCTCCTTGGATCTGATTCGGCCTGGATTTCCCACCAAATACTCAAAAGTGCACGGAATGGACCGTGTCTGAGACACGATGGTCTAGACCGCGGAGGTGTGGGTATAAAGGCCAGCGGGGAATGGTCGGAGACCACACCTACGACTGAAAAAACAACACATTGTTCTACATCCACTTGCAGCTCTGCATTCTTACATCGTGAGTCACTAACTCTCTTACCGAACAAATGCTCACAACATCTTCCCAGATGTCCACCATTTCACCTCCTCCCTTGCGGTGCTCGAAGCCCGCCAAGACGCGATCCCCCAAGCGCTCGGCGGCGGCGAAGGCTCCCGCTGCACCCGTTTTCGACGAAGATATCGACCTCCGGAAGCTCGCGCTCAAGCGTTGCTCCCTCGAGTGGGCCGTCGAGGCGCTTTCCACCACCATCCTGGAGCTCACGGCCACGACCGAGACGACGCCCGCACCACCCGCCTCCTCGGCGCCAGCACTATCAGAACCGCCACGGAGACGCTCATCGCTAAAGAAGATTCCTCGCCCCTCATTCCAGCGGACGATGACCGAGACGACGACGTCCACTTTAGCGACGCTGGAGCTTCCCGAGGACGACGCGACGCGCGCCATCGCCCGCGCCTCCAGCGAGTCGACGTTGGAATTAGCATGCTCGCGCCGCTGCTTCAACTCGCGTGCCCGGCGCTCGTCGAACGGCAGTCTCAACTCCACTACTTCGACCGACTCGTCCTCCTCCGCCCGCTCCCGCAGCGCGTCGCTTTCCAGCGTCAGCTCCACCGAGTCGGAGTCGGAGACGAGCTGCTCCAAACGGGTGAGCCTCCGCGCCATCCCGCCCCTCTGCCTCTCCACCATCGTTGTACGTCTTTCCCTCTTCTTCCCCTCGCCCTGATGCTGATCGCTACTTCCTGCAGGGACTCTGCATCGAGTTCAAGACGGCGATGATCCCGGGCCCCACGCCCGAGGACCTCCTCACCATCCCACCCATCCCGCTCATGCGCATGCGCGACAAGCCCCGGCGCCGCCCGCACCCCGCCTTTCAGTCGCTCACCCCCGGCGAGAAGCGCATCCGCTTCCTGTGCCCCCGGCGCGAATATCGGGATCCCCTCTGGCCAGACTACGTGAGTTCTTTCCTGCCCATGAATCGTATTTGCGCGGTGCCGATGCGACCTTGCGTGCAGGAAGAGACGCTCCCCGAAGAGGAGTGAGGTCCGGATCCCCCACAGGAAACCCGTCTGTGGGATAGAATACGCTCTGCACGGAATTTGTAAGCTCTTTTCTGCTCATTCGTACTTGCGCAGTAGCTGATGAACTCCTCCACAGGAAGACGGAGATCTGGGGATTGACGTCCTTCGGCCGGACAATCGTGTGTAGGGCAGAGTCACAACAGGAAGGCTCTCGGACCGCAATGCGTTCTATGCGAGCGATAACTATTTATCCTCCGCGGCACGCCGCCGCATCACTCTCCGCGCGCAGGGTGAAACGAATATTGTATCTTTATTTTATCTATTTACCTGCATCCAATTTATTCGCTTTTTGCGACCTCCAGCGGGCCGAAGTAGTCGCCTTTATTGGTAGGGATCTTGACCCACACCTGATTGGGAAAGGGTAAGGCGAAGCTACTTCCACTGATCCATGGGGAGCTCAAGTTGTTCGAGTTGACGTATCCGCCGTCCATGACAGAGGGAGTCACTCGTATGAGTGCTGCATTTTTCCAGAACGCGGCGCCGGGGCGGAACTCTGGAATCCGACGAGTCACACCGTTATAAGTGGCATTGATCCAGTTGGGCATGGGTCCAGTGTCGTGGTTTTGTCCCACAACAAATGCGATGACATTGTAGGGCGCAACAACCTCCAGAAATGCGTCCCGCTGCGCTGCGGTCCATCAAGGGCAGATAGCGTCGTCTGTTTCGCCGCAAGTTCACGAAGTTCGATAGGCTGCTGGAAGGCGATCCCGAAGCGCGGATGGGGATTAGGGAGGATATGATGCCGAGTCTGATGCGGTCCACGAATAAGTATACTGTGGGGAGAAGGAGTGTAGCAAAAATGTATCCCTGCGCTTTCTACTCTCCTCTACGGGTCCTAATCATCCTCAGTACATCCGCCGGGAATATGAAGGATAATGATGGACAAATGTTCAAATTCTTCATCGCCTTCACCAACTCTAGCAATCCGAGATGAATATTTGAACAATTGAAAGATCAAAATGGAGGTCACAGGTCCCGGGCACTTGCCGGGCCCACACCCGTTTGAATCAATCAAAAGTTGAATCTAAGTGGTCACAGGTCACAGTAGCTGAATCTACGGTCGAAATGGTATAGTAACTGCTCAATGGAACTGAGCCTGGCAACCCAACCACAGGACCAGATTCCCTATCCTGTTTGGGTACACCTCCAACACCTTGTTGTACAAATCCGTCGCGTTTTTTGCCTTCGTCACTAGCCTGCTGAATGTCGAGATGTACTCCTTTGAAGCATCAATATTGAAAGCGCCGTCCACACCTCCCTGCCTGTGATGCGAGCCCACGACAATCCCGGGATTCACGGCCGCGACTTTGTCAAGGGAGCAAATCCAAGCATCCCGCTGGCCCTGCGTCGTAGACTCCGTCATCCACATGTGCACGTCGTTGTACACAATGTCTCCGGCGACCACCATGTCCAGCGAAGGCACGTGCAGAAATGTTGTTTCGTCCGTATCCGAGTGCCCCACATCGATGGCCTCAAAGCTGTGCCCTTCCAAGGTGAACTTGTTGTGCGCGAGGGGCTTCGCCAGGACTTGGAACGACTCCTCGGGGATCTGGCCGGGAAACAACTCGTTCCAAAACATTCGCATGTCGTGCGTCAGCTGTGTCGCCATATGGTCAATGGAGTGATTTGTCGAAACGATTTCGACGCCTGGAAAACGTCTCTGCATGTACGGCCCATTGAAAAAATGGTCTCCATGTCCGTGAGAGATGTATATACTTAGTGCGTAGTCTCTTCCCGTTTAGGGTCTCTTCTATCCAGTCGCTCAGAGCAACAGCTTGGTCCGACGTGAAGAGTGTGTCGATGAGGACGGCTTCGGATTGTCCCGACACCGAGGTCACGACGGTGGGCTGCCACAATCCGACGGAACCGTCGGGTAGTGTTGCGTTCGCGGCAATGGGAGGAGTGAAGAACAGGTCAGCCCGGAGGGGCGATAATGATGCCAGTGACGGAAGGGCACACTATGAAGCCAACTTCAGTGGAAGTTCAACAAGGTGTAGGTTGAAAAAAAGCATACTAGTAGTAACACCCAAAATACCATCGTGTTCCACAGGTGAGATGATGCTGAAGTTTAGTGAACTCGGCGAGGAATCAAGCAGAGAATTAACTACACGAGTGCCAGCTATATTTATACCGTTCATTGATAATCCTTCTCGGCCATGTACAGGCTCGGTCATACACGGGGATTTATTGAGTTGTATGCCTGGACCCTTGGCTACGTTGCAGCTCAGGAACCACAAAAAATGGGAATCAGCTTTAGAGCAAGGACAAGAGCTTGAAGAAAGATTTAGGATACCTTTAGAAGGTATTTCAGAGTAGTAAGATCCCCAGGAGGCCCACAGAGGTATACACAATTCCGATGAGATGGCCCAAAAATTTGGCCAAACCCTGTTTCTCGTGGGAAAATTCCGAAAAAATCCGTTTTAGGCATATTTTGGGGTGCTGAATATGAACTCAGCTAAGCTCAAAAAATAGCATTTGAGCCACTGTCCACTTTGTTGGCTTTGATTGTCCAGAGCTGTAGTTGGAATAAATCGAAGGGCCCCATATCGACCACGTAGTTCAATGAATAACGTCTCCAGTCATACGGAAGCCCATCCGCCGAGGAATCGATATCCTGCCACGGAATGCAGTATACAGGGACACTGGACGGATTGGTTCCGCGTTGCGCGGATAGCCTGTATTACGAATACTTATGTAATCGTCTTTTTTATGACTCGCAGGCGGAAAAAAATGCAGGTGAGTTTACTTGTGGCCCGTTTTTCAACAACGCCCAACAGTGGCTGTGTTGAATGCCCATTTAAGCACCGCCACTATCTAAGTCACTTATTTACTGACTACTTAGTGGCTATGCGTCGGCTTTATTTCGGCGTTTTCGGCATTTGGAAAAACGGGTCAAATCCGGTGCCGGTTCAAGCCCGGCCAGTACAGTTCTTTTTTCCTATTCCTTAATCAAGTGTTTACTGTTAGCGCTGCGGTGGCAATTTTCTAGACGCTATAACGATACGAGCTCGTAACGCTGCTCGTTCCTCTCGTTATAGTCTGTTACTTACTGCGCCTGATAAGCGGTGTTCTGTGTTATGGAATGATGAATGATGCAAGACCAAACAACCTATTTATTTCACGCGTCTATTGTATCTTGCATCACTCAACGTGAACTTTGGACAAATTTCAGCCCAGGAGTTCAGGATGCACCTCCCTTTCTTTTTGAACAAAGCTGCATTGTACATGAGTTGTTGGGCTGGTTTCGCAGTATACCTCCCAGCTTTCTTCATTTCACCCACCTCCTGCTGAAATTTCATGCCGGGAGAATTCCGGAGGGTCTTATGGGATCCATATATCAATTCTGATCCCCCCCAGTCGATGGTCGAACTGCGTTACTTATATCGCGGCCAACACGTCAAGTCCTTGAATGGTGCACGTGCTTTCTTAAAGTTATAGAATAACGCAAGACGCCACTTGTGATGCCACAATAACTAAAAGACTGCAAGTTTTCCACTAATCATAATTGAGATGTGGCCCAATCCACCCAGTAGTACCTAAGGATGGACACGGGTACACCCGCGGGTACGTTCAGGCTTACCCGTACCCGTACCCGCAAAAATCGTACCCGCGTACGGGTCAGGTCTAAAAGCCGTACGGGCTACCCGCGGGTCCGAACCCGTCGGGTATACCAGCGGAATTCCAGCATCAAGAGCAATCTTATTGTCCAGTACAGTGCAGTAAAATGTAGACTATTGTTTAACAATTAATTAGATTTGGGCTTGTTCTCTGCTGTGTGCTCTCGATAGAGGTTGAACCAGGTGCGAAGCTGCTTCTCAACAGTTGAAATTGCTGTTTTGCTGAACTTGTTCATGTGGAAATATTCCAGCTTGGAGCTGGGGTGAGGCACTATTATACAGCATGAAAATTTGAAGGAAACTACTACATAATAAGGGACAAATAGTAGATGCGCAGAAACCCGCGGGTACACGGGTCGGGTACGCGGGTTGAGCGCGGGTCTGAAATCACGACCCGTACCCGTACCCGCCCTCAACCGCGGGTACAAACCCGCGGGTGTACCCGCGACCCGTGTCTATCCTCAGTAGTACCGCTTCATTTCTGAACACCAGCTCCCCGTTGCGGCTCTGGACGATAAACCCGCGTCGCGACTTTGAAGATCGTATGCGCGTGACGTATAGCGCTTCATCCGAAGACCTATCTATCTCCGAATTCTTACAAAATCAAGGGTCCTTCTCACAAGCTGCCTCATCGAATTGATTCGACGACATCGCGTGTTTGCGGGGCGGCTTTTGCGCGGCTTGTCCCAACGTCAGCTGGACATGCAGCCTGTATCCCAGAGATATTATTGGTGAACGAAGCCGTCATTGCATGCCATTGTTTGGTCAGCTGCCACTTGACGCGCCTGTCACGTGTACCTTTCACCTTGTCCCCGACCACGACCAGGATGCTCTTTCTCGACCTCCCAGAGGACGTTGTTTGCTATGCCCTTGGACTCTTTGATATATCTTCTGTTATTTCCATCTGCCAGGTGCGATTCAAGATCCCTGAGCTCCAGTAGCGACCAAATGCTCCCACAGGCGAACAAATACCTCCACCATCTTGCATTCACGCCGACAGTCTGGATATCCTTGGTAGAGGAGCTCTGGTACCGGGGAATCATCGACGGAATATTTCCCTCGGATATACACGCACTGTCAACCCCAGAGCTCATCGCAGTCGTGAAGCGCCTGCTGTTGGGGCCAGAGACATGGTCACCACCCAGACTCGACAAATGCCCGAGGCCGCAGCTGAACAGAATTCCCAACATTCTGCGGAAACTCACCTCCCCGATTTCCGGAGCCCGGGATGAACCAGCGCCTGTGGCATTCATGGACCCCCTGCAAGTACACACGTCCGCGCGCATTGTGCTACATCCGAAGCCGATTGCGATGCCCGGGACCAAAAGAGATGCGCAGCTCCTTCCGGGCGGTAACTATGTACTGTTCAATAACTCGCAAGTCCTCGAATGCTGGCGGGTGGCCGACGACCACTTGCTCTGCAAGTATCAAAGCCCCTCCGGCCGCAGTGTCTTCGATTTTTCCGCAGACTTTCTCGATGGTGGCGAGGCGGCGAACATTGTGATGTGTACCCTGACTCCTCACTCAGAACCTTCGTAAGTGATAAGACTGTGCCCACATTATATGTTCACCTAATTCCACGACGCAATTGGCCATGCTCGCCAGCATCGTGGAGATTGTCCGCTTGGATCTTGTGAATGGCAATATGGAACTGGTCTCAACGACCGCCTGCCCAGAGGCGTACTTCGAATCTGAACCATCGACCAAAATTTGCGGCGGAATTGTCGCCGTAGGGATGATTCATCGCCGGTTGTGGGCGGAAACGTACATGATCATTGACTGGCGCACACAACGATATTGCAGCATAAAAGCCCCGGTTGTGTGTCGTCCATTTCGCACAGCAATTATACGCTGAGCCTGTTCCAGGGCTCGAAGTTCTTGATGGAACTCGTTCCAGGCCATCTCATCTTCACCTTAACTTCGCCTTCGTATGCGACACAGGAAATCTGTGTCAGTCCCATCGCTTCTCTCCCTAATTTCTGGTCATCGGGAGACCACCATACCACTGATCTCATCCCAGTCTCGGATGTTCCAGTTGTCGCATCCCACACGATCAAGCCCAGAAATGCATTGATCAGTCGCCTTCGCAGATATCGGATCGAATTGGTCGCGCACGAAAGTCCGCTTCAACGCGGCACGTACCGGGTGTGGCTCTACATCCCATATATTTGCCCTCGAATACTCGAGAATCCCGTGGAGCGTGCTTTGCTTTATAGCTTCCGCCTTTCGCTGCCAGGGGCCTTTGGCCGGGAACTCACCTGGCGGGAACGGAGCTGTGCACCCGGGCAGCCAGATACGTGCTACCGCGGGATCTCGTATTCTGGCCATACGCAAGCGCTGGGGAACTTCGGCCAACAAATCTTCCCGCCGGAGACATACCCTGCGCCGATCTTGGTGGACGGTCCGCAAGGGCCATGGTGGAACTGGGCACACCTCGCGCCGTATAGCGGTGCGCTCACATATCTCACGGGGAAGACGCTCGTTGTGCGTTACTTCAAATAAATTGGGACATTGGGGGAGAGCTTGTCTTCGGCCTGGGTGGTGCTTTCTTCGTCCAACCCATTATTTCGGTTCACATTTGGTAGCCTCACTACTGTCGCATTTACTCTGAAAGAATTCAAGGACATGCATTCACCGCGCATCCATGGACATACCAAATATCACGAAGCTTCCGAGCCCTCAGATTTGCAAAACAAATCTGAATGGCAGATATTGCATAATGTCCCATTTTCGGCCCATGTTGGAATGTTGATATCTTCACAGGCGTGCAGACCAGACGTCAAGGACCTTGAGCTGAAAGTCCCAGAAATTTATCCTCCCCCCAACCACCAAAATAAAATGTCTTGCGTTGTCGACCGCCATGATGCTCGGCGTTTCCCGAAGGCTCGATTCACTTCCCCATCAAGGCTCACCGCTGACGTTAGAAATGCACACGAGGGACAAGAGCTTCTTCCATGGCTCGGTTTACATCTAGCGACCAGGTATGCTAACTTTGCTTCGATGGCCCACGGCCCGAGCCAGTCAGCGTTCAGTCATTTGACGCCCCAACGGCCCCGGCGGCGCGTCGAGAACCACCCGCAACGTCTTCCTGCTTAAATTACGCAGATCACAAGACGGACGGCAATCCTAGAAATACTGTATGGCCGTCGCGATAACTGGCCTCTGCATCCACCATGCTGCACATCTTGCTAGCCACAGCGCTCCTCGTCTCGCCGTTTTCCGGAGCTCAGACCACTACTTTTCCTGTCCTCGTCAACTCGACGTCGCCGCTCACGCTCGCCGTCGCGCCCGCCTGTGGGTCGCTCGACGCCGCCAACTTCACGGAGCTGAATACGGGCATCAACCTCAATGCCATCAGGTATTACACACTTATTCATTTCTCTCGTATGTGGATCTGCTCCTACTTACAACGTACCTCCGCAGGACGATAGTGACGTTCGGGGACTCGTGGACGTCTACGGGATGTGCGCGACATGCACCACCAGTATTCTAGATATTAATGACGGGATGCATTTATCTGCAGCCAACGGGACCGTGCCCCTGCCCCCCATAATGCACCCCCCACTCCCCTCTGCGGGATCGCGCACCTCGGAGAACCGCCGCGCCACGAACGGGTTCATGTGGAGCGAGCGCCTCGCGGCGGATCTCAACGCGAAGCTCCTCGACGTGCGTCCCTCGTCCTATTTTTACGATCAGCGTGTTTAGGACGATAGTACTCGTGGGGCGGCGCCATCATCGACAACTTCGCGTACAACACGACGAGCCCGGCGAACAGGACCGGCGTCCCGCGTTCAGACTTTGTCTCGCAGGCGGCGCTGTTTTTCCTACAGGGCCGCTTCCTCGATGCGCTCGTGCCGAGCCAGACGCTCTACACCGTTGCCTTCGGGATCAAGTGCTTCCTTAATCCATTCACAAAAGGCGGTATCTAACGGGTAGCTGTGCAGTGATAACGGGCAGTTTGGGATCGCCGGAGGGGACATGGACGTGGCGTACAACACCTACGTGCGTGCCACCATCCGTCGTTGCGAGTCGCTCAACGCGCCTCCTAGGTGACGAAATTAGCCCAGCTGCAGGCAAGCGGAGCATCCAACATCCTCATACACGGGGTGCGTCCACCCGCATATCCGTCCCGTCTCGCGCTGACAGAGCCTTCCCGCGCGCAGATGTACACCTCCCACACAGAGACGGACCTCCTGCAGTCGCGCGTGTTCGCGTACCTCAGGGACTCGCACGCGGCCAACGGCACGCAGTTCGCGTTCGTCAACCTACAGCGGCTGTTCGGCACCATCGCGGCGGCGCCCGCAAGCTTCGGGTACGCAGGGAACGCGACGTGCCTCGTGAGCGCCAACACTATCGTCGGCGGGTGCGCGGATCCGGACCGCAGCGTCTTCTACATCCGTACGTCGTTGTGTTGACTGATTTGTGATAATGAAGGCGCTGACGAGCGGAAGCGGGGCATCCGTCGATGACAACGCATGGGCTGATCAACCAGTACACGACGGCGGTGGTGCAGCGGTGTGTGGTGTGAGTTTGAGATAAAAAATAAACGGGCAGCTGGAAGGTTACTGGCGAGTTATTGGTATACAATCCATGGATAAATAGTCAATCGGGTATCGAAACAAAACATACAAGATCCAGTGAGTGCTGGTCTGACCACGCAATGTGCCAATGTACCAAATAATGTCTGTAAAATTATCAGAACATTCCAGCCGGGAAAGAGATCTGACCGACCTGATCAAGGAGGATCCCTTATTCCAGGAGGCGCTTCAGGCGTCGCAGGGGGCTCCCTGCTCAGCTGCTTCACGCTGAGCTCTCCGCTCCGCTGCTTCACGAGCTCCGTGCTTGGCTGCTGTGCAGCCAGCATCATCTGCGACTTGGTCGGCTGCTCGATGTGAATGCGTCCAGACACCACGTCCTTGCGGTATCCCCGCTCCATAAACTCCTGTTTCAGCGCTTTCTCCCGCGGGTCTCGATTCTTCTTGTCTTTCCGCGAGCTGGAGCAGAACCCTGAGCCGTCCGAGCCTGGATCCGCGGAGCTGCAGAAGCCTGGAGAGGGGGTTATACACGAATAGATACATATGCGCATGGACTTACAGCAACAGCTGCAGAGATACAGGATTCCACTGCAGAGCGTATCTCCCATGACGGGAAAGAGACAAGCCCGTCGTGCGGTGCGTATGGCGGCGGTGCGCGTGGCGGTGTTCGATATCATTGATCGAATTTATGATGGCAGACGGCCCGAGGTTCCGGGTTGATAAGATAAGATAAGGGTGAACCGGACCTGTTAGGACGCGCTAAAATGAACTTTTGACATTGAGTGTACATCTGTTACAGCTTTAATTTCGCGATTGGGTGTCTAATCAGTGGCCGAAAACCACAGCTAGCAGCTACCGGTGCTGGAACCAATTGAGAATCTGATGTATAGCTGATCGTCTATGCTCCATATCCACCCTTTATAAACGCCCATGTGGGATGAAACTTAATCTCGTGCTCCGATCACTTTTCAGCTCCACCACGTTGTCAACCTCGTCCACGGACACTGTGGAACTCGATCACCCGGAGAATACGCGGTGCTTCTTGAAGGTTAGTCCCGGGGAGGCCTCGCTCCCGATGTTGACTCATTCACTGGCGCAGTACGACGTAAATAGTTGCACCAGTGTGGACGTTGCGATTGTTTCTTATGTCTTCACTGGATGGCTTTCCGCGGCCAAGGATTGGGGAATAGGGAAAGGAGCAATCAGTGAGTCGGTCTACATATACATAATCCACTTCTCATCGTTCTTCAGTCTATGTGGATTTGAAACAGAACCAGGACACTCGTGAGGAGAAGTATAGATTGTCCAACACAATCGAGGGCAGCTTGGCTACTCGTATATACGGGGAATATCACGCCAAGTGTATATCTGTGCCAACTTGAAACAGCCCTGGCTGGTTTAAGAGTTCATGCAATTCCATCCTCTCGTGCTCCTTCCAAGTCTCAGGCTGCTCGAATTGTCAGCACTGGTTGTCATCGTTAATGCGCCGAATAAAATTGCTCCCGCAGAAAGAGAAAGGTGTTATAACCATGACAAGAAGCAGTTAAATAGGAATCTCATATTGGGTGCTGGCGCCCACAACGACTTTGCGGCTTCGACGCTTGGTCCCATGAAAGGTTAAACTCCGCTACACCTGCTGCAGCCAGCGCCTACTCGCGGATAATTAATTCAACTATGAAGGCCTAGCGAGAAATACATGTACATATCGACGGGTCGTCCACGCTCGAACATTAGTTAAAATTAAAGACTTCTAGATCACAGGTCCATTATATGCCTCTCTACTTATACCGAGAACGAAGGGTATATCTTCATTAATTTTTGCGGCGTCGTTTGTTTTCTGCAGACCGGACAGTGGCCATCCTGGGACACTGCGTCATAAATACACCTGTCGATCAGAGTTAGATTGGCATCGCACGAGAAAATGTCTCTTCACGTACAATTCGCAAAACACATGCCCACAGGGACTAGCAGTCATATGCTGCGGGAAGCTTTGGCATAGGGGGCACGTCAGGCGAATTTCATAGCCAGAGTGCAGGTGGCCCTCTTCCCAGTGGCCGAAGAATTGTGCAGGCCACCCGAAGTAGACCGCGCCGCAGTCCGCGACCTCGCCGGACGTGAGTAGCGTGTGTTCCAATAACATGCTGCTGTCCTCCATGGATGCGCCAGATAGAAGTCGAGATCCGGAACGCATCGCGCAACTGAGGGATAGGTCAGTAAACATTGAATCGAAATACACCGAACTTGACTTGCCCGTTAGCAATCCGCAAGCTGTTCAGGGCAAAATTCCCCCGGGAGTTTATGTGGGCAACGACCGAGCAATCGTCAAGCGATACATTGTCCCCAAGCTTTTCGGCGTCAGTTGGGTATGTGCGGCGATAATGTTGACACGTACCTGAACCAAGTCTGGCTCCGTCATGAGACCCCTCCTACCGCCTGGATAGATGGCGCAATTCCGTCCGATTTTTGCACCCAATGCCCGAAGGTACCAGACATAATACGCAGAGCCGGTGAGCGGCGCTAGAACGCCGCCATTCGCGAATCCCTGGTACAACGGGCGGGAGAGTGCGAGGTGCAGCTGCCAGCGCTGACAGTAGCTGCTTGTATCCCAGGCGCAGGGCCCGTCCCGTCTCCGCCCAATCACAAGCCACTTCATCGCTATCGTCCACAGAAGAGCAAGCACCCCCTGGATAGTCAGAACGACGACAAAGCACATAGAAACGAGCCCGTAGATCGTCCCCGGCCGGAAGAACGAGGGGTGGTAGATGTGCACGACCTGCTTGCTGTTGTGGAGGTCGATGTAGCGTAGAATCTGGGCTGCGGCGACGGCGCTCATGGACCAATATACGGCGGAGAGGGTCGTGATGAAGATGTTGACAGCAAGTATTGCGATGTAGGGGAGGACAAAGTAGCTAGCCTGGCGCTTATGATAGGCGCGGCCGAAGGGAGTAATCGTGTCACGGCTGAGATCCTTGGTGGAACCATCATCCAGGCATTCTATGTCCAGTATAAACATGACGTTCATAGCGGGTGGACGGGCAGGGCGTACCTCTTCCAAGCCACGTTGAACCATCGTTGTACTTGGTGTCTCGTAACCCGAGTGCCCCGGATCCCATAACCGTACACTTGCCGATTGTGGCTCCCGCCAGAAGTACGACACGGTCCGCGATCATCGCTGGCACAGTGTAAGTGCCGGCCTAGAATGATCATAGGTTGAAACTTACCTCCTGCCCCAATTTTGACAGGTGCAGTCCCAAGACGATCTACGCCGGGTAAGAAAATGCTCCAGGTCTGTGGAATCGATTGGTTCAATTACCGGTTGTGAATATTTCGCTCCGAGAGCCAAATACAACGTCATCCCCAATCTCCAGCAGCTCAGGATCTGGACAATAGATCCCGGAACCGGGCCAATAGACCTGGAAGAACAGGTAAGCTCGACGGAGAAAGTTGGATAAGAACCAGACGAACTCTTTTCCCAACTTTGGCCCCCATTGCACGATAGACGTGCTGGACCCAGTCAGTCGTTGCCATAGGATGCGAGGGAATGACGTACCGAAACCACCTCATAATGATTCCCAAGGATAGAAAATGCCGACTTGAGAGCTGCCCGCGAGAGAAGGCGCGAATTTATGTATCGTCGAAGTAAGGACAGTTGCGTAGCATCTGAAGAAGAGGATGCTGTATTAAGGCCGAAAATGCGTTTCACAAGGATCCCGAGCACGAGTTGCACCAGGGGCGTGATCAGTGCGCGAACGGCGCGGGAAACGCCGTGGAACAGGAGGCGCTCTGGGGAGGAAAACCAGTTGACCACGGACTCCAGTGCGTTGAGATTTTGGGTTATTATCTCAGTTTGGTTGATCATCAAGAAGATGATGGAGAACCACGGGACGTCTTGAGGGGGTGAGTTAGTGTATTGCTGCTGTTCAACACAAGGTGCGACTCACAAGAGGCGATATATACGAGTCCGATAATTGGCCATGCGACGAACATTTTCAAAAGAACGTGAGGTTCGGCAATTAGTGTTCGGTTAGTAGCAGCAAAGCTCGCTGGCGATGGTGCATCGCGGCAAGAAGCGTGAGGGCCGTAGACGAGGTTGTCGGGGATGAACGCCCCGGGCGCAATCTGGGTATATGTGTTGATCACCGCGTTTCTGCCAATCACGATTCTATCCAGGGTAAAGTGTCCCTCGCGCTCGACGCAGAACCCGCGGATCAACGCAGCGTCGACAAGACAGCCGTCCCGGAAGGTAAGGAGATCGAATTCGCCAAGTCTGGCGCCGTTGTAGATGCGCACATTTTTTCCGATGTGCGCACCGAGGAGGCGGAAGTAGAGGATCTCGAGGGAGGGGTGCATCGAAAAAATTCCACGACCGGCGATCTGCAGACTCTGGTTCACGATCCAATAGCGAAGGTAGTAACCAGACCACATGCGATATCTCCCCGGCCTGTATTTTCCGATGATTATCCATTTGAAGATAATCGCTGTGATGGGTGCAATAATGCGAGCTACGATAACCCGACTCAGCACCAGCGACAGAGCACGAGAGAGCAGCTTACTGAGTAATCGGGCTGCAGCAATCGCTACGATCAAGGAGAGGATACGGCCCCAAAAGAAATCCGGGAGATTAGGTGCAAGTGCTGCGAGTGCAAACAACAAGACCGTCCCTAAACAATTGATTGCATCGTCGATAAGCCACAGAACGAGTTTCAGGTCAAGGCGACTTACATGTGAGCGCAGTTTTGAGCGGATAGAATAACATAACGGGGCCGCCTGGATGATCAACGACAGCGGATGATTTTGGCTTCGCTGATTCTCGCTATGGACGCGGGGGTCATCGGGATAGCTGTACTCATATGGAGGAAGAGTTGTGTGACTCGCGTCGCTCTCCGCTCCGGTCTCTCGACCCAGCGTTGCTTCGCTTTGGTTGCGCCGCAGTAATTGAGCGCTTATGCCCGCTGACTTGCTAACATTGTTCTTCCCTGAGGCGTCGATTAGAGAGGCGATTGCTTGGACAGTGCTGTTTGTAAAGAGCGTAGCCACAGGTATATTGACGCCTGTGTCTTTCCGAATCTGGTAGGCAAGCTTTCCAAGGAGCAGGGAGTTTCTGAAAATGCAGAGGTCAGCATTTGCTCTGAGACTTCACGAGCGAGAACAGACCCTCCAAGCAGAAAAAAATCTGAATCGCTATTTATTTTCGTCGGATCCTCCAACAACAAATTCGCAATGATGTCGCGCAACAAAAGTGCTTGCTCCGACATCGCCGACGCATTTTTCTGGGCGACGTTGGACTCCATTGCCGCAAAGTCGATGGCGCCATAGGAAGTCCGTTGCAGTTTCCCGGAAACAAGATGCAGTGGGTCCGGGATTGCGTACCCCGCAAGGACAGTGGAGATGGCATCCCGAAAGTGGCCAGCATTGGGGTTAGATGTAGAGACGAATGCCTCGGGAGAGCCGTCGTTGCGGCACCGTACCGCAGCGTCGTAGACTCCGTCGACATCGAGCAGCGCTCGCTGGATTTCAGGGACATCAACTGTTACGCGGGCGCATCGGATGGGCTCCGATAGTGAGGATTGGCTGTGCGGGACATCAGCCTCGAAGTGCCGATGGAACAATGGCACCGAGTCTGATAGACGCCCAATGCCCAAGCGAGTGGCAAGTTTAATTCGCAAAGGCTTGCCCGCACTGAATGAATAACAAATTAAATATTAATGACGCCGCAAAATAATTCAAGCCAACCTGTTCTTAGGCAGATCGTCCATATAAACGACGGCGAATGGCCACTTCGACGGGTGTAAATGCTCCCTGAAGATGAGTCAGAATGGAGTTATCTGAAACTTTGAAGGCCCATAGAATTACCGCAACAGATCTTGCAACTGCGCGAGCCCAATCCGTGGTCTTCCCGGAACGGGGACGATAACGACACCGATAGTCTCCTGAAGGACCTCATGCTCGATAGCGAACGCCAGCGTTGTCTGTTAGAAGCTCAACGTTTACTCAAAAAACGAGTACACTTTTACGCACCTTGACATAGCGCTTCGCCGCCGTCACCACCGCCTCCTCCACCTCAAACGGCGAGATTACCTCGCCGCCCTTGTTGATGATCTCCTTCGACCGTCCCGTGATGAACAAATACCCATCGCCGTCCATGTGCCCGACGTCCCCCGAGTCAAACCAGCCCTCGCTCGTGAACGCGGAGGTGTCCAGCGGGACGTTGGGGTCGGGCGACACCTCGTACCCCTCGAAGGTCGGAAGCCCGCGCACGCAGATCGCGCCAGTCTTGCCGACGGCGAACGCGCGCTCAAGGTTAATCGGGTCGCGGATGGAGAGGTAGGGCCCGCAGGCAATTCCCGAGCAGCCGGGGCGGTCGAGCTGGTAGGTGATCGGCGGGGAGGCAATGGGCATGCATCTACGAAATAAAATAAACTGAGAACGCGGTGAATAAAAGGGTGGGTGGAACGCACTCGGTCATCCCGTAGGAAGGGAGGATCACGGCCCGGAAGGTGCTCTGCAGCTCGACGGCCAGGGATGGCAGTAGCCCACCGGCTGCGTTGCAAATCATCCGGATACGCAGATCTCTAGATGGAACAATGGACTCAGGTTTGGATGCAAGGATCGCGTGATGGATGGTAGGGGCAGCGTAGTACCTGCAGACGCGTCAACATAACTATCTGGATCTTTGTACAACAGCTGACATACCACGTAGCTTTGAGCTGCTCAGCCAGAGACCAAAACGCCATAGAATCAAATCCTGCGCACATAATTGCGCTGCCTCCAGAGAACATCGGCTGGTGGGCGTCAGCAACAGATCAGTATTGTATGGGCGAATAGACGTACAGCGAGTAGGTTCCGGACAATTCCACCAACGTGGAACAACGGCATCATATTTACTGTGTATATCAGCCACGGCGTATATTCTCAGTTACTGAACTCACAATTGACATCCGCCGGTCGAAGATCCCAGGACTCCACGACGGCGCACGTCCCGACGATCAGCGACAGCAGCGTATACGGCACGACCTTCTTCTTCCCACTCGTCCCAGAGGTGTGCAGAATCAACGACCGGTCCCCCAACCGATGCGGCCGCGAAGGGCGTCCCTGGACCTGCATAATCTCATCCATCACAGACATGTCGAATAAACCGCACGGTCCCGACGCGCGCGGCTCGAAGAACACGACATCGCACCCGAGCTGCGCGCGCAGCTCGCGGAGCTCCAGCCGCTGCTCCGCGTCGCGCGTCGTCACGATGGCTCGCGCGCCGAGCCGTCGCGCGTCATCGAGCAGCTCGGCCGCCGTGCAGCTCGCATTGACCGGCGCACAGGTGTGGTACGCCGCCAGAGCCAGGAGCGCGAGCGCGTTCTCGGGCCCGGTGGGGAGGGCGACCACGACGCGGTCGTTGGGCCCGAGCGGCGCGTTCAGTGGGCCGTAGGGCAGCGCGAAATCCTGCACGAACGTTTTGATCTCGCGGTGGAGGAGCGCGCGGCGGCCCGCGTTGTCGGGCGAGTGGAGTCCGGGGGCGGCGGTGGAGGGAAGGCAGTCGAGGAGGGTCGCCACGCGGGAGTAGGAGATGGCGTCCGCGAGCGAGTCGCCCAGCGACGACGAGGCGGGCGGGTGGGGCTGCGCACGCAGGAAGGCGAGGGGGATCGACATTGGGGCTGGAACGAAACGAGGCAGCCCAGCGGTAAATAAGATATTAAGAGCACCCCCAGAGCGTGCCGGCACAGAGAATGAACGCGGTCATTTTTGATATATCACTTCATTATAGCGAAGTCGTTAAAACCATTCGCACGCTCGTGCCGCAGACCCCCACTTGGATAACCAGGAAACGACTTGATGTGCTTGATTGTGGTTGGCATCGCCGGCCTTGCCCCAGTTCCTTGGATGGGTATGTATGCGCCGCAGACAATATTGCGTTAAAGAGGACAGTTCCCGGCTTGTCTCAGCCTGGCGGTAGATGATCAATCCCACACTTTTGAAAAACGACTGGATACGCTCACTTGCGGCAAAGGCTGCGTTCCTGCATAGACACTGGTTCGGGGCTTCATATGTAGGCCAGTGTCGCCAATAATGAATGGTCATTTCTAACTTTGTGATGACTGTTCCAAGGACACACGGCTTACTATTGATAGACCTGTAATTACGGTCATCGACCGCGAAGTAGGGTAATATAGAGTCACTGACGGTTCATTGACATTGACGAGATGCCGAATATTGTCAGAGGGCTGTGTGTGTATGTGCTAGACGCGGGTCCAGTCAAGGACGATCTCGTGGTGCGGAGTCCTTGCGACTCGTTGTAGGGCGATTGGACACTTTCATAATCAAGGTGAAGCTACCCTCGGATCTCCTGAAGCGCAAAATCAGCGTAGCCACCTATGTCGAATGTTGCGAGGATCGTTACCACGGGTGCAATCTATAAATGCGTAATCAAGCCGAAAAAGTCCTTGAGGTCTCCAGGGATCCGCAGCTCCGGGAAATTATCAGGTGTAGCCATAGGAATAAAGCCTCTGGATGTATCACGCATGGACTGCGACACGACAGAGGACATGGTCTCTAAGTAAAGTTGCCACCCAAATAGTAATCCGCTGCAACCGCCTTACTTAGGGAGGCAGAATAATTTCAGCTTGAAGCCAGAGTCGTTAGATACTGAAATAAGCTAGTTCCAGGGCAAGAAATTTGGGCGATAGCAGAGTCTAGATCCAAGAGAGACGTTGGTGTCGCGCTAACAAAGTGCATTCGCTTACATAATGATCGCGGGTTAAGAAAATTCCGAAGCATTGTACGCTACATACGTAATCCAGCTGCCCACTTTGCTCGCTGCGTCTTTAGACCGAAGTAGAAAGTCAATGCACGCGGGGGGCTCGTTTGGATGCAAGGTATCTACATGGTATGAGTTACCCAATGGGATATAGTAGGACAGCGAGAAGTAGCGCAATGGGAGATGTAGAATGCAAGTGACGGAAAGAAAAGAATCAGCTAGCTTGATCTCGTCAAGGAGCTACGGACACACGAGGACGAGAGCTCTTCCGTGCGGACATCGGGAAACTGTACGAATCTCCTCCGGCCATGGCCAGCCGACCTCCTGCTTGCGCTGCGTGAGGTCATCGTCCGCGCCAGGGCCCGCAACGCCGCTCGTTTTGCCGCTGCGGCCGCCGCGACATCGCCGTCACCACCGCGCCACAATCACGGCGCCTTCATGATCATGCGTACCCTCCTGCCTCTAGCCCAGCGGTATCGGTTTGCGTGACGAGCGCCTACGACGTTGCGACAGCACGTCTCTATCGGTGCGCGATGTGGTCTCGTGTATCTGGGTCGCCGCCATCTTCGTCCCACAGCCGTTGTCCCCCATCCGCAGCCACGACGCCACGAGCGAGACTAGGCGGGGCTGCCTCCTCGCCTCCAGCTGTGCGCCGGACGTCTAAAGCTAGTAGCTCTGTGGCGAGCAGCACGTTCTCGCCTTGAAGGTGTCGAGACCTTCGCCGCCCCACGACCAAGACCTACACGCTCCGCGATATCAGCGAGCGAGTACGTTGTGCGTCGACGTGGCACCGCCCCAGGCCCCGCGCGCCACCCAGCTACATGCGGGTCAGGAGCAGGGGCACGAGCCGAACGTCCCGGGTGCGGTGACCTGCACGTCCCCGCCTCGAAGGCGTGGAGACCGGCACCGTCCCATAGCGCTACGGCCGAGACTTCCACGCCTTCGGCTCGCGTTCCGCGATATCGGCGAGCGAGTACACCGCATAATCCGATCCTGAGGTGCGATGTGCCACGTCGACGCGCATACGGGGCGGCACTCCCGACTCCCGCGCTCCACCCAGCCACGGACGCGTCAGAGAGTGTCGGACGCCCGCCGGTCATGACGAACCGCCTGTCCCGGTGACTCGAAGGAACCAAGCGTCTCGTCCCGATCAAGCCCGCCCCGGCGTCAATACCATTCACCTCCGCCACACACACACACGTCCTAACGTCAAGACCGGACTAAGAAGCACGCAAGGGCAGCCCTGCAAGGGGGTAGAGGGGCGGGGCTCAGCATCCGGCCACGACAATGCGCTTGGATCGTCGCGGCAGCGTCTAGATCCTCCTTTTGTGATTGGGGGTCGCCCGCGACCAAACTAACGCAGCGGTTAGAGCTGGCCTCCGCGACATAGAAGGGGGCGATATTCACCAACTCAAGCCCCAGCTCTTGCCTTCGTATATCACGGCCCTGCTTTCAACTGCGTAGTCGCAGGAGCCGCTGATAGCAAGCCGGAAGTCGCGTAGTGGAAGGTCGTGCACGACAAATCTAACACAGCGGTCAGAGCTCGCTCGCACGAGAAGTAGAAGGGCTTGCTCACCAACCGCAGCGTTGCCCTTCGCGTCGTGGGGAAGTCGCGGGATCCCGCTTCCCTTGCTTGATCCACGCCCGAGGTCGAGTCTGCGTTCCAGCAGCCTCCGCGTCATGAAATAGACCACAATGTGTCGGTGCTAATGAGAAGCTGGGTGTCGGGTAGTGGAAAGTCGTGCCTGACGAAGCTAACGCAGTGGTCAGAGCTGGCTCGCGCGATAAGTAGAAGAGGGCGATGCTCACCAGCACATGCCCGTCTTTTCCTTCGTACCGCTCTCCGCCTAAGGATGCTCCGGCCCGTGCTCTCGAGTAGATCCCAATATCCCATCGAGGAGGATCTTGGCCACCAAACGTCGTTCACTATGAAGGTTTCTTCCTTAGGCTAGTCAGCACGGGCGATAAGCAGAAGGAGGGGGCGATGCTCACCAACTCGAGCCTCGTTTTTTTTCGTTCGTGTAGGATACTCCATCGCGCCCTACTCTTCTAGTGCGTAATCGCGTCCCGCCGCCCGCGCATCGTGCAATAGACCGGGTGATCTCCGGATTATGGCCCGCGCAAGTCGGAGGTCGCCCACGACGAAGCTAACGGGGGCCGGTTAGTGCTGGCTCGCGCGATAAGGGGAGGGAGGGGGCGATGCTCACCAATTCATGCCCGGCTTTTTCCTTCGTGTAGGATGCTCGCTCGCGCCATGCTCTTGTACTACGTAGTCGGCCCAGCAGCTCCCGCGCGCCATGAGATGTACCGGAAAGTCTTGTTGACGCTAATGGCAAGCGGGAGGTCGTGATGTTGGAGGTCGTGCACGACGAAGCTGACACAGCGGTCAGGGCTGGCTCGCGCGATAGGGTGCGATGCTCACCAATTCAAGCCCCGGCTTTTCCCTTTTAGGATGCTCGATCGCGCCCTGCTCACGTACTACGTAGTCGCTGCAGCCGCTCCCGCGCGCCATGGGATGGGCTGGAAGGTCTTCACGCTCATGGCACGCGCGAGGTCGTAAAGTTGGAGGTAGTGCACGATGAAGCTGACGCCAGCGGTCAGAACTGGCTCGCACGAGAATAGAACAGGGCGGGCTCACTAACTCAAGTCCCAGCTTTTCCCTTCGTGTAGGATGCTCAATCGCGCCGTGCTCTTGCACTGCATCCCGCCTCCCGCGCGTCAGAAATGGACCGGGAGATCTCCACGTCAATCGCCCGGGCGAGCTGGTCGCTCACGACGAAGCTAACACGGTCAGCGCTGGCTGGTATTAGGAAGGTGATGCTCACCAAGGTCTGATGTGCCGTCGAGTGGGTCCCAGTACCATCATCACGGAAGATCGTAGCTAGTCGCAGTCGAATTGTTCGCGAAGACACTGCAGCATCGGTTAGAGCTGAGACGACATCGAGAGGGGGGCGATGCACACCAGTCAGCGGTGGGATTCATGCTGCTTGTACCCTATTAGCACCTCGAACAGCGCTGTGGGCGTTGAGGGGTGATCCCGGGTCCTTGCTGAGAACGTCGTCCCTTGCTGGGAATGTCGATGATATGACGTCGATGGTGAGCGATTGGTGGGGTCCGCCGAATGCTATCATTGTCGTCGACTCGTACGGCGCTGGTAGTGAATGCATGTCTGGATGCAAGGAAGGTGAGCCACAGGTCTAGACCAAAAGAAATCCGTCCCCATACTGCTGAAATTTGGAGCTTCCTGAGCTTGGCAGGGACGGGTTAAAACAATATCGAATCAGCCTGCTCAGACGCGATATGGCAAGGACGCGCGCAAGGTTCGAGCCTCGAGGACACCAAGGAGCGCAGAGAAAGACTAAGAATGGGACCAAAAAAAAAGAAAAAATCGCTGTAGGTTCCAGGTGTTCGCAGTCCAGAAATGCAAATCCACAACGAGTAGTTCGGCATCCGGAACGCCCAGGAAATGTGGTGGCAGGAAAGGAGGAGGCTTGTTTGGTCGTGGTGTGCGGGATAGATACCGATAAACAACGCCACACGCGCCTGTGCACGTGGCGCTCCAGTTCTTCAGGTTCATGCAACTTACAAGTTGCATCCCAGGTTCATCATCTCACGTCCTAAGGCTATAGGCCGGTCCACCGAGGTCTATCCCCAGTGACATCAACTGGTCGCCGCCGACCTTGCTCTCAGTGGATCCGGCGTTCTCGGGCTCGTGCTTGGCTCGTGCGAGTCGCCGCGCTCAATACCGTTCCACTGTCCGATTCCAAGCTCTCAATGCCGTTCTTGATACCGTTCCAAAACCACCCTGGAAACCAATCCAACATCTACCTCACCTCACGACCTTGGAACGGATTTTGGCCTCGAATCACCCAGTCCGGAATTACCTCCAGGGTGCTGAATCATCTCTTGTCGGATTCTTTCGATTTACTCTCCTTCGTCGGGACCACAGGCTACTAGTCCACTAATTGCGCAGCTGCATGAGCTGCTGCGAAATGAGACGAGAAGGTGATGATAGAAGGTGATGATCGCCCCCTCAGTTTCGGATCCCCGCTGCCAAGGCTTCAGCTCGGGAATAGCTCCCCGAATCTTTACGGATAGGGCATCTGTTGGTTGCAAAACCCTGCAGATCCTGACAGCACCTATAAACGCCCCCAACACATAACGAGCCTGGTTTCTCAACCCGGATTTTGGTCCGTCAAGCCCATTTTGGCCAATTTCGTCAGGATACCAACGAACATGGTTGTTCCGCCAATCTCAGACAGGAGCTATGAATGCTTGATTCAGGGCTATCACTCGATCGAGATGAAACTAAATTCCATTGCTCAGCCTGACCCCCTGAATCGCACGAAGGCTACTTCTAGCACCTCTGCAGCAGTTTTCCCGAACATTCGCGGACGCCGAAAACTCGCAGGAGCTCATCAAGTAGACGCCCAAACTCCATCAGAATACCTCTGTAACGCTTGCTCCCCCGCTGTTGTCCGTCAATCCGAGTCGGCAGTCAATCATCAAGGCGGTGTGCCCGAGTCTGATTCAGCCTGGTGGTAAGCTTCCAATCCGATGAGGCAACAGCATCAGCCTACATATACCTTTTAGCGCTGTGGCCACACCCCAGTAATGTCCATCCCCCTCGCCTTCCTGCGCGATGTGCCGCCGCCGGCGGCCAGCACGTCCCTCGGCGACTCCCTCGCGCTCTCTATCTCCCAATCGCGCATCAAGACCCTGGTCGACTGTCTCCCCTCCACCGCCGCCCCCGCGCTCCACGCCCCCGACCCCGCGCGCAGCGCCCTCCCCCACGCGGACGTGCACGCCTTCGTGCAGCACTTCGCCCTCCCGCACGCGCCCCTCCGCGCGCCACTCGGCCCCAACGACCGCATCATGATTGCGCTCCCCACGGGCCCCGAAAACGCGCTTGCCCTCCTCGCGCTCGCGTCCTACCACACCTGCGCCCCCGTCAACGCGAGCTGCACCGCAGCCGAGCTCCTCGACGACGCGCGGCGCCTCAACGCCAAGGCTGTCGTCACCACGCGCGACGCCGAGGCGCGCTTGGAGCTCCGCGCGCTGCGCGACACGCTCGGCTGCGAGGTCGTGTTCGTCGAGCCGCGCACCGCGGGCCCGTGCGGGATCTTCGACATGGTGGTAATGGGCGCGGAGGGGATGCAGGTGCAGGGCACGCCGTCGACGCTGCATGGCCTGCGCGACCAGTCGCTCATCCTGCACACGTCGGGCACGAGCGGGAAGAAGAAGGTCGTGCCGTACAGCCTGCTGTCGCTCCTCGTGGGGACGTGCGCGGTGGTCGAGTCGTGGGATCTGCGCCCGAGTGATGTGAACCGTGCGTCCGCTATATTTATGCAGAAAAATATCTGGCTGACCTTAGTTGCCAGTGAACATGATGCCCTTGTTCCACGTTGGTGGAATCGTGCGCAATTTGCTCGCGGTGCGCATTTCCTTGTTTCTGCAAAATCGCGTATTTATGTGCGTAGCCGATATTCTCCGGTGGGAGCGCGATAATGTGCGCCGGGTTCGATTCGATGGCATTTTGGACACTCTCGCAGCAGCTCCAGGCAACATGGTACGTACTCCATTTCTTCCCTCCATATTTAAACAGCAGCCTCATTTCTTTCCAGGTACTACGCCGCCCCAACCATTCACCACGCCATCCTCACCTCCAAACCCGAGTCACTCGTCCCTTCCAAAGATCTGCGGATCCGGATGATCTGCAACGCCGCCGGGGGCCTCCTCCCCTCCCTCGCCGTCGACCTCCAAACCACCTTCCAGGCTGTGATTCTGCCGTCCTACGGGATGACCGAGTGCGTTCCACAGATCCCTTTTTTTTAATACAGATTTTTATCTTTTATTTTTTAGATGCATGCCCATCGCCTCCCCGCCGACGACCTACCAGCTCGACCGCCCCGGCTGCTCAGGCATCGCCTGCGGGCCGCACCTCTCAATCCGCGCCCCCGGGGACCTCGAGCGCGCCCTCCCCGCCGGCGCGACCGGCGCGATCTGCGTGCGCGGGCTGCCGACCTTCGAGGGGTACGAGGTTGCGCCGGACATCAACGTACCGCTGGACACCTCGGCGTTCACCAGCGAGGGCTGGTTCGACTCGGGGGACATGGGGCACATGGACGAGGACGGGTATCTGTTCATCACGGGGCGGTCCAAGGAGATCATTAACAAGGGCGGGGAGGTGATCTCACCGTTTGAGGTCGAGGAGGCGGTGGTGACGGCGGCGAAGCGCTATGTCAAGGTGCGTTTCTTGCTGGGCTTTCATGAGTGGGAAGCTGAGCTTTTGACAGACGACGCTTGCGTTCGCGATCGAGCACGATGTGCTGCAGGAGACCATTGGTGTTGTTGTCGTCCCTGTGCCGGGCAGACCGCGGATTGGCCTCGGGCAATTGCAAGATCTCTTGCGGTTAGTTCTCTTCTCCTAGTTCGCATTCCATTCTGACGCCGTTCCAGGGAGCATCTCCACCCGTCAAAATGGCCGTTCGCCATCGTATACATGAACGATCTTCCTAAAAACAGGTTAGATCGATTTTCTTTGTCGTTAATATTTAAATTTAATTTGTCCCATTCAGCGCGGGCAAACCCCTGCGAATCAAACTTGCCACTCGCTTAGGCATCGGGCGCCTATCAGACTCCGTACCAGCCTTCCACCGCCACTTCGAGGCCGACGTCCCCGACAGCCAGGCCGCGCTCTCGGAGCCCATCAGATGCGCGCGCGTGACGTTCGACGTGCCCGACATCGAGCGCGCGCTGCGCGCGATCCACGGCGTGCACGACGTCGCGGCGCGTGTGCAGGCGGACGGCGCCCCTGAGGCGTTTGTCGCCGCCACGGGCCTCGAATCGAGCGAGCTGCGCGCCGCCGTCGCGGGCGTCCTTGCGGGGTACGCGGTGCCGGACCCGCTGCATGTCCTGCTCGGGAAGCTGCACAAGACGGACGCGGGGGAGGTGGATTTCGCAGGGATGGAGGCGGAGCTTGCGACGATCGCGGCGTCGGCAATGTCGGAACAGGCGCTGCTGGTGCGCGGTATCGTGGCGACGCTGTTGGGCGCGGACGCGGGAAAGATCAGCGGGGACTCGGATTTCTTCCTACTCGGCGGGTGCGTTTCGTGGCATGTTCTTGCTAGCAATACGGGCTGACTCACGGATACAGGAACTCGCTGCTGCTGGGTAAGCTGGCGTATCAGATCCGCAAGGAGACGGGGATGAGCATCCCGGTGGCGGCGCTTTTCACGCACAGCACGATCAAGGGCATCGCGGCCCTCGTCGATGACGAGGACGAGAAGTGCGCGAGCCAGGCGTCGTTCCTGGGCAGCGGCATGCACAGTCGGAACCAGAGCGAGGCTACGCTCATTCCCGGAAACCGGCGCAGCGCGGGAAACCACACGAGCCACCGCCACAGTCGGAATACAAGCGAGACCACCCTGCTCTCCCCGGGCTTCGACCAGGGGTTCCACGTCAACAAGGCGGCGCGCGGGCAACACCATCCACTTTCTTTAATAATCCAAACTATCCCTTTTGTCTTTTTCTATCCGCTCAAGGCGGCCTTAACTTGTACGTTCGTCCGCATTCCTTTTTTCGCCGTTGATCAAGCATAATTCCAGGGACGATTCTCCTCTTGACGCTCGCGGAACTGGCGCCGCATGTCAACGGGACGTTCTGGGAGCGCATGCTATCGTTAATTACCGCCATCTTTGTGGCGAGACTTGCGAGTACGCAATCGTTTCTTCATAGCAGTAGTCTCGTGCTCATGCCTTTCTAGCGCGCATTGTATCGCCAGTCACATCAATCATCTTCAAATGGCTCGTCATCGGCAGATACAAGCCCGGGAAATACCGCATGTGGTCGGGATATTACCTGCGCTACTGGATCGTGAACCAGAGCCTCCGCATCGCGGGCCGCGGCATATTCTCCATGCACCCGTCGTTTGAGATTCTCTACTACCGGCTCCTCGGCGCGCGCATCGGTAAGGACGTCAAGATCGACAAACAAGCGAAGCTGGGCGAGTTCGATCTGCTGACGCTGGGAGATGGGTGTGTCATCGACAACGCCTTGCTGCGGGGCTTCTGCGTCGAGCGCGAGGGGTTCTTCACGCTGGACAAGATAACTGTCGGGCGGTATGCGACCCTCAACACGTACACGCAGATTTCGCCGGGCGCGGTCATTCCGGACAGCGCAGTCT
Source organism: Mycena vulgaris (assembly GCA_029204335.1). NCBI lineage: Eukaryota > Fungi > Basidiomycota > Agaricomycetes > Agaricales > Mycenaceae > Mycena > Mycena vulgaris. The sequence continues at coordinate 466,110 of JARGYA010000072.1, read as the reverse complement.
ATGGTCCTCATGCTTCGTCTCATGATACGCCGTCGCCGGAAGGGTATTCAGCTTACAATCGCCCAATGATTCCCGAGCCCCACCTCTTGATGAAACTGTTCGTCGCGTGGCCCGTCATTTTCTTTGTGTATTTCGTCTCATGTGAGTCCATCTACTGTTATCCTGCTCCAATGCTAAACAATCAATCAGATATCCCCTGGTTTTTTGCGGTCTGGCTCATGATCAACGAAACTGACATCATGAAGGAGAGTTTGAACGCACTGGAGTCGGTCGTGGACTGGTTTGCGACACCGGAACGAGTAGCCTACCATGCGCTGTCGCGTATCGTCCGCGCGTTGATAACGCCCTTGCTGCAAGTGGCGCTCGGAATCCTCGTCAAGCGCGCATTCGGGCTCAACAAAGCGGCGAGCGTGTATGCGCAGCCGACCCAGCTTGCCCTCCTTCGGCGATACATCAACGCGCATACACTTTCCAAATCGGCGTTGAAGACCGCGTTTTCGATTCTCGGCACGCATTACGAAGTTGTCTCGGTTCGTTACAACACTTGGTGATTTGTGCAAATGCTTACCCCAACGCTTAGATCGTCTATCGCGCAATGGGTGCCAAGATTGGACGCCGGGTTTGTCTCACTATCTTCCGGCCTCATCGTCTTCTAATTCGTCGCCGCAGGTTTACTGGCCCGGCTCCGGGATACATTGTCTGGATCCCGAGCTTCTGGAGATTGGAGATGATGTCGTGTTTGGCTCCCGGAGCGAGGTTTTCACCACGGGTATGTACCGCTCTCCAACCTCTCTAAACATTCATCCTGACGAGAATCAGACCGCCTTGGAACTGCCAAAGTCGTCGTCGGTGATGGAGGTAAGCCTCACTCCTTGTTTATATCTTTTCCAGAAATTTACATCGGTTCTAGCGATGATCGCTGACCGTGTCGTCCTACTTCCGGGAGCGAAGATAGGCAAGCTAACCGTGATGGGCTCCGGAGCTCTCGCCTTGCGAGATACGGAGTATAAAGCTGGATCGACCTGGCTTGGCACGGGTATGTTTCCAAAACCCTCGAGTTGCATTGATCGCTGAATGGCCAATAGAATGCTTGGATGATGGTTCGACCAAAGATCTCAATCGCGAAACCATCACGCCCTTTGGCCGTGCATTCTACCAGCGCAAGGCAGGCTACTTCGTCTACCCATATGCCCTCATCTTCGCCATCAACATCACTGTTACCGCCCTTTCCGCCACATACTGGTCGATCAGCGCGGTTTCAGCAGCGCAGGTCCTCCGCCGTATCGATCTCCACGAAAGCCAAGCGGTCACCGAAATTTACCGGCCCTCGTGGTTCCGCCCGGCGACGATCTACGGCCTCATCGGGCTGTGTTTCGTGTTTGTCTTGAATATTCAGGCCGTCCTCGCGGTCCTCTGGGTGATTGCGACCAAGTGGATTGTTATCGGGCGGCGGCGCGACGGCCAATATGCATGGGACTCCAGCAGCTACTGCCAGCGATGGCAGCTCCATCTCGTGCTGTCACGGTTTGTCTACAAAGGCTACGGCAACGGCGGCGTACTCGGGCCACTCACTGGAACAGCCTACTTTGTGTGGTATCTCCGCGCCATGGGTGCGAAAATCGGGAAGAATTGCGCGCTGTACCCCGGAGGTCGAGCGGGTCTTATGACCGAGCCTGATTTGGTTCAGGTGGGTAGTCCCATATATTTTCGTTTCCAACGGTTGTTCTCACGATTCGGCATCGATAGCTCGGGGACAATGTTTCCTTGGACGACTGCTCTGTGGTAGCCCACATCAACTCGAGAGGGAACTTCGCTCTCAACCATTTGGAAATTGGGAATGGGTGAGTCTTTGCTCGCTCGATGAAGGCAGTCGCTAATTGATCCCAGCTGTGCCATGCGAACAGGCTCCCGCTTGTTATCTGGCGCGTCTATGGAGGACAGTAGCATGTTATGCGAACACACCTTGCTCACCTCCGGCGATGTCGCAGACGCCGGTGCGGTATATGCGGGGTGGCCTGCGAAACTGCTCGATGGTCCTTGGGAGGAAAAACTCCCTGAAGAGCTCGGTCTCGTATGCCCGATGTGTCGGGAATTCCCGCAAAACATGACTGTTACCTCTTGCGGCCATCTCTTCTGCGAATCGTAAGCGCCTAATCTATGATCTCTATCTGGTAGCTGAATCGTCTCCAGATGCATCAAACAGGCCATTTCTGAGCATCAAAAGTGTCCCGTGTGCTCTACGGCAACGTCACTGGTGAATTGTACCAAGGTCCATCCTTCGTTCATCGCATAGAATACGGACATACATTATATTACTGAAACGATAACTAACTAACTAACTTACTGACAATTAGATATGGATTGACGTGCACTAGTTAGCGTCTTGGGACTGAGGGAATAGATTTACTTTGTTGGTTATTCCAGTCTTTTGTATTCCTGTGTTCCGAGGAGTGTCTAGTTGGCAAGACGCTTGGCTCCTTCTGCCATGAGCTCTGTACGCCCGCAATTTTACCACGAAATCATTGATGAGATCCTGGTGACCAAAACTCAGTAACCTTGAAGTATATCTCTCACAACAGAAATGGGCCTTGGGCTTCAGACTTCAACAGCAATAGATTCACAAGGCTAAATATTACTATCCTACGGATGAGGCTTAGCTCGCCGACTTGGTACACGGAGCAAAGTCACAAGGATCGCGACATTTGGTAGCGATAGAAATCAAACCTGGACAACAGGTTAATTGAATGCAACCTTGGCTGCCGCACATCTGGCTGGACCCGAAATTCCCAACACAAGGGGGAACAGGTGACAATTGGCCGTTAGTGCAGCTGTTCGGACGTCAGTGGTTGTGTTTTCGTGGCGAAAGGGAGATGTTTACCTGTACTGGGAAGGGGAATAGCAGGTTTCACCACACCTCAAGGTCGCTTTCCCATTCACGATGGGACAGAGGAAATCATCCGAGCAGCTGTATTTGGCCGTCAGCATAGAATTAACTCGAAAATGGAATCCATACGTATACTGGGTAGTAGAGTAACACGAATCACCGCATCTGAGATATGCATCGCCGCTGACGATTGGACAGAGTAAACTGTCGTCAAAACACGTATACTAATCGCCAAGTCAGGTTCTGCCTCTGGGAAATCATTACCAGAACAGAACATACCTGAGATGGGTCGTAGTTTGCATCGCCGCAGCTCGCAAGGGTCTGAGCAGTGACAAGATTGGCAGCAAGCGCGGTAAGGACAATAGAAATTAGACGGGCCATTTTGATGGAAAACGGTGCTGCGTCCCTCTTTATATGCAGGGTTGCGAGGCCGTGGGAGAGGAAAATGTCTCATTCAAGGCCCAGGGGTTTTCTGATGAATGCTTGTTAAGCGCTGACATTGACAAGGGTGCCTGGAGTCTGATCCGTTCATTTCAAATTACGAACCGAATAGGTTAGTACCGCAGCTTTACCTAGCTTTACTGTATCTTTCTCTAGGTAGGGAGGCAAAGTAACATCTGGAAGGATAAACGGGCAAGCAGGAGATAATTTAGAGTTATTTTCCCATTCTCTTTCATCGTCTCTGGATAAACTTACCGTTTCGTCGACGTCGGCGTAATCGCCTGTCGCGCTCAAATGAACATCGGCCTGCCATAACGGACCTTGCTCTCTCGATTCTTACCTTGTTGCTGTCAGGTCGTGGTTGTCAATCACTTGCTTATGAGACAGGCCGCATCCCAAGGGGGAGATCTAGATGAGAAATAGATACGGATATACTCAGAGCTGAAAACCTTCCTTAGAGCATGCCATAGCTTGGGCAAGCTGACTGGTTCTCGGCGTCTCTGGTGTTCACGTTATTCGGTGGTAATTATTTTGCCCTCCAAATAGCGTGGTGAACAATGTGTAAAAGCCAATTCATGCGTTTTTTGCGCGTATGCACAGCCGCGCTTCTAGAGTGGACATAGTTTAGATAGTTGTTACATCGCGGTCCGGCTCGAGCGCCCCGACCGGCGTGCGAGTCTCCAAATGATGGCTTTTATCAGCAATGAGAGGGATCCGTAATTAAACATTATTTCCGCAGAGAACTGAGTTTCCGGCTCCGACTTCGATCTTCTTCAACAACTTGTTCAACCGCAATCAACGTGATTTTCAACCGTGGGTCACGTGTCCGGCTAGATTCGGCCCGATTAGCTAAGCACTTCTCTTTTCGCCGACCATGTCCAACTTGAAGCAAAACGCGGCCTCTCCAGTTCGCCGCGATTATGCTCGCTCAAGAGTGTTAAAACAGTTTCCTGAGATACCTGAGGGGGTCGTGATCAAGCCATTTACCGACTTCAAAGAGTGCGGAATACAGCGCACGTTGGGACCCGATGGCATCGAACGCGACCATCTGGGTATTCCGACCGTCGAGCTGCGCTTCAAACACGATACTGATGTTTCCAAAACCGACCCACATGCAATCGTGGGAATCGCGAAGACAACTAGGCCTGGATTCAAAAAAGAATGGTGGGACGATTGGGAGGCGGACGAGCATCTCAGAGCGCACGGACCCTACGACCAGTGAGTGTTACCTTTACTGTTATTACCATGCCTGATCACGCTTTCATTATGTAGTAATCTCCCTCGTGTTGTCCTTTTTCGACGGGCCGCTGGAGACTTTCAAAAGTGCGTACACAGAAATCGTGTCCGTGGACATTGTCTCACGCGATCGAAACCAGATACCGAAGGTTTCCGCCGAACGTGTTTAAGCCGCTCTGGGAATTGACGGTGCGTTCCTCTCTCACCGGGATCTAAAAGCGATGCCATGTCTTGCGTCTGATTTGGATTCTTAGTTCAAGATCTACGCAGGAATTCTTGGAACGACACCTGTTTGGCAGAAGGCCGACGAGGAGACAGAGGAGAAGGAAGTATCAGATGACGATTTCGAGGACGAAGACGCTGGCTGGCCAAAATTTCCAGCTCGTCCACGGGAGCCTTACGAGTTGTACGATATCAAGCCACACATCATCGGCAACAACGATGAGGTCCTGGCCCTCCTTGCCGAGGCGCACCACAAACGGGACGCACGGGCGGAACGGTTCCTCGCAGATCCCGCAAAGGCAATCCAGATATATCTGTCGTCCTACATGTCTGACCAGGGGCTGATGTTGTCCGTGACCCCTTTCGTGCCTCTCCATTCCAGCACTGACTCCCTCCGCCCAGCTCTGACCGCAATCTAGTAAATGCCCCGCACCTGTTGCGGTTTTTTGTCAAGTTCCTCCTTCGAAATCAAGTCCTGCCCGATAAACTGTTCCAGGATGGTCTGAAGAGCGCTCTTGATATCATTGAGCTGGCGGGAAAGGAGCTCCCACTTACGTCCCAGATCTCGAAATCGCTGCCGGACGCATTCTCTACGGCATGCCAGAACTTCTGGGGGAGCGTTGTTGGTGGGTATATGAGTGGAGCAGATTCAGCCAGTGCGTTCGAGGCTTCCCTCATGGCAGAAAACATCGAGGTGATCAACGCGGAGAAGGTGGCGGACGATGCGGACGACGGTGGTTGGGGCGCTGCTGACCGCCGCGCGACTGATTGGGAATCCCCCGCGTCCGCAACCCTTCTCGCGCTCCTCGGACCGACGGTGTTCCCGCTGACGCACGCACCCGGCGCCGTCGAGCGATCTGTACGCCGAATCATATCTATCAACGCGCCGCCACCCGCAACTAGGTCCCCCGCTGCCACCGCAGCCGATGCAGTGGAGCAAGGTCTCCGGGCGCGCATGTCTTGCGTGGAAATGGGCACTTGGCCGGATTGGGACGCAGATGGGTCGGAGGATGCCTTTCCGACTATCCTCAAGCAGAGTTATGCTCCGTCTGAATCCGGTCTCAATCCCCACAGTGTTGAAAACACGATTACGCTACTCGTGGAGCCCGCGGCTGCTGGCCACCTGCGCGAGGGTATGGGTCTGCGGGGTGTATGGGTGCAGCTGGCGTGGCTCCGCGGTCCTGACACTGAACACGATGGACATGCCAAGGCGGAATGCCCGGTGGCGTCGGAGGGCTTGTGGTATTTGGACAAGCTGATGGGTGTTCTTCCTAGTTATTGGATTCCTGGAATCTGAATTTCGTCTCAACTACCCTTCTTCACAAGCGGTTTTACCTGCCTTGAATTTTCATATTTTCACTCAGCAACCTTATTGAATGCAATGCGTCTGCTGCCTACGTACTATCTCCCTGAAGTGCTAGACGTTTCGAACCCACACTCCGGTACATCCCAAAGCTTATTCAAGCTATTGTCCGGACTCGGAACACACTTGTAACACTGTCAATCGTTGTACTATCTCAGGCTTGAACGTCTTGATTATCTGGCTTGTATCTGGCCCGAAACGAATCCTTGTACGGCGGCCATTTAGGGGTCAAGGACTACAACAACGATGTAAGTTAGGTGTAAGAACAATGCATGATGGGCTTGCAGGCAACTGACTCTCGATCAACAGAAACATCTAAAATGTATATGTATCACCCGACATCCGCTCGCGTACTATATATTACCAACGCAGATGACGCGTAATTCCCACCCCACTGCACGACCGCCGGGGATCAACCTGTCACTAGTGCGACTTCGTCCCTGCATTTTGTCTCATGTGCATAATTTACAGGCTACTCGTGCCTGGACTATTACGGATCACAAAAATAAACATCATCTCAGGAACAAGATCCATTTTGCCCGATATCGTAAATTGATAAGTGGGTTTAGATCAGATGTTCTTCGCGCGTCGCCATTTTCTACGCCTGAACACCCTCTCAGTGACAATGTACTGGCTGGCAGTTCCTACAACGCTGCTTTCTTCCTTTTGCCTGAGTAAAAAACTTAAATGTCAATTGAGGTGCAACCACAGGATGCAAAAGTTTATACCGCCCATTTGATCGCCATACTGGGGGGAAACGATGCTGCCCTCAGCCGTTTTACGATCTTCTTTTTCAACTTGATCAATGATGTCTGCTGTGATGCTTGTATTGTCGGGGAGAAGGGGAAGGCGGCACCTGTTGTTGCTAAAGTAAATAACCGGCATGCTCTTGCTGATTCCTGGCAGCAGCGTGTATACGACAACGCCTTCTATGCCGCCATTACTCGCGCTGCCTGATAAAACCCCGCATTGCTAGGCACACCGGGGATTGCCAACATTCGGCAGCTACTCGAAACTTGACAGATTACCTTATGTGGTATATCTAATCTATATAAGCTTAACTGTCAAGTTTCGAGTAGCACATCGGGATTTGGCCGTGCCGAATGTTGGTAACCTCCTTTGTGAGGTTTGCTCGTCAAGCTGTCAACGTCGCGAGGGCCACAGGCGACCGTCCCCGCTTTCAGGTGCGGACTCCCATCACAGAGTTTCATGTTGAAATCAGGCTTCGACGCCATCCCGCCGCTGAGCTGGTTGCTGAGGGTGACTTCAACGATGTTCGAAATGGCGTGTGCAAGATGATTTTAGGGCCAGGAGACAAAAAGAACTTCGGAAGCAAGAGTTTGGGTTTCTGATGTTCGTGATTGATACTTTCCACTCTTTTACAACATGTCAGAACGCTCCACGGCCCCGACAGACAGCTCACATGGCAAAGCTCGTTCCGTGCCTGGGAGATATCGCGAAGGCGGGAATATAACCCCTTTGTTTCCGCACCATTATGCTCCATTTGTACGGCTTTTGACAGAATCCGCTCGAGTCTTGACTTGACAGCCTTGTGGGACTCTGCAGGAACGAACAGTACCCTAGCTCCGGACACGTCCAATGCTTCTTGAGGCCTCACGGAAATTTTGGCCCCGCCAAGTCCTCGGCTCATAGTGATACGTGATCTGCCAGCGGGGCGAATGCGACGTGAAGAATTGAGCTGGAATTTTCAACTGCCCCGTGACAGGTTGCTCTGGCATAGGGTCCAGGGAGCACGACGGAGATGAAATCCACAACTTAGACTTGCCTATTGAAATAATGACAAGATGAATGGTAAGAGCGATGGGAAGCATCTAGCAGTATCTCCGGATGGAAGTTCTCTTCATCAGGTTCGAGCCGCTTAGTGTGGGCTGGAGCGTTCAAAGACACCATGACGACCGTCCAGATGAACGTTAACAATAAAACGAGTGACAGCATCACGGCGAACAGCGCGTTCGACTTGAAGCTGAACTCCTTCACTCCGGTCATGACCGCAGGCGCCAGCAGCATCCCATCCCATGACGTTATCAAGAGCCTCAACCGTGTCGACAACACCAGCGATGGCGTGTATACCGGCACCGGGGGCGCTGGCTTCGCCGTTCGCGGCGTTGTCGTGTGCGCCATCCCCGGCGCCAACGCCACACTCGTGATCTACTTCGACTCGACCAAGTGCCACATCGACACCCTTTCGCCCGGTGCCACTATCACCTCCGAGCTCCCGCCTGGAATGATTTACCACACCACGCCCCTGAGACCGTCAGAGGTGGCGTTCTGGTAGATCCTCGCGCTTCCGACCGTCTTACACATGCTTTCGGTTGGGCCAGAAATGGGTTTCCCCCCCGTTACGCAAGGACTGCCTTCGGCAAGAATCATCCTCCCCGCTTGCTCCCGCTGACGTAGTTGAGCGAGGTGAACTTAACCGTGGACAGGGTGAGCGTTCTCACGTCAGGGGTTCTTAGCAAGTACCAGTCAAAGCCCAAAGCGCAGCACATCGGAATCGCATCGCTCGAACCTCAGGCCCATCATTACGGCGTTTTCCCCGGGCTGAACTAGGATAAGATGTATATGGTTCTTCACAACAAATCACAAGGGATCACAGAAAGCAAGACAGCGCCAGAGTGGACTCGGACATCAACGGATCAGACAACTTTAAGCTCCGATGATTTGATGCCGGTGGACGGCGCAGGGTGCAAGCCCGCAGAAAGTATATCTCATGGTTGTAGAGTACTCTGGATGCAAGAGGCTCGTGAGGGATGGCCTCAGTCGCGTCCGAACTAAGCGATGATGGGCGTGACCAACGCGCCGAAATTTTAAAATTGCCGGTGTAAGGCCGTATAACGTTAGTTAAAATTAAATCTCCCACACACCGTGGGTAGCCGTTCTGTACGGATCTTCAGCTAGTGCACAATCAACCAAAGAATCAAACTAACATTTGTGAGGTTCACGACCGTGTAAAAATTGAAATAATCGGATCGAAGGCCGAACCCCGACCAGGGCCGACCTTGGCCTCCCACTTTTCCTCCACCCAGCACAAATGGATTTGAGGAAGTATTCGTCGTGGAACTGCATCGCACTATGATACCGGTCCAACTGTATATCCTGACGCGCAGATTTTCAGTCTCGTTTCCTCTCCTAATCTACACCTCTGAATAGTGTTGCCGCGGTCGGGTTCTGAATCAATGTTTGAACCTGAACCGGACCTGAACCGAATATCAATTCAAGCTCGGGGACAGTGAAAGAACGGGACCGGGTTTTTCAGAATTTGGCTGAACCTAAATGAACCTGACCGAACCGATCAAGAAATGGGCATTTTACGAGTAAAACTCATATTTTGACAACAAGTTCGCTCACAGTCAGGCCATCCCGTGATATTCGGTGCAGATATATTTTCAATACACGTATGAGACTTAAATAATCAGCGGATCGTCTAAATTCTGTGCAATTACAAGACAGTTGATGTTCCTGTTTCATCGTTTCTAGGTCTCTGCTGCCCAAAGATTCAATAAGAGTTTCCAGGGAGCTGAGAACATATGCTTTTTATGCTATACCATTGCTACATCACTTTGAAAATGCACTTTGGGTGCGTGAGATTTATTTTGAGATTCGAACCTGTTCTGAACCCACAGGAACCGGACCCCGGGTCCGGTTCGAGGTTCAAGGAAATGCCCGAACCGAGGTCAGGTCGGGATTCGTATTTTTTAGCAAAGAACCGGGCTGAACCGGACCCTGGCAACACTAGGGCCCCCTCAACGCCGGTCACCACTTCCACCACCTCCGCCTCTTGCGCTCTTGACCCCGCTTGGTTGCTGTTATGCGCTCAGTTGGACCCATTGTGATGCACGACTGGAACTGTATCCATTGACCGAAGAGTAGACCAAAGGGAATGACGATACTGCCAGCGCTGACCTCTGCACGAATACTCTGCTTCCTCTTCCTCCCCATCAGGAAGAAATCACACGCACGATGGGATAGGATAGGGTAGGATTGCCGACGCACATGGAGGAGCTAAACTATACTAACGCGATCCCACAATTGGAACTGCCAGTTTCATGGTGACATGTTTCATAGAACATTCTCTAAGATCGGTCCGGGGCGGCATATATATGGAGGAGTGATGGATCTTACATGCAACATGGCGCCTCTGCCAGTGGTCACCTTTGTTCTCGGGGGATGGGTAAACTTCTTTCGTTTACTATATAGCGTTTAACTAATTTGAGTCTAGAACCTGGGTATATCCGGCGAGCTCATTCTTCAAGGCGTGTTGTTCGCGCAATTCGCTCATTACATGAGCCTGTACAAGAAGGACACCCTGTTCCTGCGCGCTTTCGTTGCTGGACTTCTAGTGCTGACGACCTTGAAGAGTGTACAGGGACTGTCAGTGTCCCAGTCATTTGCCCTACCTTCCATTAATCTGTGAAACTCAGAGTGATCTTCTGGATTCAGAATGTCGAGCACTTTACAGACATCGCGGCTGCCGTCGACATGTTTTTTTCCTCATGGACTTCTGAGCTGAACCTCACCCTCGTCGCCCTCATCGCCTTCTATGTCCAGTTATTTTTTTGCCAGCGTCTCTGGGTGAGCTCTCCCTCGTCATTCTCCACATCCCGATATTGACCGCCACAGGTGATATCCCAGAACATTTATATCGTTGGTTTAGTCATGGCTCTGTTTGTTTTTGCCCTGCTGGCATCCATTGTTTCCGTGCGTTTCTAACTTAGGATATTACCAAACCGCTCACATTCAACCAGAGCGCATTCACGTTCTCCCGAGATCCGGAGAATGGAATATGGAGTACGTTACTACGTGCTCAAACTATTGGACATGTGTTAACGGACTCTGGAAGTTGCGATTCATCTGGGGACAGTGTTTGCCGGAGATCTCATTCTCTGTGGGACCACCACATATTTTCTCTCGGTGCGTCGTAAGATATTTCCCGCGCAGCAGCAACTAATGGTCACTTTCCTTACCAGACCCGCTCCAAGCAAGTGTTGCCGCAAACAGCGGGAATGTTGAACGCCATCCTCAAGCTGACATTCCAGGTGCGCATCTGAGCCTCTCCCGAACTTTCGCTCACTGATTTTTCGGTTTCTCAGTCAGCAGCTCCCGCCGCCCTATGCGCTCTCATTAACTTGGTCTCCTCGCAGGCCGGGAGCAAAAGCGACACCGCCAACGGATGGTCTATGGCTGCCATCATCAGCAACGAACTACTGCCCAAGTTGTACGCGATTTCTGCCATGTGGACACTCAACTCGCGCGAGAACATTCGTTTGGTGCACTCGAACGGAAATACCACCAGCAGCGCGGAGGGAACGAGCGGGCGCCGGCGAACGAATAATGTGGAGCTCGGCATGCTCTCGTCGTCGGGACACCGGGGCCCTATTCAAGTACGAACCCAGGTCCAGACGACGCAGCACACGGACGACATCGACATGTTTCCGCCGAAGATGCCTTTGGACGATACTGATGAAGGAGACTTGCCCCGTGGCAATTTGAAGAATTAGATGTACTTGTATAACCGTAGTAGAAATGTCGCTGAAAAAATGTCGCTGAAAATATCCACCGACTGCAGGCTTGTTTAATCTTGGCGCACTTTACACCACCATACTGCGCTCGAAAATTGACCAGAGATGTCGAATGTGTACTACGGAAATAATTGGGTCTTGTCCTGGAGGACGGCTCGGCATCGCGATAGCTATTCTTGTGTCGCCATATTTTCATCCACTACCTCCTTGTCGACATACTCACACACCGGATCGCATATATCGAGGAAGTCGGAGGATTTTATGCGGGGTGCATTCATAAGTTGAAACCACGCGCCGGTGTCGAATTCTGGACCGATACCTATGGCTGAGCCTGTGAGCCGTGCAGTTGGCTCCGGTAAATTCGAGTCTCGAGTTGGTCTCGAGAGTCGACGACGGCCGCACCGGCTCTGAGTATGGGCCTGCGCTTAGTGATGGGAAAGTTCGGTTCCGTTCAGGCTCGGGGTGGTTTTCGCCGAATGCTGAACTCGAACTTCGGTTCAGGTTCAGGATTTCGCTGAACCTTGGACCTGAACTCCAGGTTCAGGTTCGGGAGGTTCGGTCCTGCGTTTGGGGGAGTTCGAACGCAGAACCGAACCTATTTTTTCCGGTGCTCAAATGGGCGGTTGTGGTCGTGAAACATGTGGGTATTCATCGCGTTCGAGTTACAACCCAGAAACGGCTACATTAAAAACTCGTCGTCGTCCAACTCCAACATCTCCACGTCGAGTTCAGAGCCGTAGTGCTGCTCATCCAGCTTCGCAATGAGTGCATCCATATGCTTGCCCGCGTCCTCGCTAACACTGATGAGACCATTTCAGTACGCACTTTTGAGCAGCTGCAACGCTTCGAATATTCCGGGGGCCAACTTGTTACGCAATTTGGTACCGGTGAGACTTCCACTGGAGAAGGCGCGCTCAGCCGAAGATCCCTGAATGGGCAAATAGCTGCGTGCTATGTTCCGCAGGGTCGGATGGATGGTGCAATGCTACAAGCGCGATTAATCATTTGAACTGTGATGATATGGATAACACACGTACACCCCACCAATGCAGCACATTGTTAGTCTTCTGAATGGGCGCTGAAATATATTTCGTCAATTCATCCCTCGGATTCGCTTTAGCCCATTCTTCCTGCTGAAGCGAATTAACCGCATCGTTTAAATGAGAACTCCCGTAGCGACTAAGGGACGCGAGCTCGGCGGAGGGTGCAGGCTTCGCAGTGTCAGGTGCTGGCGCGGCGGCGGCGGCGTCGGCGGCGTGGTATTTGTCAAAATAATGAAATAATTAACGGAATGTGAGGGAGTCAGCAACGAACACATACTGTCTCTTCCAGCGCCCTCATACCCATATTGTGCTACTCATCTTCCCAACGCGCGAGGAAATAGCGGTCCTTAACATTAGGCTCCAAGACTGAAATATTGTGAGCACGATGGTCATCATAGCGGGAGGATACGGACCTAAGCAAATGAAGTACGCGTTTGAGGTGGTGTCGACACGGTGGGACCATTTTTGCAGACTTTTGACGCCTTTGTCGAGTGCGGAACTGATTTCCAGATAACGCGGCTGTGTCGACATCGTTTCCCAGCGCTTGATTAGATATTCAAAGGGAAGGAATAATGCGCCACACTGTCGGATTCCGCTCATTGGAGAAGGTTTGGGTGACATTGGCGGGCTCCTGAACGAATTTATATTGACTCTTAGCATGCATCAATGAAGCTAGAACCCCGCACGAGCTCTGAGTGCCTCGTGAATCATTTGGAGCCTCTCCCATTCCGGCTGCGTGAGCAGAAAGTCCCGATACGTCCTGTTGCGCAAGGGCGGCATTTCGTCGCTGGAGTCAGCAATGGGGGTAAAGTAATCAATCGCCACCGACCATTATTAAGTTACAGAGAAACGGATTGGGAGACGTGCGAACCCGGGACACATATTTAGTGCTTCAGTGATGAGAAGATGTCCGATAACATACCTGATTGATGAATGTCAACATCTTGCCAACAGCATCACCAGCGGTCCAGTCCGAGTGCGCTGGGATAGCTTTGGGGTCCTCGTCGTCATCACCGGCGAGTTTCGCCAGGACTTTGACAACATCTGATACATCAATTTCACCGTTATTGCGAGTTTCGTCGAGGAGGTCGCGAATCTTTTTGTGCAACGCTTTGGGAGGTGTCGGAGCTACATTTGCAACGAATTTTTTTCCGGTGATGTCGACTGCATGCTCCATGCACCTAAGGAATTAAATGGATGTGAGATACGAACGGAGATTGAACAATGGAGTACTTACATCATATCGCGCTCCTTGGCTTTCCACGATGCGTCGTGCGGACCGATTGCCTCTTCCATGGTGCGAACCGTGGTACGATTGATGGACGCGTCATCCGACGTGATCCATCCAGCCTTTCCTTGCAAATTGTAGCGCTCAAGAGTGCGGAAAAATAGCAGTACCAAGGTTTTGCCCCGTATGACGTCCGTCGATCTTCAGCGATCAACAGGTGCGAGGATGTAGTGTGCGTTCACGTTCACGAAGGGGATCCCCGAGGCCGAAGGCCAGGCATCTTGACTCGCGCTCATGAGCCTAGGGATGCGCTAACATTCTATTCAGCTGAGCGGAGAGGAAAAGACGGCGAAGATGTCACCTCAAAAGTATGCAGAGCTCCTGCTCGACTTCCTTGGCGCGCGCGAGGATGTGGGTGCGAAGTGTTTTCCGAGTTGGAATATCATTCTCGTTGATTGCCAGGCGGCAGCACTTCAGAAGGCGCCTGAAGCTCGGATGCTCGATGCCTTAGAACGATATTAGTAGCTGGAATATAGACGTCGAGAGCACATATTTCATCCTGCGTGACTACCAATTCAGTAATGAAGTCGAGTAGGCCCCGAGTAGGGAATGGAGGGGGGCGCGGGGTAGAGACCACTACTCCTTCCAAACTGCCTTGTGTAATGTCACAGAAATCAGGTGAGGAAAGACGCAAAAAAATAGCAAATACGCTCTGGGAATCACATGTTCGTCCACCTCGATGCCCAACTTCTCACAGCGAGCCTTGTAGATCTCATAATGAGCCTTGTGACTACGCCATACGGTCAGGAAAATACACACAGAACAGCGATGAGCGACATACCGAGCAATATGGAGCCTCAGAGATGTAACACTTCCAGTCATGAACGTCTTTCGTTCCCTCGTCACTAAGAGCACGCTCAGATCTATCAAGAGGATAATGGAGACGACGTACACGCAAATTTTGTACAACGATCCATCGTCAAGATTCCCGGTCTTGGGGTTCTTGCGCTCCTTGACACGGGTGAAGACTGTGCCAATGTTCGCCGTACTGTCGGCGCGAGTGACCTTGGCAGTGATCTGAGAGAGGGTATTAATGAAGAACATAGGATCCAAGTAGTAACGAAACGTACCTCGGCATGATCCGCATCCGCCATCGCCTTTATTGCATGGTATTCCTGCAAATCCATTGCATCCTGTCCCTCCGATGCCCCATTCTCACCCTCAGCGTCATCGTCGAAGGCTTTGCCAGAGGCATCGGCATCCGACTCGACGTCGCACTCGTCAGAAGCACCCGAGTCCGAGCCAGAAAGCCGTGGCACTTTGTGAGAGGCAACGATAACGACCGTAGCCTTACGCTTGCCCGCAATGACCGAACTGACGGAAGATTCTGCATTGTTGGGGTCCGTAAGACGAGCAGAGGGGCGAGAGGTACGAGTTGATCGACGCGAACCCGCAACTATGCCGACGGGCTTAGCGGTTCCCGTGGAAAAGGGATGGAGGGATGAAGAGGAAGCTATTGGACGAGAAATGGGGTGCTCATCGTCGCGGTCCTAGAAGGGGTCGATTTCGGACGCATCACGGAGAGACCCGTCCGCGTTCTGAGCGCACCCGAGGACAGATTCTGTCATGGAGAATAGAAGGGCTTCTCGAGAGCTAGGGTGAATCCTGTCGACAGGTATCCTTTCGAAGCCTCAAAATACCATCGTCAGGCCGACGGAGATCTCCGGGTTTTTATTGTTCTTATTGTTCTCGAGGAGCTTGCCGATTCCTGAACCTAGAGCGCCGAGCACAGTTTTTGGTCGGCGGGGGTAAAAATAACGGAAGGAGTGCATCGCCGACCAGGAACCAGTGGAATGTGATTCTAGAGACAATTAGAGCCAATGAGAGACTATTGGCACTGATAGCGGACTACCTGAAGAGTTGTGTTGGTGACTTCAAGTTGCTGACGTGGTCGGTACGCGCGGAAAAGACGCGCTGCTTGGCCTTATTTTCGTGACAAACTTGCGCAAATTTCGGCATCGGGTTCGGCGTTCGAACGCGTTCGAACGGGTTCAGCCAAAATGGTGCCGCGCTGAACTCTGAACTGGACATCGGGGCCAGGTTCAAGTATGGACGGGCGACGGAGGTCATATTCCCTCCCCCGAGTCCAACCCCGCCGCATTCAACAATACTCATTCCTTATTCCCGCTACCTTTAGGTACGGGTTCTTATAGGGCGCCCGATCAAAGTGCATTTTAGCGGACGATCACATTTTCGTCAGTCCTTTTGCGTAAGCCCTATTCTCTCGGCTAAAATTCTCCGGCTTGTAACCAGCCGAGCTGTGTGCCGATGATTGTCGCAGCCGCACTCGTAAACATGCTGAGTCGTTTCTTTGAAAACGAGAACTCAGCAACCACTACAAAAATAAGGAAAATCTCATCCATGCACCTAAATTAAACGAGGATGTTGCACAATCAGAAATCAAGGTGGAGGAGTTGAAGACAAGTTGAACACGGTCAAGTGTAATTTCCCGTGGCCCAATGTGAGCTGGTCGCCGTCGTGGGACACCTGCGAAGGCGACCGAGCGAGCGTTGGGCCGCCATTATTTAAGGTTTGATGTATACTGTCCATCTGCGCAAAACTCAAACCAGCTTGAAAGACCCCAGTAATTAATTGGTAGCGGGCTGTGCCGCTTGTCGGCCTTACCCGCTTTATATTCCACTGGTCAGGTAGACAGTCAGCAATAGTAAGTCCTAATTGAACTACTGCCCAGATTATTTGCACAACATAAGTTCGGCGCTTTCCTCGGGACAGTCAATGCATTTCTCAGCGAGACCTGCATTTCGACAAGATTCCCAGCCATGAGTCCGGATATCGCTTTGGCCTGGAATGAACGATGTGTGCTGATCTTTCTGACATACCGCAAAGTTCGACCCTTCACCATCGAGTACAATGCTTCCGCCGACCAAGCTCTCGCCCTCCGCCTCCGCCCTGTCGACGACCTCCGAGTTGATTACCGTGCGTCGACGACGAGGTGTCAGCCTTTGACACTGACAGTACTGAGTTCCGGCCTCGGATGATGTATACTGCGCCCCTGATATCCATGGGGCCTTCAGGCGGTGTTCTGGCAGACCCCTGCGTTTCTGGCCATCTTGCACATGCTTTCGACTTCGGTTGGGCCAGAAATGGTTCCCCCCCGTTACGCAAGGACTGCCTTCGGCAAGAACCATATCGCAAGAATCATCCTCTCCGCTGACATAATTGAGCAGGGGTGAGCGTTCTCACGTCAGACGTTCCTAGCAACGACCGGAACCCGGCCAAAACGGTGGTCCATGTCGGAAACCTGCATTTTACAACGTCGCTTAGGATAAGCGAGTGGATCTCGCGCCATCATCAAGAAGATTCGGATATTAGCGGATCAGACTAATTTTAAGCTCCGATGATTTGATGCCGGTGGACGGCGCAGGGTGCAAGCCCCATGCAGTGGGCCCCGCGGCGAGCGTTTGGAACTGCAAAAGGTATATCTCATGGTTGTAGAGTACTCTGGATGTAAGAGGCTCGTGAGGGATAGCCTCAGTCGCGTCCGAACTAATAAGAATGATGGCCGTAACCAAGGCTCCACAAGGCGCACGCGCCGAAATTTCAAATTTCTAGCACAAGCCGTAAGGCCGTAAAATTAAATCTCCCACACGGCGTAGGTAGCCGTTCTGTACGCATTTTCGGTTAGTCCACAATCAACCAGAGAATCAAACTAACATTTGTGAGGTTCACAATCGGGTAAAAATTGAAATAATCAGTTCGAATCGGGCCGAACCCGGCGACCTTGGCCTCCCAATTTTCCTCCACCCAGCACAAATGGATTGAGGAAGTATTCGTCGTGGAACTGCGTCGCATTATGATACCGGTCCAGCTGTACTGTATTTCTTCGTGTAATTTGAAAGTAACGGTCACCGGGGTGGCGGCCGAATGCAAACTTTGGCAAGTGTCACGCGTCACCGGGCCCACTTGTCGAATTATTTTTCCAGTTCGAAAATCACCCGAGAATCCTCATTTCGCTGAGAGAGATCGACGAACCATCCGCGAGCTGACTCTACGCTCGGCAAAGCCACATTTAATTTTCTTACATGTTCGGTCTTTGGCTGTTGAGATTTGTACCCATGTCACGCTCACCTCGGATGGTTGTCGAATTGTCGAATTGGTTGAAAATGTCACGCGTCACCCCCCCTGTCGAATTGAACGAAAAAATACCGTATGTACTGACGCGCAGATTGTCAGTCTCGTCCTTCTCTCCTAATCTGTCCCTCTGAATCGTGTTGCCGCGGTCGGGTTCTGAACCGATGTTATACCGGGACCGGACCTCAATTCAAGTTCGGGGACAGTAAAAGAACGGGACCGGATTTTTCAGGATTTGGCCAAACCTGAATGACTTTTTTTCCAGATGGGCATTTTGTAGCGAGCAAAACTCATATTTGACAACAAGTCCACCCAGTCAGGTCATTCAGTGATATTCGGTGCAGATATATTTTCAATGCACGGGTGGGCCTTAAATAATCAGCGGATTGTCCAAAGTCTGTGCCATTACAAGACAGTTAATGCTCCTGTTGCGTCGTTTCTAGGTCTCTGCTGCCCACAGATTCAACATGAGTTTCCAGGGAACTGAGAACATACACTCTATGCTATACCATCGCTACACCACTTCGAAAATGCATTATGGGTGCGTGGGATTTCTTTTGAGGTTCGAACCTGTTTCAGGAAATGCCCGAACCGAACCCGAGGTCACGAACCCGAGGTCAGGCCGGGAGTCGGATTTTGGCAAAGAACCGGACTTAACCGGACCCTGGCAACACTAGGGCCCCCTCAAAGCCGGTCACCACTTTCACCACCTCTGCCTCTTGCGCTCCCGACCCCGCTTGATTGCTTTCATGCGCTCAGTTGGATCCATTGTGATGCAGGACTGGAGCGATATCCATTGATCGAAGAGTAGACCGAAGGGAAGGACGATACTGCCAGCGCCGACCTCTGCAGGAATACTCTGCTTCCTCTTCCTCCCCATCAGGGAGAAATCCCACGCATGTTTCTGAATCGGATAAGATAGGGTAGGATTGCCGACCACATGGAGGTGTCCCACAATTGAAGCTGCCAGTTTCATGGTGACATGTCTCATAGAACATTCTTTAATATCGGTCCGGGGCGACATATATATGGACGAGTAATAGATCTTACATGCAACATGGCACCTCTGCCAGTGGTCACCTTTGTTCTCGGGGGATGGGTAAACCTCTGCTCATTTAATATATAGCGTTCAACTAATTCGAGTCTAGAATCTGGGTATATCCGGCGAGCTCATTCTCCAAGG
Organism: Mycena vulgaris; assembly: GCA_029204335.1. Taxonomy (NCBI): domain Eukaryota; kingdom Fungi; phylum Basidiomycota; class Agaricomycetes; order Agaricales; family Mycenaceae; genus Mycena; species Mycena vulgaris. The sequence continues at coordinate 446,818 of JARGYA010000072.1, read as the reverse complement.
CGTGGTGTTCGCGCAATTCGCTCATTACATGAGCCTGTACAAGACAGACACCCTGTTCCTGCGCGCTTTCGTTGCTGGACTTCTAGTGTTGACGACCTTGAAGAGTGTACAGGGATTGTCAGTGTTCCAGTCATTCGCTCTACCTTCCATTAATCTGTGAAACTCAGAGTGATCTTATGGATTCAGAATGTCCAGCACTTTACAGACGTCGAGGCTGCCGTCGACATGTTTTTTTCCACATGGACTTCTGAGCTCAACCTCACCCTCGTCGCGGTCATCGCCTTCTATGTCCAGTTATTTTTCTGCCAGCGTCTCTGGGTGAGCGAGCTCCTCGTCATTCTCCACATCCCGATATTGACCGCCACAGGCGATATCCCGGAACATTTATCTCGTTGGTTTAGTCATGGTGCTGTTTGTTTTTGCCCTGCTGGCATCCATGGTTTCTGTGCGTCACTCGCTTAGGATATTGCCAAACCGCTCACATTCATCCAGAGCGCATTCACGTTCTCCCGAGATCCGAGGAATAAAATATGGAGTACGTTACTACGTGCTCAAACTGTTGGACATATGTTAACGGACTCCGGAAGTTGCGATTCATTTGGGGACAGTGTTTGCCGGAGATCTCATTCTCTGTGGGACCACCGCATATTTTCTCTCGGTGCGTCGTAAGATATTTCCCGCGCAGCAGCAACTAATGGTCACTTTCCTTATCAGTACCGCTCCAAGCAAGCGTTGCCGCAAACAGCGGGAATGTTGAACGCCATCATCAAGCTGACGTTCCAGGTGCGCATCTGAGCCCCTCCCCCCGACTTTCACTCACTGATTTTTCGGTTTCTCAGTCAGCCGCTCCCGCCGCCCTATGCGCTTTCATCAACTTGGTCGCCTCGCAGGCCGGGAACATAGGCGCGACCGCCAACGCATGGTCTATGATTGCCATCATCGCCAACAATTTACTGCCCAAGTTGTACGCGATTTCTGCCATGTGGACACTCAACTCGCGCAAGGATATCCGTTTGGTGCGTTCGAACGGAAATACCAATAGCAGCACGGAGGGACCGAGCGGGCGCCGGCGAATGAATAATGTGGAGCTCGGCATGCTCTCGTCGTCGGGACATCGGGGCCCCATTCAAGTGCGAACCCAGGTCCAGACGACGCAGCACACGGACGACATCGACATGTTTCCGCCGAAGATGCCTTTGGACGATATTGATGAAGGAGACTCGCCCCGTGGCGATTTGAAGAATTAGAATGTGTACTTGTATAACCGCAGTAGAAATATGTAGAAATGTCGCTGAAAGAATGTCGCTGAAAATATCCACCGACTGCGCGCTTGTTTAATCTTGGTGCACTTTACACCACCATGTGATCCACTGCGCTCGAAAATTGACCAGAAATGTCGAATGTGTACTACGGAAAAACTGGGTCTTGGTCTGAAGGACGGCTCGGCATCGTGATAGCTGTTCTTGCGTCGCCACATTTTCATCCACAACCTCCTTGTCGACATACTCATACACCGGATCGCATATATCGAGGAAGTCGGAGGATTTTATGCGGGGTGGATTCATAAGTTGAAACCACGCGCCGGTGTCGAATTCTGGACCGATACCTATGGCTGACCCTATGAGCCGTGCACTTGGCTCCGGTAAATTCGAGTCTCGAGTTGCTCTCGAGAGTCGACGGCGGCTGCACTGGGCCTGAGTATGGGGCTGCGCTTCCACGATTTAGTTGGCAAGGATATGAGCAAGATGTCCACGGGGAACCAGAAGATCAAATTTACTGGGGGAGGGATTCTCCAGAGAGTCTCTCGGGTAGAATGACTGCCAATCAGGCCTGCCGAGGTCCCGAGGCTTGCCGGGCCTTGCCAGAGACTGGAGTCGTGTAAAAGTTGGGCAAAGTCCCATGTCCCTCATCGAGGTGCAGCCTGGCGCGCTCTAGCTAACCTTTTCTCATCCTAAGGCTTGCATTGACACCGTGAATTTTCACAAGTGAATTGTACTCAGGTACCGAGCAGGATTGTGGTACATGTGTAGTACATACACGATGGCAATTAGAGAGTTTGCGCGGCAGCCATCCAAGCCCTCAGTTGGCATTTTTGCAGTGCACAAATTGATGGCTCATGGCTCGGATGGCTCTGAGATTAATTTGGACATGCTTATGTCGCTTGGGGGCCCACAAGGACTATACATAACTGGCGAGCTCATTCGGGGTTTTCCTCTGTCACGACACCAAATGTAGGCACCAGTTTTGGTATTCCGGGGAATTTAAATGCGCAGAGCATGTTTCTATTATGGCGGTCAAAATGCACATTAAATCGGCCGCAAGATTTTTCGCGGAAATTGAACGTGCCGCAACTTTTGTGCTCGATTTGATGCCCGTGCCGCAACTTTTAGACCCTTTTGGTAGAGCCAAAATACTTGCGGCTAACACATCCTGCCGCAACTTTTGTTTTTCGAGTGCCGCAACTTTTTTCTATGAAGGGCCTAAACTTAATATAGGATGTTTACTATCTATTGTACATTTTGCATCTCGGAAACCGATGAGGCGTGCGCAGGAGGAAGCGGCTTATCTCAATCGGATCGCTTAGGTATTCTGACTGATCGTGTCGCCCCTCGCCGCGGAAAACTGAGTGAGATAGCCTCACTTTTGCATAGGACGTGAATTGCCAATCACATCACTGGCATCGGCGACGGCAACCAAGCGTTGGCCTCGGGGTCCGGAAGGACTGTACAGACGGCTTGGTGGGGCCCTACTGGAGGGCTACGTTGGCTAGTTTAAGCTATTCACCGAAAAGGTGAGTGAGATGGGCTCACTTTTGCGTAGGACGTAAATTGCGTGAATTGGTGATGCCATCCAACAACAATGGGGTGCCTTGCCTCGGAGGCCCGGGGGCTCGCTGCAGACGTCTTGGTTAGGTCCTAAAGGAGATCTACGTCGTGTAGTTTCAGTGACTGTCTAAAGAACTGGATGATCGAGACTTACTTTTACAGAACTAGTTGAATGCACACCTGGCGATAGTGTGAAGGACGTTTAGTGCATCATATGTTGATGGGACCCGAGATCCAGCGATGGTATGGAGGCCTTTGTGAAGGCCTGTGTGAACTCAAGTGTGAAACGGCCGGGTCCGGTGCAGACCAAGTCCTTGCTAAGTTCAGGAGGTCGCTGAGATTCGAGACTTTGACTAGGCCGGAGAGGTAGTGGAGGGGATGGGGCTCAGTAGCAGTATAAAGCAGGGATGTATCCAGAGCCCAATATGGGTTGATTGAGTGCCGAGGACGAGGACGAGGGACGAGGAACACTGGGGCGAATGATCAGTCAGATTACCTAGGCGATCCGATTGAGATGACCCGCTTCCTCCTGCGCACGCCGCATCGGTTTCCGAAATGCAAAATGTACAATATATGATAAACATCCTATAGTAAGTTTAGGCCCTTCACAGAAAAAAGTTGCGGCACTTGAAACAAAAGTTGCGGCACTCGAAAAACAAAAGTTGCGGCAGGATGTGTTAGCCGCAAGTATTTTGGCTCTACCAAAAGGGTCTAAAAGTTGCGGCACGGGCATCAAATCGGGCACAAAAGTTGCGGCACGTTCGATTTCTGCGAAAAATCTTGCGGCCGATTAAATGTGCATTTTGACCGCCATATTCTATGGCCTTTGTTGAGGCAGACATTTTTATTGGCTGGCATAGATGTCTCCCTGGCTCAGAGGATGCATTTATTTCATCGGTGGACTCAGCCATCAGCCATCTGTTTGCGCACTGCAAAAATGCCATCTGGTGGCTCTGATGGCTGCAGCGCAAACAAGCTATTAACAACCTGATGTTGGCGATTTCTGGCCAATTTATGTCAGCCATTTCGTGTCCACGGTCGGTACTGGTCAGTATCCCGGCCTAGGGCTGCCACCCTTTGCCGTGACGGCAACGGCCGTCGATTCGACGGCCGTTTTTCTTCTTCCCGAAAGGTTGACGGGACGGGACGGGCGACGGGACGGCCGTCGCGGCCGTCTCGACGGGTAGAGTGGGAATTTAACCTTTAACTTGCCTTTTGACCCTAATAAAATGTGCATTAGTACTGCAATGTCATAAGTTTAACTCCCACATGCCCACCCTGATATTTTCGTGCTTCCCGCTAGAGAAATCGACCCAAACCTTGAGTGCACGTCGGCAATCATGATCGGGAGTTGCCGAGAACCCAACACAAGCAATATACCGTCTGTTTGGAGCCAGCAAAAACATAAGGCAAGCAGGAAAGTGTATCCCGTCCAAGATGGAAGTCTCCGTGGACTAAATAATGACGGAAAGCGTCAATTTACAGGTAGATTTATATGACCCGTTGAAACGGCCGTCGCAGCCGTTGTTTGACGGGCCGTTGCTCGAGGAAAAAAATGGTCGACGGGACGGGCACGGGAGGCCGGGACCCGGCCTCCAGAGGTTCTGTGAATCATCTTTGAGCAAAAGAAAAATAAGAATGCCTGCCGGGGTCTTAAGGGCCAAAAGCGGCCAGGGGAAAACCAATTATCGGGTAACAAAGAGCCACTTGGCTCAGAGAAGTGAGTTTTCACCATCATTCTGCCTTTTGGCACAACATGAACAAATATCGGGTCGAGCAGGGCCGGTAATAGCCGTAATTGATCCGTGCGCATGAACCTTTCAACTGAAACAGTTCTCTCCAACAATTGCATGAAAAAATCCGAATAGGCGCGGTCATGAAGTTTTGGGCGCCACGACGATGATCCAAGCGGGCGAACCCGGCCACGGCGTTCAGGGGCAGTGGAGTCAAGCTTGTTTCACGTGAAGCTTTTCGGGCGCCGAATGGATTGAAGAGTCTCAAAGATTCAAGTACATCATTGATTTATCCAAGTCCCACAATGCGGAAGATGGCGTAACGTAAAACTTAAAAAAGTACAGACAGCTCCGTTAATCAGTCATGCCGTTTCGTACAACATTGCACGGGCGAATGTGAGCTGTCACTGGGTCTTCTTCCTCTTGAGAAACCTCGACAGATCGCCTACAGGGAGATCGAAGGGCATCTCCACCGCTGCAAATAGGAGGACCATTGCCAGATACCATCCGCCCACGATGTTAGCCTGGGAACAATGCAATTCAGCGACGTGACACAAGCGTCTTTAGAGGATGTACTTACGAATCCGAAAGCGCCGGAGACTTTCACTGCCAGAGGAGAAACGCGGGATCAGTGGTATACGGTACAGTGCAGGACGTGGACGTACAGTAGGCGAGTGACATGGCGGCGTTCCCGAGCCCGGCTTGGCGATACCCAGCGGCCACTGTCATGTCCGTGAGCAGATGACGTCGATGGAAATTTAAATCGACTCACGGAAGGAGAAAGTGAAGACAAGAGTGACGAACACGTACTGTGAGACAACATTAGCCTGGAAAGAGAGTACTTAAAACGGACGCACGGCGAATACAACGTTCGTGCGCAGGGAGGCGATGAAATACAGGACGCGCAGTACCGCCCAAAAGGTAAAGTAGAACTGAACCCCGTGGTTGAACGCAGAGGTCGTGCCGTCTGTGAACGCAGAGGCGATCTGCTTCGAAGGATCAAATAAGACGCCGAGGCTGAACCTGTAAGATGAATTAACTGTGTGAACCGCGGGGACCTTGGCGAACAAGGGCATACCAGAATCCACCGAAGGTCGAGAATACGACTGTTCACAAGGGCTGATCAGAAGAGAACAGCGTCAGAGGTTCAAAGAACGTACCGAACGGGAACGTGTTGCCCAGTACCTGAACACGGGTGTCAGTCTAATGATTGAAACACGGCGAATCGAGATACGAACCCATTCGAAGATGCCACCGATGGTCATTCCGAGGCCGCCAATGAAGTAGAAGACGCCGATGATGCCCGTGAGGGAAACCGGAGCCGTCCCGTCTAAGGTCATGAGTATGCAGACCGTCGGTGTCAAGGCCAGGAGGTAGGATATGATCGCGAATGCCGTGGGGTTCCCGAACTGCTTGGGGTTAGAAATATCACCGGCGCGAGGCCCCCTACCGGGCTGGAAGAACAACCGCTCGTATTGGGCAGAAGTGAGTTGGATCGGGCTGTGCGCGAGCGGTTGATGCGCTGCGCGTTCCTCCATGAGCACCGAGCCCTTCTCACTGTCGCAAGGGAGGGCACGGGTATCGAGTTGAGGCATATGCGACATTCTTGGTGCAAATTATCCCTCTAACTCCCGCACCCCTTCGTTAAATACATTGTATTAATTGCACGTGCCGTGGTTCTTTTCAATTCTCGATCGAGAGATGCGGGGCCCCGCATCCGGAGGGTTGTGGGGTAATTGCAAGGCATTAAGGGTCATGGGGGAAAGATGCCCCGAGTGTAGCGATGTATACTCGGTGAACGAGAGCTCAAGATCATTGTCTCGAACTGCCTAGTGCCGCTTGACGTTCGCCCAGATGCTGGAGCAACATTGAAGTCCAACCACATGCTAGAACTCGAACCGCCAGCACCAAGTAAATTCCGTTGGAATTGAATTATGGAGCGCGGAAGTCGGACGTACCCTAGGGTGGTCGCCCCAAACATTAGGCGGCCGCCATCTAAATCCAATCCGAGCCACACATGATGCTCCCGACCCGGAGGCTTACTCTTTTGCGCCGACAAATTCATTACGAATCTGGGATATAAAATGCGGGGGAGCGCTCACAGTTGTTCAGTGTTCCCTCCCACTTCACTACCCACAATGTCCTTCACCATCCCCCGCACTCAGAAAGCCGCCATCGTGTCCACCGCCGGCGCGAAGATCCAGATCAAGACCGACCACCCCGTCAAGTCGCAAGCCGAGCTCGCGCCCGGCGAGTGCCTCGTCAAGCTTGACTGCACGGGCGTCTGCCACACAGGTGAGTTATCTCATGTTGTAGGAACAGCGCTAACAAGACGTACAGATCTCCATGCCGCCATCGGCGATTGACCGCTCGCTGCTTCGACCCCGCTCATCGGCGGCCACGAGGGCGTCGGCATCGTTGTCGCCATCGGATCCAACACCAACCACTGCCCCGTCAAGCTCGGGGATCGCGTAGGCATCAAGTGGCTCGCGGATTCCTGCTTGAATTGCGAGCACTGCCGCAAGGGACGAGAACAGAGTACGTTCTCCGCTTCGTAAACCTAAACCAACTAATCAAGATGTTGCGTAGACTGCCCGCATGCTAAGCTCAGCGGATTCACCGTCGACGGCACATTTTCGCAATATGTGGTCTCTTATGTCAACCACGTCACGCCCATCCCCGATGGATTCGACAGCAACGCGGCCGCCAGCATTCTGTGCGCTGTAAGTTACATTGTCTTTCGCTAGTATTCATTTGCTTACCTCATTTCAAGGGCGTTACAGTCGACTCCCTCCTAACCCATACCCCTCGGTGGACACCTCAGGGTATGGGTTATTAGGGCTTATGGGTTCCGAGAGAGTGAGAAAAAAAAATGCTGAAAATTCCCAGAAACTATGTACGCATTAGCTAATCAGTAATTAATGAGTCGACAATTGCTGTAGCCTCCTTGCGACGTCTTTCGCGGCCGAATGTAGACAAAATGGCCTCCATCTTACGTGCAAATGGTTCGTCGACATCGACAATGAACTTACGCAAAGTTGCGGCCGCCTGCAACGCTTCTTTCCGGGTCGGTGTCTGCTCATCCCCTCTTCATTGTCGTCGCCTCCATTTAGCTTTCGAATCTGCTCCCCACTGCACATTTTTTTCACTGCTTCAAAAATTTCTTCGTCAGTTGCGTCCTCAATCACCTGCTCCTCCGGCATTTGTAACAAATCCTCCATATCTACCATGTTTTTCGTTTGCAGCATACCAACTTCTTGCAGCTCATCCAAAACCCGAGAAAGGGCGGCCTGGGCATCGGCTGCAGGGTCCAGACTGCCCGTAAGAGACATGTGTGTGACGAAAGGCTGGGAAAGTGCTCAAAAGCGCACATCAGCCACTTCTGACCAATGATGATGGCCGAATGACATGACGGAGCATTCCCGAAGCATCGTAAGTGGGCACACATTCATTTATTGCATGGAACTATGGGTTATGAACCATGAAAACTGTATGGATTATGGGGTATTAGAATATTATGGGTTTTAATTGAGAACCGAGCTGGTAGATCCCTAAAAGTATGGGTTTGAGCAGATTATGGGTTTTGAGAGCTATGGGTTAGGAGGGAGTCGACTGTACCACCTATCACGCGATCAAGCACAGCAACACTAGTGCCGGCGACTGGATTGTCATCCCCGGCGCCGGCGGTGGACTCGGACGTCTTGGCATGTATCCTGTTATTCGTGAATCACGCGCATTCGTTAAGATAGTCTCGTAGCCGTCCAGTATGCCAAGATCCGCAATCTTCGTGTCATCGCAATCGATACCGGCGTCGCGAAGAAGGAGCTCTGCTTGTCCCTCGGCGCAGAGGCGTGGATTGACTTCAAGGAGTGCAAGGTGTGTTCCCACTTCGAAGTGAATAGAAAACGATGCTGATGGACGTCCGTCGCAGGATGTGGTCAAAGAAATCAAGGGTCTGACTGGGGGCGAAGGCGCGCACGCTGCGGTCGTCACCGCTACGACTGTGAGTTCTACTGTCGACCCCTCTTCATCGCGGAGCTCATCTGGAATTCACCAGGGCGCGGGCTACCAGCAGGCTGTGGCGTTTCTCCGCCCAGGAGGAACCTTGATGGCCGTCGGCCTCCCTGGAAGTGCCACTCTCGACACGAGCATCTTCTTCTGTGTGTTCAAGGTATGAGTTCCCCAGTCCAGCGCCAATTCGAAAAGCTAATCCACCTTCAAGAGCATCAGCATCCACGGCTCCTACGTCGGAAACCGCCAGGACGCGGCCGAAGCGCTCGACATCGCGGCCAGAGGCCACGTCAAGTGCCACTTCGAGCTGAAGACATTGGCCGATTTGGAGAGGTGTGTTTGACTTGATATTCTTCTCTCCAAGCGCCGAGACTGACGCCTGTTTCCCAGCACGTACGAAGGAATGCACAATGGGACTGTCGCCGGTCGTATTGTGCTGGACATGACGAAGTAGTAAGGAAGAAGCTAGAAAGTTGCTCAAAGTTTGCCTGTAATATTGTTGTACTTTTGGATTCAAATCTGGGACCTGGATACCTCTGTTGAACGGATGCGAACGTAAGAAGAAAGTTGGTGGCAAGAGCAAGAAGCGAGGAGTCTTTGGCCGATTTGATCCGCGCCGAATCACGTGTGCATTTCTTCAACAAGTCCAACCCGTAAATTACTTACTGTCAAATGCCTTTCCTTTTTGTCCTCGTCCCCGCGGTTTTGAAAATTCGCCTCCGACGAGCTTTGACTTCACTCCGACGCCAGAGCTTGCCAACTTCAACTTGGTGTTGAGCTTTTGGACAGCGGTTACCGTTCCGTCGCGATGAGGAAACACATCACCCTCTGCTCGACAGTCCATGCATTGCATCACTCCTTGTGTATCTGACTTGCGAAAAACTGCACATTCGAAGACGGAACTTTGAGGCTCTGTGCTGGAGTATATAACAAGCTACATTATGCCAGATTTCGACACCAAATGTGGTAGACAGTCAAAAGAGACGTTGAACAAATATTCTGTGTTCTGATCCTCTATCTGTTTTTGAACCAGTGGAAAATGGGTCTGCCCCACACGGTCCCCAGGACAATATGTTCCTCCCCTGTAAACATTGACGAGCTTTCGACGTTCTGATAAACCTTCATAAAATAACTCTCCCAGAATGTCTAGTAGTCTCAGACAAATACAGGACAGGTCAAATTTCAGCTCACTTCAGCCATTGCACACCATTTTGGATATTGATTGGCTATAACTTGTACTCAAGAAACAGCCAGGATGAAGGCATGAATTCCCGAATTTCTTGCAACAGGTCCGGACAAGGTGAGTGTCACCTCATCAAAAGCCCCAACACAATGAAGTCCTACAATTTTATGGGAATGTCATTTCTATTACTAATCATTCAACTTACTCGGACCAGAAATGCTCGTGCAGTTTGCCTGAATCGCCACCCTTCGTGACTGGATGGCGAATATTTAGCGAGGAATGCCGAGAAGAGTAGGAGTGGGACTTGTCCATATACTCCGCCACACGGCACTCAGGCTGATGCACATCCTCCGTGGTGGCGAGAAAGGCATCGAGGACAGCGCCGATTACGGTTATTCCACTCGCGGGGTATATCGAGATCTAATCTCCGTGGAATTCATGATCACTTGCCCAGAAAATGCGCCGGCTCGCAATTATGTATTTACACAGTATCGCGGACCATTACTCTTCCGCAACGACCACCACCGCCTTCCCCTTGGTCGCCCCCGTCTGAACCGCGAGTAACACATCCCCAATCTTGGCCAATCCATATGATACGTCCTCACTGTACTTCAACTCCCCACTTGCGAGGGCGGGTGGAACGGTTGCATAGAACTCCTCTTCGTATTTTGAAAGACGGAATACCGCGAAGCCGCTGATCGTCAGCGACTTGGCATATGTCAGGTGTAAATTCTGCGTGTCCCGCCACAATCAGATGGGTTTGGTGTCCGGGTCGGATGCGATACATGCCTTGATGCCCTGATACCCGGTGTTATAACCTGGATGGACTGTAAGCAATGTTCTCACAGTTGAATACATACTAGTCGCCGAATCTGATATATTCCCGCATTCCTGGGCAAGGGTAAATCAACAGCTAAGAATTGGCCGAGAGCAAATACGTACGATGAACCGCGCATACAGTGCAGCATGCTCCAGCGCTGCATCCAGAACCTCCCCACCGACGTTGTCCCAATAGCTGCGATATTAATTATCAGGAACGATGCTGCTGCGAGGATGAATATGTACACATCAATGGGCCCTTCGCGCGCCAAAACCTCTCGCGTGTCCGTGGTCTTGTAGTTGAACGCCACCTCAGCACCGATCTCCCGCAAGAATTTGACCTTCTCGTCCGAGCCCGCGGAAGCGATCACTTTGAGGCCGTCGCGCTTCGCGAGCTGAATCACAAGCCTAGGGAGTCAAGTGAGTGAGTTAATTTCTTGCTGAGCCGGGGAGCCTATGCGCACGAGCCGACGGCGCCTGCGCGGGGGTTATTTTGGGTGAGTCGCGAGGGATGATAAATTGGGATTTAACTCACCTTACGGTAGGCGGATTGGTCGCGGTTCGATTTCAGCGAGGGTTCGAATCCGTGCACGTGCAATTTATTTTACCCTACCACATATATTCTTTTGTTGCAGCGGATGACATCATAGGTTTGTAGACAGACACAAACTCGACGACGGTAATTCTGAATTGCCTACAGTAGAAAATAATGTATTTATTTTATGACACCTCCATTATATTGGCCATTGGTTCCAACATCGCTTGAAAGCCGTCCCAGGCAGTGCTCAAAGACAACTCCGGCTTTCCGATCTGCTTGTAAATGGCATGTGCCAAAATTATTGAAGTCGTTACTGACCCATGAAAGGTGGTCTTCTCTCGGTCCGACATTTTCCGTAACCATTTTGCGTAAGTCGCCGACAGCTTTCTGAGGTACGGGTATGCGGTGGTCAAGCCTGCCATAGTTCTGTGGATGGTCTGATGCATTGTACGGAACATGCCCAGAAGGCATATTCTTTTCCGGCTGGCTGCGAACACGGTGATGGTTCCAGAAGCGGCGGAACTCGTCCAATTCCGCTTGCAGAAGTGGTACAAAATCCAGTAAAACAACGGTCTTCAAAAAAGGTGCTCCGAATCAAAAGTGAACACAGACAGAACAGAATAACTGAACCCACAGATGAAATTCCACGATAGGACTGAAGATACGCTCTTGCTTGCCGACCAAAATTACAGTCTTCAGGTTGAGATCTTCACTGCGTTCAGTGTCCCGCTAGCCGAAGGCACCGCCTCCCCGGACCTAGCCGGACAGGTGTGGGTAGTCACATTAGTCAGCTGTGCCTAGGTCTGGCGAGGTGGCTCCACGCTGCTCCACGCAACTCGCTGCTCCTCCCCCGTTCTCCCCACACGTGTGCTCGCCAGTGACCTGTGTATGTGTGGGTATGATTCATGCTCGCCCCTAGCTGCGTTCGGGATACTTATGCTTGACATCCTCAAACATGATACACCTCAAATAAAATTACGGAATCATTTGTTTTACCTACACAAATTACACTCACCCACGCTTGCCTTTTGTCAGCAGACGTCCGGGGTCGCCCACAGGGCCTCGGAGAGTTGCTCCCGCACATTTGATGCGCATTGTCAGCGTCGCCAGGGTCAAGCTCAGAATATCGGCAGAGAGCTTAAATGTGATTGAGATTGGAGACAATGACATGCATGAATTGTAGGACAGTAACTGCAAGGGCCGCGCGATGTACAGAATTGGTGCGGTGAGAGCCTTGCTTGCATCAGAAAGACAGAGCTGGACTCAGTCCAGGGCGAGGGAGGAGGGCGATGGGGTGGCGAGGTCTAAGTGCGAGCTACCCACGGTCCAGGTAAGCGAGCAAACCATCAGCTAACAACACCTGGCCGGGGTGCGGGTAGATAGCCGTGGCGAGCCGCCAAGCCGCGGGATAGCTATATATAGCACCACCTTACCGAAGCTCGAGGAGAGGGTGCATTCGTCTAGCCGTGATGGCTTCTCAGAAGCCGAAGCCTCTCGGATCGATTCGGTCCTGTCAGCATTATGACATCTTCTTCCCAACTTCTTCTATGAATCCTTACCAAGCGCGTCTCGATTCCCCCTCCCGCAATTCTGCGTGAACGAACCTCCTGGGCCTCTGTTTTATACAGGATTCCAATGATAATTCATTTCCAGGAACTTGTTCATCACTCCTGCGAACATGCTTCACGGACATTTGGGTACTGTAACTGACTGACGGCGGATATTACTCTATCCTGTCTTTGCAATGAATTTTTTTGCTCTCCTCTGCACCAATGCAGCGCGCTTTGAGAGTTGATGAGCTCCTCAACTCCTTCACTCCTCCTCCCGTACCACCGCCTCCGCCGACATCTTCCGGAGGACATTCAGCTCATGTCGACATTCGCCCGCAACTTGCGGGATTAGCAGGCTTTTCAAGAGATTCTGGCGCCCTTCATGCTCCCCAGTCCATTCAGGACCACTTGAATGAAGTTCTCGATTATTTGCGCACTGAACAGCATCCCCATGTCCCTGAAAAAGCCACACCTCCGCGCACCCCTGCCGTTTCCGAGGCCCCAATAAAACGCTTCCATGTCCAAATTAACCGTCAAACAACTCTTGAGATTCTGTACGAATATTCGCCGAACTATGTCCTTGAATATCCTGAAACATCATCAACTGGGTCTATCGGCCACTTGTTTCCTATGGACCCAGACAATTGGCAGGATCCTGCCTTGAATATTGCGTATTCAAGAGGTGGGCGCATGGGCCAAACTGTTTCCGGAGCATCGGTCAAGTGCCAGCTACTGCTCGATACCAAAGGGGAGCCAGTTCTGTGCGCAGAGCGCCATACTACATGTGCGTGAATGTTTATAAGCAAAATTCTGATGATATTAATGACATCAAAAGGCGAGGGTGCTAAGATATGCCCGAACAGCAACGAGGAAGAGCTGGCGATTCCCCATACAAAAGCATCCAGAGATGATGTGCGGGATCGATTGCGGAAAGATCGCGAAGACAGGCTGCAATATGTTTCGCCATCCCGAGACATTTTTCTTAGAACATCAGCGTATCTGGCGGCGCTTCAAAAGCTGGGATGCAGCAGGCCTCTCGCTGAGGTGACCAACCTCTCTACTACGGAAGAAGAACAAAGGGAGGCGAGGGATCTATATTTATTTCAGACGCAGAGAGGGTACCGAATGAAGGAAGGTCTGTGCGAAGGAAGAATTGTGTTTGACTACGGTGATAATGGCCATCCATATATCAGGTGATTGATTATCTCAGGAGTCGTCCAGACAGTCTTTTGACGGTCATTTTTACAGTTGCGAGCATTATAATGCAAGAACGAACAAGGATCATTTAAACGATCACAGTATCGATGATGGATCATATCATCTTGGGTATATCGAGGCCATCATCTCTGGCGATGAAAGCGAGGCTGCGAAAATAGAGGATGCTGTTCTGAGCTTCGGCTACGGTCCACTCGCAGACTGCTCCACCGTTTTGAATTGTTCCCAACAGAAGGCATATTGTCGTAAGTCCACTCAGCCGGAGCAAACAGTTTGCTTAGAGTTACGTCCCTCCAGCATTTCCGCATCGAGACGAGACAAAGAATCTCATCCAGCCATTAATGAAGCGCCTCAAATGCTTAAGCAAATTTCGGATCTTTGAGCCCAAGGAGGAGTATCGCCGGGAGTGCCCTTTTGTGCTGATTGTTACCAGCGGTGCACACCCCCATCCCGTACCACTGCCCACGAAAACCCCGCCAAAAATACGCGCCAAATTAATGGAGATTCTGGGAACACTTGCAGAGGACCTTCCCGATATCACCCCTCGGAGATTTATTCGCCACCCGATCGTTCAGTCATTTCTGACCTCGAAATTCCCCTTCCTCGTCTGCCCAACTCTGGCTGACTGGCATGTATCTCTTTCAAATTGTTCGCACCTCAAAGCATACATTAAACAGGCAATTGAAAGTCATTGTCCATTCGGGACCGGTTGGGCCGGTTAGATCTTCCCTTTGAAAAGTTTGACGCACTCATGTCATCTGCTTTCAACTAGGTGTTATAAATCTCAAGGCCCAGCAGGATAGAAACCTTGCGAAGGAACAGAGATACATTCGACGGATTATTGCGATCCCGCTTCAGACGTTAAACTCCCATGAAGAAGACGAACCAGAAAAAGACAACAAGGATGATATGGTTCGAATCATCATCTGTATGACCCCGGAGGCCAGTCGACGTCTACTTTCAGCGGGGCGATATCTCCAAAGCGATATTGCATTCAGGAGGATAGTCAGATTCTTGGAGTTTGAACTTGCGTGCATGGATCGGGATGCAAACACAAGTACGTCTCAATGTTTCTCACAATAATCTCAACCCTTATCCCTGTAAAGGCTTAATCTTTTGCCGAGTCTACATAAACCGCCAAACTGCTGCCGCCCATCAGCTCGTTTTTGAAGAAATCGAGGCAATCGTGAAAGAGGACACGGGAAAGTCTCTCCGCTGGAGACATCTTCATGCGACAAGCATCAATGGCTCCGAGGGTTATGACGGTTTCATTCTTTCTTGGACAGCTGATCAGCACCGCGGTCAGGCAAAAGGTCATAATCTTCCTTGCCGACTTTTAGAAATTCTGTTAGGTACTAACCGCTGCCTCCGCCCCAGGTCTCGGGCTACACCTGCAAAAGCTGGCCTCAAACATGCCAGTCAAGGCCGACCTTCATCAGGCGGAACGCACCATTCAGGAGCTTGACCCCTATGATCACCTTCGACGCATCCTTCGCATCTGCGTTGTTCACGATTTTCGTAACATCAATAAATGTCCTGTCGCTGAGGATGTTCGTTGGCTCATGCGTAGTCTCGTGTGTATAGAACATGATGATTGGGAAGGGACTTTATTGAAAATACGGGACAAAGGAGGGAAAGCGGGTAATGGTCAGTGATTGGACACTCCAAGCTATCGTAATATATTGCTTAAATCCTCGCAGACTGGGTGAATGACAAACAGTCCAGCAAGTTTTTCTTCCCGGGGATCTGCTGGGAACAAAGTTTTATCCCTCTCGACATATGGAACGCCGGGGATCCGAACTCAAATCTCATAGAATCGGTGCATCGCGATGTTAACAGGGAAGGTATTCACTGCACGCTGCTTGGCGGCCTCAAGAAGGGCCAACTCTTCGACGCTCTGAAAATGAAAACTCTTACTGTGAGTCCACTATACTTTTATACGTCCTCTGCTTGATCTTGGTTACAGACGTATGAGAACTACGGAATTACACCTTCCTACAAAACCGGCCACATATCAGAAAATGCACATCACAATCTCAAACGAAAATGTATGGCTCATTGTCCACAATATTGTCCCTCCTCAATTTTCATCTTTTAAAGCTAATGCCCAACACCGTGTCTTGGCCGGAGAAGACGACAAAATCGAGCGGTACAATGAAAAGGTCCTCAAATGCCTCGATAGTCTCGTGAAGGCCGAGAAGGGCTTGCGGGCCAAAGAGCGGGAGTTATTAGATGAAAGCCGCCCTGAAAAACGCCAGAAGATCGAAGATGAGCTGGAAAAGAAACGAAGGGCGGAGAAGCGGGCTAGAAAAGCATTTGAAAAGCAGCAGGCCGAAAGGGATTCACTCAAGAAAGAATCAGGGAAGGTTGCGTTGGTCGAGTCGAATATGCTGGAATAGCAAGTATTTTTAAAGGAGTCTATCAGATACATGCGGCCTACCAAATGTTCTCCGTGAAATCCATCTGCGCGAGTTCCAAGCAGTTCGAGTGGATCGAACGTCACGGTACAGCAGTACATCCAGATTGTCCAACTAACATAGGCGTCTAGTTCCCGCTCTTCAAGTCGCTGTGTGCCCGCGGCGGGGCTGGGAAATCACCATAAAACGGTTTATCTGTTGAGCCCCGAGTCAGTATCTCTCTTAACTGAATGCAGACGAGTAGCGCACCCCCTCACAGGTTCCGCCTCTCCTTTTTCTTCACACACATGTCCTCGCGGTTGGGCACGTCATCCAGGATGTTCGGCACGGCGGAGAAGTCGAAAGGATTGCCCTCCTCGCTCTCACCCTCGCCCTCGGTCGCAACCTGTCATTTCTTCTTCCTGGAACGACGACGGTCGAGTCGTCCGCGACTTCGACGATCTTCCTTGCCCGCTGAACAGCGGTGGAGAATGGCACCTCACCGCCTGACTGGCGGCACAGACTGCAGCATCTGCAGCAGCGCCGAAATGTCCATGGGCGGGCGCTCCGCCGGCTGGAGCAGATAGTGGTTCGGCAACACGTCGGTGAGAACCACCCGTTAATTGTTAGCATCAAGAAAGAAAAGGCACATTGTGTGCTCTCCTCGTCTGCGCGCGAGACGGTATCACGCCATGCGTGCACGCAGCGGTAGACCGCGGGCTGGAAAGTCCCGGTTTCGCGTGCAGCGCATCTGAGCAGCTGCGACGAGCGCACCTTTATTCACGCACTATCGTCTCCCAGCCCCAGCCCCCGCCCCCGCGCTCCGCGTTGTACGCAAGGTGGTGTCTTCCGAGCGCGCAAGCGCATCGTGATGAACAAGAGGGAAAAACTAAGCAGTCACCATTCCCGATGTTCGCGCACGCGTCCCGGCACCTGAGCGGGGTTTGACAACGAAGAAGAGCTGAGTGGGCCGCGCGGAGATGATGAGTGTCCATGCGCTGGCAAAAGTTGCTGTGGTTAGAAGAACTTCTCCGGGGTCTATATCAATATCTTCTCTCGCACAGCAGCCTGAGTTCGACGCGACTGGAGACTGGAGTAGATGCGGCTTTGACATTTAGAAGGGGGATACCATCCAGTGGTTTAAGTTTAACGAAGACGTGTCGGAGGAGCCCTGACTGAGTGAATCGTGCCTGACTGAGTGAATCGCGCGAGAAGCAGGGGAAAGGATGGATCACATGAAAAGGGTCACAAAGGAGTGGCTCTCCACGGGACTTCGTCACAGCGCGGACGGTCCAGCGGACTGTCCACGGTGTGACGAAGCGGGTGGCCTTTGTGACGAGACACTCAGTTCCGAGTATCGCCGACCCGTTCCGAGCAGTCCCCGCCAAGTCCCCGCTGTCCCTTGTCCGCCGCTGTCTCTGCACCTCTTCTTTGATCCCATCACACCTAGACTAGTGCACTCTGTACTCCCGAAGCTCCCCGGGGCATTGGCTATTCGGCCCTTGAATGCAGTGCTTTCTTCTCTTTGAACCAGCGCCAGAAGCCCTCAATTAGTGTATTGTGTACGCTTCTGATGAGTCGGCATACTGGATAAATTTCGGGATCGATGTCTGGTGCGAAAGCATGCCTGCTCAAAATTATGAGTAATCTAATCAGTGTATTAAATAATAGTGGGTTCACGAACCGAAGCGCATCTTGAATTGCCCGACGGTTAGGTATGTCATTGCCCTGTGAGCTGAATCCTTCCTCCCGCTGACTTGTCCGTAAGATGTTCAGACGACCCTCGATGTTTTCTGGTCCCATTTGAACCGGCATCTACAGTACATATTACTTAATGGGCAAACTCGGGCATCTTGTGATTGTTAATATTGAATAATTCCCCGTAGTAGTAGTTTTAATGTTAATATTCGTCTTCGTGTATACTTGGGAGACGTTTCCGACAAGTCAACGGGGTGGAAAAACGACGCTCCTGGGGCTCGAACCTATATGGGGTGGGCTAAAATAAATTGCACGTGCACGGATTCGAACCCTCGCTGAAATCGAACCGCGACCAATCCGCCTACCGTATTACTCACCTGCGCCTGCAGTGATGAAAGCAGTTTCCCCCTTCATATATGCCATTAGTACCATTGTCGGGTTCAAACATCCAACCCATGCGACGTGCCTTCTTGGCATGGGAATGTTCTTTCCATCCGAAGTACGCCGTCTTGCCTTTATGCGTCATCAGCACCGACAGTTGGCGGGAAAAAAATATTGGCGCACCTGGCATCCCCGCAGCGCCGACGTACACCGTCCACGGCAGCTTCGGGTTCTTCTCGAGAAAGATTAAGCCCATCATACCGGGAACAACGAAATATTCCTGATGGGCTATGGATTCGTTAGTTGGCTGTGATTCAGGAGATCGCAGGTATTAGATGACGCACGGAACGCCATGCCGGAAATGTATCTCCCTGGCGTAACGTCGGGATCTTCGGAGCGCAAGACGAGGCCAACACCGAAGCTGACGATACTGGTCAAGGAATTCAGTATTCTCACGAACCGTCGAACAATGGAACTCACGGTTCTCCGAGTGTGAACGCAGGCTTCGACTACTTAATAAGATGCGTAAAGTGGCGAGCTGAGGCGGACCCACAGACGACTCCTTCTCTGGACATATCATCCACCCACGCATATATGGGTCGATTGAGAGAACGAGCGTCTTGACTAGGAAGCCTCCATTCAATGGCTGGGTATCGATGTCGACTTTCTGTGTGGTATCATAGACAGTCGTCTCCCCGGGAACGGGATAATCTGTACGGATTGTCAATCGATTTGACTAGGAACCTGGGCCGGGGGGGACACGCACCCTTAGGAACGGAATTGAAGAGAACACGGGCGTTTGTGATGGGAGCCATTGTGGGGACGGCAGGGACCACGTCTCAGCCATCTTATACCTCGGAGGCGTGTTGCGTAGTCAGCGGATTGCGTCTGAATAAGCTGCCACAAAGATGTCCCTGCAATCATTAGGTGACCGCCCGAACCCGCCGATGACTAGGGTTGGTGACTAGAAAAGTGCGCGCTGAGTGCTGACGCGGCTCGGTTGAACGTACAGCCTTTACTCGGAAGTAGCATTGAGCACATCCGCTCAAAGACTCGAGAGGGGGGAATGTCTTCCCGTGGCAAGCGAAACGGGACAGGTTCAGTACCAGAACTAGATGCATTCACGATCAATATTCGTCACAGGTTTGAAGCTAAATGTAGGTCAATGTTCTGATTTCGTCTGTAGAGTCGAGCGTTACCGTTGAATCGAAAGTCACAAAATATCCCATCAGGTGGGCGGCCCGATATGGTCGGGTCGTGCGAAGTGTGAGGACTGATTATTTCATGGTCGTAGGTGATTGGAGCATTATATCCGCGCTGGAGATTCACGGTAGTGAGCCGGAGTTTGGAAATGTATGTCGTGGAATCCACAGCGTGGTCACATTAGGTCGACAGACGAAAAACAAACGGATTGGAATTATTATATTGAGCTACTATCTTCGTCGGAATCTTCATCTGAACAGTACGCGCTCTCTGAAAAACTTAGTGTCGTCGCTCATAGACGACGCCGGGCCGACTAATTTTGAATTTACCCGGAAGTCCTCCTGGCGATGAACACGTCTGCCCGAGCCCAGTAGTCGACGCCAGTGAGAACCCCCACCTTCCAATCCTGGATGTATCTCTCGAGCGGCATCAGCACGAAGCGCGGATCTTTCTCGAAGAGCGCGAGCTCCGTACGGAGGAGGAAGGCCGTCCGCGGGAAGCCCAGGATGATCAGCGCAGGGAGTGATTTACATGCGTCGAAGAGGTGGGGGCAGAGCTCGATGAGATGGATGGCGGCAAATGACAGGTGGGTGGGGTGTGGGAGCCCGGCGATGACATCCCATTGCGCATGGTCCGCATCATCCTCATCCTGTAAGCCATTGAAGAGTTCTAGGTGTGTCAGATGACAAAAAAAACGGGTGGGCGAATGATTCGAATGCAACAATAAACGTGCAAGAGATCTGCGGAATCACAGTACAGATGTAGCAGGGAGATGCCCTCGACTGCGGGAAGAAGGGGGTCATCGGGACCAGTAGGGGCGATCCGGAGGTCCTCTATACCAGTGCAAGTGGCGAGAATTAGCTTAATCTGTTCCACTCCAACGAACTCAACTACAAGATTCCGCACAGAATCGCGCAGGAAAGGCACCGGTTTGGTCCGCGCGATGCGGTCGAATATCTCCACGTCGAATCGAGGTATTTCATCTATGTGAGTCGCGCCGATGTCCAGCGTGCGATAGAGTAGCGGCTTCACCCTGGATGAGAGCACATATGAGACGATGGGTTTCGCCGCGGAGTGCAAAAAATTCTCGCCAATGCTTCACGCGCCAGGCCACGCGCATGCGATTCGTGATAGAGACAGGACGGGAAAGAGCTGCAAGTTCGAATATGTGTCGTTCCAATTCCGGCGGGAGGGCTGGTGTTGCAGGCACATTTGTGGCCGTCGTGGCTTGTGATGAGCGTGTAACCGTGAGCGTGACGGGAGGCTGACTTAGACCCCGGAATGATAAAAGTTGATTGCCGGGTTTCAACCAAAATAAATCAATCCGAAAAATTCCTGTCTACTCAGTGAAGATCTGCTCCGAATCAGATTCACAGACACAACGTATATCATCATGATCATTTGTTGAAGCTTTGGCTGGTCGTACACTTCAATTAAATATGGGCTGTTCCGGAACTTCCTGAGCCACGAATGTCTGCAGAAATACCCAGCTCCTAGACTTGAAAGTGAGGCGATACATACGGGACTACTGCAAAAAACTCCTCGATATTGACCTTGTTTACGCGGTGACGTCCCAGTCACGACTACACGAAATCTGGCGTGGAAGTCTATGCTCTCAGGCTGCGGCGTACTTATTTACGCCCCAGGATTTACTGGAAAATATCTGCTCTTAGGGAATGGCGGGATGGCTCAAGTCATAAAATATCCCGTCTTGTTGCAGTGCACAAATTGAACCACATAGTAGATGTCATATAAATAGTATATCCCCATACGTCTCCCCGACCTCCAGCTCACTCAGCATCTTCACCTCTTCGAAGACAGTGGGATACTCACGCTCCAGCTGCGCCACATCTGCACCATCCGGAAGTGCATCCGAAATCCTCACCAACCCGTCCGTCAATGCTCCACTCGTCGACCGCAACATGTAGCTGCGGAACACTCTCCGCTCATCGTCCGGACCGCCGTGGATCCCGCCCCCGTCGAAAACGACTTTGTGCAAACCCATCGAGGACTGCCCGGCAAGCTGCGGCGGGAGCTCGCACCCCGGCTTTTGGCCCAAAGCCCCCACGTGGATCGCGCAACAGCCCTTGAAATAATCGAACAAGGTTCCAATTTTCGGGGAACGCGTGCGGTGGATGACTGTGAGCTGTTTCAAGAGGACGTCGAGTTTGTTGGCTTGATAGTCGCGACTCAAAGTGAGGCGCAGGAAGGCCTCCTCTCGCTTTGTCAGTTCCACCGGCTGGGCTGGATGGAGGTTAGAACGTGCGGGATGTTAAACGCGGGGAAGAACATACGAGAGAATCGGAGAGGCCTGCATAGTTGACGATGGCCACCATCTCGCCATCCGGAAGTTTGGCATTCGACCGAGCAGTAATAATGGAGGCGACAGCCAGAACAGCGTTTAATATCACGCTTGGGGATGAGAGCGCCGCACTACATATGAGAATGTCAGTAAAATGAAGCTTTAAAAAACAACCAAAAACCCACCTGGGGTCCATCACACGCTTTGGTGCAGACATAGTCGGAGGACTCATAATAATCAAGCGCGTCTACCCGCTCCTCCACGAGTTCAAGGAAGGCCAGCCAATCCGCACGGACCTCCGGGTTGACGAACCGCGCGTCACGCCCTTCGCGTATGCTCGGAGCATTACTTCGCATGGCACACACGACGGGATGATACACCATCGCCCCAGGGAGAATGTTGCCTAGAAATCGCTGGAGGTGGGACGGCAGGTCCATGGTTTGGAAGTCTTTTCCGCCGAGAAGGGTGATCGCATCGAGGAGGCCGACGTCGAGCGCGTCGGGAAGGTAGGGATACCCGGGCGACGCGCAGATTGTCGCCGCCACAAGTTCAAGGCAGGTGTCCAGCGTCTCATCCACCCCAAGGAGACTAGTCACGGCGAGGGGAAATAGCGCTTGCGTGACCGCGCCGACGATGCCCTCAGACAGAAGCGGCTGTAGGAGCTGCGAACAGCCCCCATACCGCACCAAGGCGAGAATCCCGGAGAGGCAAGAAAGTTCCATGCGCGAGAGGGGCGTGCGTTCGGAGCCGATGGTGAGGTAGATTTGCCGCACGATGAGGACCGCGAGGTCCACCCCGCTCCCACCCGAGCCTTCGATCAGCTCGTCGATATTGGCAGACTTCCAGTCAGAGGTGCGCATAAAATAGTACAGCGCCGTGAGCGGCACCTGCATCCTCTGTGGGTCGTAGGTGGCATCGAGCGCGGCCCAGATGCGCCCAAAGAACGCGTGCACTCCCGGCGTAGCGTGTATCACCTTGTCGGTCTTGTCGTGGTGGAGCATACCGAAAAGCGCGGCGAGGAAGCGGCAGCCAACCTCCTCTGCGGATTCCGTGTCTGGGAGGAAGTGGCGATGCAGCTCGAGGATCTGCACCCAGCGCCATACGCGGGGCCAGATGTGCGGGTACACGTCTGAATCCGGGCAGATGAGCCCCCACACCGCCAGCGCCCGATATGCCAGGGAGAGCCGCGAAACCGTGCTCGGGGATGGGGACGCGGTGTCCAACATGTCGGCATCGGGGATGAGCGCAGGGTCGAGAGTAGCGAAGATAACGGGCAGGAATCGCGCAGATTGCTCCGGTGTCTTCACGATATGTGCTGCCACTCTGATCAAGTCCGCCTCGGAGCCTGCGGCCGCGGCGGTGGCAAATCTCTAAAGGGAAATAAGAAAGAACAGTGAGCCTCAAAACGTTTGTGCCACCGCAAGCCGCACCCTAACAGATATTGGAAGCTGCGAGAGACTTTGAAGACTGAGCGCGGGATGCATGATGGGGGGGAATCGAGGGCTAGCACGGGCGATGGGAGTTCTTAAATATACGCCCACTTCCGTGGCACAATGCTTTGGCCACCAAAGGTCCCAGAGAGGCAAGTCATCGCGAGGGTCCAATTTTTTTCTGCCCCGTTTGTCAAACAATAGCCGACAAATCGCCGTTCTGGGTGATCGCAGGCGCTACCCTCCATTGGCTCTGCAGACATATGGGCTTAGAAGTATCGAAAACCGGTGATTTGGAGCGATACTGGCCGAGTATCCATTAAGGACCGTCTCTGGCCCCTGGGATCGTCGAGCGGAGTTCAAGGTAGAGTAAAAGGACCGAGCATTGATGCTGCGCCGTGGCCATGGCGGTTATGTACCCCGATTAAAATAGATTTGGGACCGTCATGCTCGCTTGGATCTGCAATATTAATCCGCTCGGACCGCCAGCAAAAATAAAAGTCACCGCAAAAAAAGCGACATGGGAGACTTGAACTCCCTACTCGCCACCACCCCTGATTGCCCCGATACCTGCACTGAAGCGTGTGCCGGAGCACCGACGGCACCTGGGGTGTGTTACCGTCATACCACGGGCTCTTTATGACCCAGGAGCGGATGGTCAATTCAATCTGTTGGTACATAGTCACTGGCGCCGCTGTGTCCTCGATGAGCCCAGCCACGCAGCTGCTACTATGATAAAGTTCGTGAACGAGCAAGTTGATAGCGAGTGAAATAGTGTACCGTGGAGGGGAGATGGTTCCCGGCGTCCAAAGGCAAAGGATGGAGACTGGCGCGAATCCTGGAAGTTGGACTGATGAACGAATTGTGCATGGACTCTGCTCTGCCGAATGCGACGGGAATTTATTCGGCGTGATTAACTGTAGTACGAGATGAACGAAGCTTGGTATATAGATGTGCGCACCAGGGGGAACTACTATTTTAATTAGATGACATCAGAATCCTCTTGTTGACTCTTACATATGGCCATTTCATGCATGCGCACTGACAACCTCCTCCGTATGCGCCCACACGAGCCTGCTCGCATCGCTCCGCGTCCATATATCGGCGCCGCAGCAATCTCGTCGCCGTACTCGCCCCGGCGATGCGCCCCCTCCGTCTCGGATAACAGGCCATAAAGGTGATACTCCCCCGCATCCGCCTTTGGCCACGAAGTACACCGCAAGCTTGATCAGCGGCGACATCAGCCGCGCGGCCCAGTGCTCGAAATTGAAGAGCGGCGTGTTGACGAAGCCGGGGTAGGTGTGCGTGAACGCGATTTCGGGATTGCGCGCTGTGAGCTCCTGCAACGCAAGTCAATAAAGGCGAATGGGAAAAACAGAAGGTGGAAGCGCACCTCGACCATGAGATCCATGTACGTCACGTTCGCGTCCCTCGCCGCCTTTCCGCTGTATCCCTTCACCAGGCCGAGATCCTGCAGATCCACAGCAGGCCCGTGCCCCGCGCCGAGGACACTGAGCACGCTCGCGGGCTCGCCAGCGGCGCGCTGCAGTGCCGGAAGCATCCCTGTCGCGAACGCCCAGCGCGCGTAGTAGTTCAGCACGAGCTTACGGTCGAGTCCCTCCGCCGTGTCATCACGCCCCGCGAGGCTGAAGTACCCTGCAGACAGAACGAGGAAGTGCACCCGCGGGAGGCGCGCGAGGAGCGCCGCTACCGCCGCGTGCACGTTGCTCAGCAGGGACGCGTCGCACTCCACAAATTCGTGTTTCCATTGCGACGAGGAAGCGGCGGGCTTGGGGAAGGATGCGAGGATTGTGTTGGCGGCGGTGGTGTTGCGCCCGACGAGGATGATGTGTGCGTTGCCGCTGGTGTAACGAGCGAGAGCCTCTGCTGTGGCGCGCCCAATACCGGAGGTGCCGCCGACGAAGATTGCGACAGGGAGATACGAGGGGGCGTAGGTCGCATTGGCTGCTCGTACGGCGGCGATTGAAGGCATGCTGTTGTTGTTGATTTGCCGACTGGCTTCAACTTCACATCTTCAGATGCCGGGAGCAGACGTTTTCAGCCGGCAGATGTAGAACTTGAATCACAGCTCGGCAATTGCCGGTGTCAGTCACGGTCACAATCCTGCCTCCGCCACCTTGAAAAATGGCTAAGGATCCTCCCATTCGATGTGGAGCGCATAATATTCGAGATTAATGCTCTTTCCCGCCCTGCCACTGCGTTCAGCCTGGTCCTTGACGCTTGATTCGGGAGATGATGTGACTGATGTGCCGAGTCCCATCCTCAATGGTGAGCCCCACTAACAAGAATCTGAAGAATGGGACTCGGGTCTGATGATGGGAGTGGTCGAGTCCCACTCCAACTCTTCTAGTATAACTCCTATTCAGCCGAACAAAGAATCAAAACAAGACAGCGATATTCAATTTGGTCTGACTCGGCTTGGCTTCTCCGCATGCCTTACGACGTCTGCAGGAAACCACTGTACGCTCGGCAAGGGTTTTACGGTGTACTCATGAAATTCCCACCCTACCCGCTCGTTCCTGGAGCTTCTATGTGTTCCTGGACTTTGGCCTCGCGTGCTGTAGTGCGCTACCGACTACGGCCCACATAACTGGCAGCGGCCAACTTAGCGCTCGCAGCGATGATGTCGGGATCCAATACACTCTACATTGCTGCCACAGAATCACTTCAGAGTCAAGAAGCTTCTACTCGGCGTCGAAAAGCTCCTTCAATTCAATCCGTTGCCCGTCATACTTATGCGCATACCCCTGTATGTATCTGAAGCCCAATCACCTCTGTTGGCAGATAATCGCCAGCCATGCCAGTCCCCACGTTTCGGGCAGTTGGTACCTCGACTTCCTTGTCAGGAATGACATGACCACCTTAACCGCGGAAAGAACCTTATAAGCGTGCCACCTCTGTGCTGTAGCGCACCCCAGACCCAATGGTCGCCCCCATCTGCTTCGTCCAGGCCGTGGTCTTCATCACCGACTTCCAGGGACACGTCCTGCACCTCGCGAACGACATCAATCCCATCGCGCGCCCAATCGTCGGGCAGGCGCGCGCCACCCCGGTCATCCCCAACCAACTCGTGCGTCCGCGTGCCACCCTTATCGTTGGAAATATACTCTGAAACGACGCCGACCCAGTGGGACTTCATCCCGATCGACTTCCCGAACCAGACGCAGTTCATCGTGGAGAGTTCCCAGCAGACGGAGCCGCCGGGGATCTTCCTCGGCGTGCAGAGCCCGGCGACGCCCAAATTCATGCAGGCCTCCGGCCAGCGGTCGTCCCTCCCCTTCCATCTCGACCACTGTATCAACTCCACCGCCGGCGCGTGCGTCCGACACGTTTCATTTTCTATTAGTAGTAGCCTCGTCCTGACGCGCTTCGCATTGGCAGGATAATTGAACCAAGCTCGGGGCTGGCGCTGACCGCGTGGCCAGTCAATGGTGCGGGCTTCGTCACTCCAGTGCGTGCGCATATTTCTGGGTACGATGATTAAGGTTGAGCGTTGAGCCCCTGCAGGTCACCTACGAGACGTTCACCGGGGTTCAAAACCAAATCTGGACCTTCGTGGATCGCGCAACCGTATGAATGGAGTCGAGCTTGGAAAGTTACCATCTGATGTTTTCCTCTCATTGTCGGCTCTCTTCATGTAACGATTTCGGTGGAATAAACACAGTCGGGTGGCGTTAGGATGTGTGGTCGGGAGCAACTCGACAGTTCAAACAAGAACGACCGGGAAAGGAACATCAGTGATGTGTAATGGACTAAGATTAATAATCCTTGCATCTGACGATATAATGCCGGCCCAAATATTTTCTTTTCTTTTGATAGTTGCGGGGTGACAAAGTCGGATCCCGGCCACATCCGCTCCGACTTGCTCCGCATATGGGAAGACGCTCAGCCAATATCACGCGCTCGCGCCTCTGCTGCGCATCCCGAGCTATCTCGAGGCGGAGCAAAACACGGAGTCATACACAAGGGTTGTTTCATTGAGGTACTGTACAGCTAAGGTATGCAATGCAGCGGGATGGGAATGGGACGGATATACAATGCGATCGATGCAGCAAGCAAGCAAGAAGTGACGAACGGGCGATATGTGTGCGTATTGATGGATAGTGCGTATGGATACAACGAATACAGAGCAAAAATGCAGGCGAAGGAGCAAGAAATCAAGAACGAGGGAGAACGGAGCGGGTCGTAGATAGCGCAAAATGAAGGATGGTGAGATGGAGCAAGATGAAGGATAGCAAGATACAAGCGACGATGGAGACGCCTAAGCGAGCCAATAGCTCGGTAGCACCGCCCCACTCTCGTCGAGGTACCAATAGCGCAGCGCGCGCCGCTCCTTCTGCGCCTTAGTCAGCTTCTTCTTCGGCCTCCCCCCCTCCGCCTCGGCGTCAGCATCGCGGTCCTGCAACCGCGCAAGCTGCACCCACGTCCCGCTCACGCCCATCCCGAGGCGCAGCACGCCCGCGGTCACGGCGCCCACGAGCACCGTGATGTCGTCTGCACGCACATCGTGCGGCTTCGGGCCGCGCGCAGTGCTTGTGGGGGGCGCCGCGGCAGGTGCGTCGGAGGCGGGGGAAGCGTCGGGCTCAGGGGCGAGCGCGCCGACGGAGGAGCGCAGGATGCGCGGTGCCGACGAGTCGCCATCCCAGCCGAGCCACGGCGCGAACACCACGCGGTGCATGCGCGCCTCCAGCTCGCGCTCGACCGCGTCGGCGTCCGGCGCCGGCGCCGCTTCGCCGGCCGCAGGCGGGGGCGGCGGGTTCGTGAGCGGGGGCAAGATGGCCTTGATGCGCCGCACGGAGCACTCGACGACGCCAGGTGCGTGCGTGAGCGGGAGCGCGGTGGGCCCGAGGAGCGCCAGGAGGGAGGGAAGCGCGGGCGGGGCCCAGTCGTTATCGGACTGTGCGCCGTCCCAGGCGTCGGTGGGGTCATATGCGGCCGTCTCGCCCCAGGCGCCGGAGCCGCCTTCGGAGCCGCCTTCGGTGGGAGCGTCGGCGTCGTCGTCGGGTGTGCTGGTGTTGGTGGCGGGGGCGTCGGCGGGGAGTATGTCTTCCTTCTTGATCACCTCGACGTTCTCCTCCTTGAGGATGTCCTCGAAAGCGGCTTCCGCGCTGCCCGTGGTCGAGTCAGAGTCGTCGACGTAGCTGTCCGCACGGCGCCCCCAGTACCCTTGGCACGCCGCAGAGAACTCATCCGGGAGCGCCTGCGAGATCTTGGCCGTGAGCGGCAGCTCCACGGCGGCGGTGTCGATGATCTCGAGCGCGGCGCGCAGGCTGCGCTCGGAGGTCTTGTCCGGAAGGACCTTGTTGCGCAAGAGGTAGTTGACGAAGAAACGTAGGATGTGAGGCGCGTTGGTTAGGTTACGCTCCGCACTGCGATAAGACGATTAGCGGCGGTGCGGAGGGGGAGGGGAGCGGGAGGGGGCTCACAAGACAAAGCCCTGGTTCTTCATGTACGACGACAAGAACACCTGGATGCCGCGGGCGGGGTTGTCGAGGAAGTCGACAAGCTTGTCCTCCTTCGTCGCGCGCGCGGCATCGAGGAGGCCCTTGATGTCGTCGTTGTCCTCCACGACGACGGGCTCCCTGCCGTACAGCTCGTAAGGCGCACGAGGGCGCGGGCGCGGCGGGTAGCGCTTCTCCCCCAGCGCGCCTTGGCGTACGGACTTGGACTCTTCCGAGTCGGACTCGTCGTTCGAGACGTCCGCGTCGTCGGCGGTCTTTTCAGATGCCTTCTGCCACACCGGCGTGGTTCCCAGAAGCCCGGCAAAAATCTTAAACTAAAGGATAATTAGTCTCGCAGGCTGGAGAAGATGACGGCAGAGAATCAAGCAGATCGCACAGATCGCCGCAATCGCAATGCAGTAAAATCGCACACACCTGGTCCCAAAGGAACTGCACATTTGTGTACATCGGAGGAAATTTGCGATACCTAGAGGTAAGGAAGATGAGCCCGGCTTTGCCACATAACTAGATGAAACCCGCACCTTTGAAAATCCGAGGCAGCGTGGTGGAAACGATCGCCAGGCGCGACGTTGCTGCGATGTCCCTCAGTCACGGCGCAGAATGCTCGACCAGCACGTACTCATTGTAAGGCCCGTGGTTGCGCAGGTCCTCGCCCTCCTCCCAGTCCTCCCACCATTCCTTGCGAAAGCCAGGTCGCGCCGCGATCATCTCCTTCGCGCTCTTCTTCTTGCGATTGGGGTTCGTCTTGGAGACATCCGTGTCGTGCTTCACGCGCAGCGCGACCGTGGCAATACCGAGGCTGTCGCGCTCTACCTCATCTTCGGCTTCGAAGAGCTGGATCTGGATGCCGTGCTCCTGAAAGTCTTTGAAGGGGACGATGGTGACGCCCTCGGGCGCCGCAGGGAACGGCGGGAAGTGGAATTTACGCGTATCAGACTGCTTAGAAAGAACGGGCGTGGGTGCTTCAGTCGACATGGAAGTAAGGACTAGGAAATATGAATATGAAATTAATTCCGGAGGCTTTTGTTTGGTGAGGCTTTGCTTTGTCAGCAGATGCATCATGCCATCATCAATATCTGATGATGGCATCAAACCGCTCGCTTTCCTTTCTTCTCCCATCTTCAAATCGCCCCGAGTACTTACTTAATCGGCGGCTGTTTGCCTTCCAATGGATGTCGAGTATTGCGGGGACTTCTACCGCGGCACCCATTTATTGCCCCCACAGCCGTTAGACCTTCAATGGAAACAGTTTGATTTCTGCAGGTGAATCACGTATTTGACGGCTTAAACGCTCAAAATCATACGATGGAAATCTGAGGGAACGTACGGGCTCAAGCGGAGTTGATGGTGAATGCGGACCAAGCACCGACTGCGCGGGTTTTGGCGGGACTAAATCAGGACATGTTACATTTGCTGATTGCGTGTATACACGTATTGGTCGGCCCTTCCTGAGTTCCTCCTCCTACAACATGGTCTGTGCGACAACCTCGTCGACGACATATGCATGCATCGTATGCCTTCTGGCAGCCTGCCTTCCTTTATTTTGCCTCCACCGTGCGTCTTTTAATGCCGTGTTTCGGTCCATCTCATGAAAACGGTAGGAACACGCGCCGTAGCAAGATCGTCGCCCGCTCAAATGTGCGACGAAGATTTTCTAGGGATCATCCTATCCGACTGTGATGCCCCGAGGCTCGCCTCTGCAGCCCGGGTGTGCAGATCGTAGACTATTCCTGCACAGCGTGCGCTCTTTGCCGTTGTCGACATGGCGCAACAAACCTCGCCGTTCAAGCCCCCACGCGGTAATGGGGTTGTGCAGAGTCTCATGGACAGCCCTATGCTCCGGTCGTATGTCCGGCATATAAAAATAAACTCATTCCGTCTCTGGGAGGCGGAGTGACTGCAATGGCTCCCTCTTTTACCCCCCGACGGACTCGTATCAGCTTATATATCTGGCTCGCCGAAAACGAAGGAAGCACTAACTGCGTTATTTCAAACGTGGCGGGCTCCGCGGAACGTCCGAAGCTGGTTCTATGTGCACCGTCGACCATCGTGGGCGGCACAAGCGGATTGGAACTCTTTCTGCACAGCGGCCGTCTCGAGCACCTCGGGCTCGTGTTCCAGTCCAATTTCCCCGCGCTCCCCCTGCGCCCACGAGCATGCGATACAGTTCGTCGCCTCAGCATTCAGAGCTGGAATCTGATCGACGACATTCCCAACCTCATTTCTGCCTGTGCCAAAAATCTCCGCCGGCTCGACCTCCGTTTCCTTGGGTTCAAACCGACGGAATATATTCGATTGAAGGCGACGCTCCGCTCCGTCCCGTAGCTAGAGCACCTGGAGCTCGTGTGGGGCGAATCCACCCCCACGCCCCTCCTCGATGCGCTGGCGCCGTACCTCAAGCGCCTTCGCTACCTGCGCGCGGCGTCGTGTCTCTACACTACAGCCTTCTTTGCCAGCATGCCCCCGCTCCTCGAGACGCTGCATCTCGAATATGGACGGACCACAACCCCGTTCCCTGTCGATGTGGTGGTCCACGCTTTATCGACGCATTGCCTGCGGGTTTTTAAAGTTGGGCCAGTGCACGCCCATATTCACCAGGAGTTTCCTGTAATGGTTCGCGTCGGCTCTTGGCGCCGAGTCCGATAAGCGCAGCGCGCCGCGCGGCCGCAGACTTGCGGCGCGGTCAAGGCGCGGTTGCACAGCAGGTTGCAGCAGCGGCACAGCACTGCCGCAGCCTTCCCCCGTATTCCGTAGTATTCCGTAGTCAGTCCTAGATAGTATAAATAGTCAGTACTTACCAGTAGTTAGACATTCTCGTCAACGACGGAGATTTACCGACTGAAGTTCTCAGTCAAAGTAAAACTCCCACCGACTTGGATCACCGTGTTCTACGACTTCTTATCCAAGAACTCCGTAGACTCACATTTTTTTCGAGTCGATTTTTTTCTTATCCTCGTTGATTTTTCGATTAGACTGATCATCCAATTGAACCAGTTTATTGTTCACTACACAACATACAGTATGGTGAACTTTCGCGAGAAGGACGCTTCAGTCGCGCAGAATCCTCGGACCTCCCACGACGAAATACGCGGGGAGGCGGCCGAAGGAGCAGCCAAGGTCAAAGTTGTAGACCTGGCTGTTGCAGCGGAGGGCGTGTTGCAAATGGAAAACACGACCGCTGCAGCGCTCGACGTACAGAGTGCTGGTGTTCGGACCTCCCGGAAATATTCATGTGGAGACGCGGCCGAACCGAGGGCGCAGGTCCAGCATAAAGACCGGCCCGTTACAGCGGAGGGCGAGCTTCACGTTGGAAGCACGACCGCTGAGCTCGGCGGCGCGTGGCGCGCAAGCCAGGAGCCTCATTCAGAGTGTCTCTGCCTTGAGAATGGCCAGCATGGGCCCCAAGGTCAGAAAGACGAGGTGCCGCGAGCCCAATCTCGATGTAACGAGATTGACAATAAAGGTACTATTGAGTACCTTGGCTCGCTGCTGAAGGCCGTGGACACGGATGGTCCGGAGGGCACATTTATTGTCCCCAAGAAGACGGCTAGACAGGTTTCAGTGCTTGGTAAACCTGTGGAAATGCGATGTAAATACTTCCCTGCGTGGTTTTCATCGAGTCTTGATGAGCACAGTGGATTTCCGACGGATAACGAGACCTTCCGTGGCGTTTCACAAGAAGACATTGTTCTTCTGAATCAGAAGGTGAACTGCCAGTCCTATGGTATCGAAAGGGATAAAATTCATGCTGGACGCGTCAGCATTATGGCAGTTCGAGCAGGAATGCCGGAGGGACCATCTGCGAGCTCTAAGTCGAGTTCTGGGACCGGTAAGACGAAATCCCAGCGCAAGAAGCGTTCGGGTCTTGCGGTATACCTTGAAGAGGTGAGGACAGGCAGATCCGACGTCGCAGAAGCTGCCAAGGCGGCTGAACGCAGAGCGCGAGAGCAGGCAAAAGTGCGGGCACCAAGTTCGGGGCCAGAAATGTTCAAACGAGACCCTTCGCAGATTCCTGAGGGCGGGTGGTTCAGTAAGACACTGAGGGAGAATCGAAACCCACCCCCTGCTTCTCCGGAGCCATCGACAACCAATACCAATTATACGTCCTCAAGCAGTTCGACGGAGTCGGACTCACAGTCAGAGAGCTTTATTGATTCGTCACACACGAGGAAACACTCAAAGTCGGTGTTGAAGACGAATCTGAAACGAAAGGATCAGCGTTGAAAGGAGAAGCACGAGAAGAAGGCGCTGAAAGGTATCAAAATAAAGCATCCTTTCACTTGGAATGGACGGGCGGACTGGGAAGAGTTCGAAGCTTGGAAATATCAAGTGGACACCTGGATTGAGCTCAACGGACTGAGCGATTCATTGGCCTTGAAACTAATAATAGGTTTCATGAGCAAGCGGGCAAAGAAATTCTTCATGGAGTTTGTGGCCACTAACTTGGAGCAATGGACGGTTGAAGACGTCTACGACGCGCTATTCAATTACTGCTTTCCGGCTGATTTTAAGCTACAGCTAAGAGAGCGACTGCAGAATGCGCAACAAGGCAGTCAGACAGTCCGAGACTTCTTCAGGGAGTTGCAAACATTGGTCAAGAAGAATTCCGGATGTAGCCGACAGGCAGCTGGTTCAAATATTCTGGAACGGTGTGGCGCAGTACATACGCATCAAATGGCTGGAGAAAGGCTTCAATCCCGAGGATACAAGGATCGAGCGTCTTGTGAAATGGGCAGTGCGCTTCGAGAGATCACAGAGCATAATTGACCGCTTGACCAGCGGGGCGAATAGCGATACAGATAAAGGCCTTGAGGACGTTGGCGCGGATTCGGAAGATGGCCTATACGTCAAAGGAAGGGCCCAGAGTAGTCGCTTCAAGCACAATGACGGGAGGAATCGGCAGAAGGGCAAATTGGCGCGTGGTGTTTCCATCAGTGCAGCAAGAGTTGATATGGAAGTTCTTCAAACTCAGAAGAACTCTATCTGTCGCCCAAGTCGTCGAGGAGAAGCCAGGCCATCCATAGGACCAAGACCATGAATTCCGAGGGAGTTGATGATGATAGTTCGGGACAAGAAGAGACGGCCGGATCAGACAGTGATCACGATGCGTCTAATTCCGAAGACAATAATCGTTGAGCTTGCCGAGACGCGACGCGTTTGAAAGCATCGCGTTGCGATCCTTGAGGGCGAGTGTAAGGGTTCGCGTCGGTTCTTGGTGCCGAGTCCGATAAGCGCAGCGCGCCGCGCGGCCGCAGACTTGCGGCGCGGTCAAGGCGCGGTTGCACAGCAGGTTGCAGCAGCGGCACAGCACTGCCGCAGCCTTCCCCAGTATTCCGTAGTATTCCGTAGTCAGTCCTAGATAGTATAAATGGTCAGTACTTACCAGTAGTTAGACATTCTCGTCAACGACGGAGCTTTACCGACTCAAGTTCTCAGTCAAAGTAAAACTCCCACCGACTTGGATCACCGTGTTCTACGACTCGGACTTCTTATCCAAGAACTCCGTAGACTCACATTTCCGTCCATCCGCGCCGCGTGTGCTTCATACGCAATCGAGTACGTCGTGGGGTCCTATGACCAGGACAGTAACTTAGATTCATGATATTTCCCTCGAGCTATGACCCGCGCTGCGTCGTTTCATTCTATATAGCGTTTCTTTGACATGGGCCAGGGTCCTTTAAATTTGAACTCAGACTTCTGAAATGCCTGGATTTTCGTCCGGTGATGCATGGAAGATTAGTACCAAATTGAACATTGGGTAAATAGTTTTCCCTCTAGATCGTCAAGCCTACATTCTGTTCCCTCGGGAGCCAAATGCATTCCCCGCTCGTCGTCATTAGCTTGTAATGTTCGTACGAGGATCAGTACGGTATTATATACAAACTGAGATTTCAGTGGAAAGCCCCTCTGTCGGAACCCAGTCAATAGCAGATAAAATTTATTCTCCCCTTCCTCTCGAGAAATACCTTTGGCGGGGCACGCGCCGTTATTGCCTTTCTTAGACGCCGACGTTATTTGTATGTGCTATTTCGGCTGCGTTGTGGCAGTGACCCGCTCTCTCTGACTCTAACCACTATGGCGCCCCCGACCGCGTCTTCGAGCGCGACTCCCTTCGCTCAAATGCCCCCAAAAACAGCCGACCTCGACGAGACATGGGCCTTCCTCACCGCCGGCGTCGACCACATCATGACTAAACTCGAGACGGGCCTCTCTTTCGCGGGCTACACGAGCTTGTACACGACCGTGTACAACTACTGCACTTCCACAAAGATGCACGGCAAGCTCGAGGGAAACCGAAGTACGTGGTGAAAAAGAAGCGGTGTGACTTGGGAGGCTCATGTCTTTGCAGCGGGCGCTAACCTCGTGGGTGCTGATCTGTACAACAAACTCACAGATTACTTTGCGAACCACTTCAAGCCGATTGTCCAGGTGGGTTGAGCGAGTTTGGGAGGTGTTTCAGAATCACCGTCTCTGTGGATCCGACTTGGCGCGTGCGCGATCCAATCTGACTTGGCCCAGTGGCTGGCGTCGAGATTGGGAGTCGGATCGCGACTCCCGGGCGCGGTCAACTTTAGATCGCCAAGTGTTGGGCGGGTCTGTGGGCTGTTCTCGAATCGCCATCTCTGTGGCATGGGCCCGACCCGACTTGGCGCGTGCGCGTCTAATCTGACTTGGCCGAATGGCTAGCCTCGAGTCAGGTCGTGACTGCCAATCGCGGTGAAATGTAGATCGCGAGTTTGCTGATCTCTCCTACAGAAAGCAGAAACCCTGCAGGACGAGGCGCTGCTACGATACTACGCCGCCGAGTGGGACCGCTACACAACGGGCGCAAACTACCTCAACCGGCTATTTACCTACCTCAATCGCTACTGGGTCAAGCGGGAGCGCGACGAGGGCAAAAAGGCAGTATATCAGGTCTACACGGTGCGTACCTCTCCCCCGCCCCATCGATCTACCCCCTGACGCCCCCGCAGCTCGCCCTCGCCCAATGGCGCCAACATCTCTTCACCCCGCTCCAGCCCCCCATCACCGCCGCGATCCTGCGGCTCGTCACGGCACAGCGCGACGGCGCGCAGATCGACCAGGCGCTCGTGAAGAAGGTCGTCGACTCATTCGTCTCGCTCGGTCTCGATGCGACGGACCCGAACAAGGAGTGCCTCGACGTCTACAAGGAGCAGTTCGAGGCGCCGTTCCTCACCGCGACGGAGGCGTACTACTCCGCCGAGGCGGAGGCGTTCCTAAATGCGGGCGGCGCGGAGGGCAGCGGGAACATCCCCGAGTACCTCAAGAAGGCGGAGGCGCGCCTGCGTGAGGAGGAGGAGCGTGTCGTGCGTTACCTGCACGCCAAGACGCGCAAAGACCTCGTCGGCCGCTGCGAGAGCGTGCTCCTCCGCGCGCACGCGCCGCGCATGTGGGAGGCGTTCCAGGTGCGCCCCTCCCCCTTTCTCTCCCATCGGCACCACACTAACCCACCCCGCAGACGCTCCTCGACTTTGACGCAGACGAGGACCTGCAGCGCATGTACGCGCTGCTCGCGCGCATCCCCGAAGGCCTCGAGCCGCTGCGGCGCAAGTTCGAGGCGCACGTCAAGGCCGCGGGGCTCGGCGCCGTCGGCGCGCTCGTTGGCGCTGGCGGCGCGGAGGCGGGCAAGGCGGCTGCGGACGAGGCGAAGGGCGGGGAGCTCGACCCGAAGGCGTATGTGGACGCGCTGCTCGCGGTGCACGAGAAGAACGCGGCGACGGTCGCACGGAGCTTCAAGGCCGAGGCGGGCTTCGCGGCGGCGCTCGACAAGGCGTGCAGGGAGTTCGTGAATCGGAATGCGGCGACGGGTGTGTTTTCTGGCGATTCCTGAGGTTACGTTCACTGACGGATTGGGCGATAGGGACAAGCGCGGCGCGCTCGCCGGAGCTGCTGGCAAAGCACGCGGACATGCTGCTGCGCAAGAGCAACAAGATGGCGGGCGAGGGCGACCTCGAGGGCGCACTGAATCGTGTGGTGCGTCCCCCTTTCCCTTCCCCCTCCCTCCTCCCCTCTGCCGTCGGCTCATTTATTGTTTTATTTTCGTTTCCCCGCGCAGATGGTGCTCTTCAAGTACCTCGAAGACAAGGACGTGTTCCAGACTTTCTACACGACGAAGCTGTCGAAGCGACTGATCCACGGCGTGAGCGCATCGGACGAGGCGGAGGCGAGCATGATCAGCAAGCTCAAGGAGGCCTGCGGGTTTGAGTATACGAACAAGCTGCAGAGGATGTTTACAGGTGCGTTTTCTCCTTCCTTCCTTCCTTCGCTCCTTCACTCGTTCTCCTTCTTTCCTTGCCGCTGACCCGCTCGCATTGCAGACATGTCGCTATCGAAGGACCTGACGGACTCGTTCAAGGAGCGGATGGCGCAGAACCACGACGACATGGACATTGCGTTTAGTATCATGGTGCTCGGGACGAACTTCTGGCCGCTCGCGCCGCCTACGCACGACTTCCTGCTGCCGCCGGAGCTGCTGCCCACCTTTGAGCGGTTCACGCGGTATTACCAGACTAAGGTGTGCTCCCTCTTTCCTTCCCACTCCTCTCTTCTAATGCTGACACGCGCGGCGCAGCACTCGGGCCGCAAGCTCACGTGGCTGCACAACTACTCGAAGAACGAGCTGCGCACGAACTACACGAACCAGAAGTACATCCTGATGACGAGCGCGTACCAGGCGGCGGTGCTCTTGCAGTACAACCGCAATGACACGCTGAGCCTGCAGGAGCTGCAGGAGGCGACGAAGATCAGCGCAGAGATTCTGGGGCAGGTGCTGGCGCTGCTGGTCAAGGCGAAGGTGCTGGTGAATGAGGAGAAGGAGCAGTTTGATTTGAATCCGGGTGCGTCTGCGGTTTTATAGAGACTCCCTGGGTGCGGGTGCTGACGCGTGTGGGTGGACGCAGGCTTCAAGTCGAAGAAGATTCGCGTGAACCTGAATCTGCCGATCAAGGCGGAGGTGAAGGCCGAGTCGAGTGATGTGCTCAAGGCGGTGGATGAGGACCGCAAGTATGTTATCCAGGCGACGATCGTGCGGTACGTATCCGTCGAAGCCCCCCCCCCCCCCCCTCCCCTCCCTCCCTTCGCGCTCCCTCGTGCTCCCTCCCCTTCCATCTCCAGTCGCGTCTTTCCCCCTCCTCTCCACCCCTTCCCCTCGCGCTCTCCCGTCCATGCCTAGTCGCGTCTCTCCCCTCCCTTCCTCCCTCTCCCTTCCCGTCCCTACCCTTCGCGTTCTCCAGCCACATATCTCCCGTATCCGTGCTCTCTCCCTGCCCGTATCACCCCTTTCCTCCTTTCCCTCCCTTCCCTAATTCCCGCATACTGACTCCGCCGCAGGATCATGAAGGCACGCAAGACGATGAAGAACCAGGCACTCATCCAGGAGGTCATCGCGCAGATCTCGCAGCGCTTCGCGCCCAAGATCCCCGACATCAAGAAGGCGATCGAGACGCTGCTGGAGAAGGAGTACATCGAGCGCGTGGACGGGTCGAAGGACACGTTTGCATACGTAGCGTAGAGGCGCATGCGCGTCGCGGGTGTTTGGGTAGGGTGTAGAGCGGCGAGTAGAGGCGAGGAGCGGAGGCGCGAATGCGCGTAGATTGCTTGCTTGCACATCCAGCCGCGCTCTGTATATATGCCCACCTGGCCTGCACTCCCCGCACCCACCATTCCCTCTCCCACCTTCCCCTCCCCTCCATATACACTCCTCCCTCTGCTTTACACTTCTCCCATTCCATATACACTTTCCTCTGCTCTGCTTTGCCTGCTCGTCCTAATTTACCTACATTGACATCCCTACCTACATTGACAATCGCACTCATACATATTGCAAGAAGATAACAGAAGACCGAGGTTTCGGACACTTGGCCGCGAGGAAGTGTGCCGTGCGCTGAAAAATTTTGCCACCGGGTAATACGCCCAAAAAGGAAATTACCCTCCTTCCTTTGTCGCTGTCGTCCGCCTTCAAGCAAGAGGAACGGGGACGTCTTTCCGGCTCTTTACAGCTTACAGAGCGGGTCTCCAGCGTGCACGCATTGTACGGCAAGCTGGGAGCATCACTTTCAAATGCGGCGCACGCGCGAAACTCTGGGAGGATGTCAAGCTTTGAGCTCTCGTCTCTCGGGACAATAGGTCATGAACTCAACGTAGCGTCTCACGACCGGCTCGAGACGTTGTAATAAAAGGCTCAAATCACACTCGTCTGAGCAGACCTCCCACAACGATTTGTGGATCCAGATCGCAGGCAGTCGCAGCTCCGCTACTGGTTTCGCGACTTCCAAACGGCAGATTGAATATCTCTCGCGGCAAATTTTGCGTCCGTCTAGCCCATTTATCATCGTGATCCTCCGGCAGTTGTTCCAGCCCCATTGTATGTATATGGTTTCCGTGTCCAGTTTCCCCAGGAAAGGCCTTCCAAAGGCGGTCTGTCGTATTTGCATCGTCCTGCAACTGACATGCTCCTTGTGGATCCCTTAAACATCCCCGGACGAGTGGCTCTCATCAAGCTCACGGTGATACCACACTCCCCCCCATCCTTCACAAGCCACCGCTCTATTCAGAGCTCCTCGCATATAAAGACAGCATCGCTTCTTATCCTCGTCTCCAATATCCTCCCAAGGAGACTCGCTCGATCTCACGTACACTTATGCAAGCTTCGTCCTCGTTTCATCGTCCTCCTCCTTTCTCCCCTGGTCTGCCATCGCCAGCTGCACCATTGCACCCTGAAGATACGGATGAGGATGGCGATGAAACCTCAGGCTCTGTGTGGGTCTATGGTTCAAAAAACTCCCCTAGAAGACCCACTACGCCGAGAACGCGGCGGCGACAAAGGCTCCTCGATCCGGCCTGCCAATTCGATCTCCCGAAACTCCAATACGGCGCGCAATTGTAGCTACTGGAGCACATCCGCGTTCCATCCCGCGCTTGACCGTCTGATCTGGATAGAGTGTGCCGTGAGCGATACGGTGTCCATCCGGAGCTGCTGGCGCGCATCCCCGCGCCTACGTACGTCACGATTGCTGGCAACGGTCGGGAGCTAGGTGATATCGACTCTATTGGCCCTGCAGCTGACAAATCGCCTCGTGCCGCTGATGCGAAGGTGTACCAGCAGGGTGCGGCTGTGGAGCTCCGGCGAAATTGATCTGCACAAGGGTGTGCGCGGGAACGCCGAACTTGATTTGCACCGTAACCCAGAAACTCTTACGGCGGGCTGCGGCGGGAGGACTGAGGAGGTGCCAGGGCCATGGCGTGGATGCTGCAAGGCGCATGAGAAGGGCAGGCGGCAGGTCCTGGTGCGGTCAAGTGTGAGTAGTTATCTCGTCCCGCAGATCCCCATGTGAATACTCATCCAGCTGGCTCATGTTGACTCGTCTGAGGAGTTGACCACCCTTACATGGGACTGTCCTCCGTTCGGGAAAGTCGATCAAGTCGCCTTGAACTAATATTGCCCAGCATTTTAGACATCGGAAATTGAGCTCGCACAGAGTCCATTACGAGTGAAATAGTACAGCGGCATTAGATAAGTACAGTGTTCAACAAGTCCGTGACTAATGACAATCGACCCTGTGTTTTACACTTCTTCAATACTAGGGAAGTTGTCCGTCGGTTCTCCCTCACTACGGACGAGGTGGTTAGTCACTGCCTCAAGATCTCAGAATCAAATTATATTAATAGCAGGGTTAGATGGAGATGAGACTCACAGAAGAGAGAGGGTGACATCGCCATGCACCCGTGCTTTGATCGAAACCTCGACATCGAGATTCAGATCAAGTCGTAGCTTCAGCGTGTCTTTGCCGCCGCTGCCCTGGCCCTGTCCGCTCACTGCGCCAGTGGCCTGGCTGAGGGTATTTCCGAGCATTTGGCCAGCCTGAGGTGCCTGCTGAGCCAGATCCCCAGGCTGGGACCGCTGGAGTTGCTGTTGGTCGGGTTGCGAAACGGGAGGTTGTTGGGATTGAGGCTGTGATTGTTGCCTCTGACGGCGGCGCCCAGAGGGCTGCTGAGGTTGTTGTTCCATCTGGGGCTCGGGAGAAGGGGAACGAGAACGAGAAGGAGAGTGTGAAGCGTCGTCGGAGGACATGATTTTCTTCTTGGTCGTAGAATTACCCAGCAAATTTGTAATTTTTTGTAAAATGTCCGCCGTTATTTAAGATTTGAGAAACTCCACAAAACGTGAACGGAGTGGCTACCCTGGCATCCCTATGATGTGAAAACCAGGTCATTGGGGCCCTCATACGCCTCGAGACGGTACCGGGTAAATACTTGAACCCAGTTGGCTACTTGCGTATGATGTAAAGAATTGCATCATACCTGTCCTGGATAAATTTGGATCCCTCTGATGGTCAGGCTGCAGTACTGACATATTTGGCGAGATAACCCCAGTGATACGGCGACGATCAGGTGACACTAATCGGTGAGATATTCGGCCGAGTCTCAGTACGTGCGGATTTCCCTCCTATGCTCTCAAGCTGCTATATTGTAGAATGGCCAGAGTCGTAAGGTATCGAGTCACCAACGAGCTCACTCAGAATTCCTTTAAACTCTGTTATATTTATAGTGGTTCAAAGTGGGTGATGGCCGTTGATCGGCAGAGGCCGGTGTTGCGGATGCTGACTCCACGCGCGAGTGTTCTTGATCGTTACGCATCGGGTCTAGGAGAGATATATAATCTCAGCGGCTCGGTTCTCAAGCAGCCTTCCCGCACTCCAATTTAGTGAATTCGAACTTCGACATGGACATTCTCGGCGTGGTCGGGGTTGCAGCCGGTTCAGTCGCGATCCCTCTTTCTGCCGTATCCACAGCCACCTCCGTCGCCGCCATCTCTCAGGGCGCCAGTCAGCAGAGCGGAGGGCAAGGTGCCGGCGGTCCGGACCCAAAAGACGATCCTCGGCTGGCCAAGTTTAGCCTTCGAGCTGGGTGCCAGGGCGCAGATTCCGACCTTGATGGCAAGATTGTCGTATTGAGGAATCGAAAGGTACGGGCAATCCTTCCAGCTGGTCGACATCAGTCTTACAATTACAGCTCTACCTTGACGATTCCGACCCGGCACATCGAACATTCGAAGACGGCCACCCCTTCTCGGGATTTTACATCGAGTATCCGGTTGGTGCAAAGCCGCTCG
The DNA here is from genome assembly GCA_029204335.1 of Mycena vulgaris. NCBI lineage: Eukaryota > Fungi > Basidiomycota > Agaricomycetes > Agaricales > Mycenaceae > Mycena > Mycena vulgaris. The sequence goes on along the minus strand of JARGYA010000072.1, from coordinate 404,919 downwards.
GCCTCGTTAGCACCATCTCCAAAGAACCGCCGGAGCTGAATTGGATCTACGCCGACAACGACACACTCGAGTTGAAGTACGGAAATAAGACGGCCAGTGAGAAGCACATCCATGGTCCTTGGGACTGGACGGACGATCGGAAGGCGTTGCTGTTGGACGACTGGGAGGGATTTGTTGCGTTGGAAGAATCCCCTGGTGTGTGGAGCGTACATTATGACAGGGATGATGATCATTTGAGGCATGTTCGAGGTAATACTCGGTCTGTCGTGGAAATCAGTTTGAAGAGGCGAATTTTGAAGCAGCCGACGTCATAGCCGTACAGCATAATAATCCTTCATTTGGACAGAAATAATGTATTATGTCAGATCCCCAAAATAGAACCGACGACAAGACCCATGGAGCACCAGAAATACGATGTAACCTGCATCACATCTGACGACAAGACCCCGCGAAGAGCCACAGAAATGCGTGATGTCATTACACCCCAATGCCCGTATAAAACATAAGTTACCGACCGCTCGGTACTTCACAGAATGGCCGACGAAGTACATCCCCCTCCCATGCAAGAACATTTCGACGACAACGCGAGCACCAGCACCAGCGACGAGCGTACTGACCAGGAGAAGGAGACCGACCGAAAACTCGCCGAGCGTCTCTCCGCTCTCATAGAGGATGCCAACAGCAGGTGCACTCCGTTGTGCAAGATGATTCGCAAGGTACGGGGAGACCCAACGACTCTGTCTATTACTAAAGATTTTCTCCAGCACATCGAGAACATGGAAGCGCAAAAACCTGAAGATCGCGACGAAGCTGAGCTCGTCAAGGCTGTCAAGCCTCTGCTTCAGCAAGCCGAGAAGATCTTGAACGAGACCAATGGTGCCATCCGCGGTGCCGATCCCGACAATCGTTTGAGCAACAAGGCCACGCGGCACATGCAGGATCACAAAGCCACGCCGGACGAGCAGCGCCTTGCGGAAGCGCTGAAAATCGTGAGCCCAGCCTAGTGTCGTTTAAATTGCTGTTGAATATCTCTTTCTAGATGGTCGAGGAAGTAGGCGGCACGATCGAGTGGGCCAGAGACAAGCTCGATTCGTTCCCCAAGGCAAAGAAAGATCTCGGTCCTCTTCTTGACGCACTTGGGCGTGCGTGTTTCAGTTCTTCACTGATTTTTTACTAATATTCTGGTCGTTAGAACCCTTGACTCAGATCGTCGGCGGTGTCGGTCTGTTGCTCGCCGGTGTTCTGAACCTTGTTGGCAAGCTGCTCAGCGGCTTGGGCCTCGATAGTCTCCTCAAAGGCATCGTTGCTGCTACGGGCCTCGACAAGATCTATAATGGTCTTGGACTTGGGAAATGGCTTAATACCAAGTAAAGTTGCCAGTAATAACTACAGTATGTAATCATAGCCAGGACGATCTAAGTCATACGGACGCGCATTTGTGTAGGATAGAATTGGGGAACTAAACAATATTCTGGTTTTGTCCATGTGATAAATCTGGTGGGTAGCACCTATTCAGTCAGTTACGTAGAAAATTTTGGAGTGAAAATACCCGTAAATTTTCCCAGCTCGGCGCTGCCGTGACCACTGTCCACCACTGAATAATGGCGGTTTTTTTTTCTTATGTAGCTGGCGTTTCGTCGATTTTCTGGATCCAGGCCAACTCAAGGGATACCTAGTCTCATCTTGTTGCCAAACGATGTCAGAAGAAAATCGAATGTTCAAGTTGGCGTTCAAAGCTGTGCAGTCGGCTATAACGTGATCCGAATTTGATGCACTTCCCTCGCTTGGACCACGACGACTCACCCCAAGTCAGAGTAAGACTCGCCGTGATAGCTGACTCACAAGCTGCATGTTATTAATTTGGAAGTATCAACACCTCTGGATAGACTATCAGCCAAAGTGGTGGTGACCGTGCCACTGCGTGGCTGTACACACTGCGGGCTGGATCATCTGCCGACGTCGTGCTGTCCTAGCCAAGTCCTGGCCCTTCAAGTTCAAACCGTCTGATATTTGGATTCAAGACTTCTGACTGCCCCTAGACCCCGGAGACAGGCGCACTAGCCTCTGGGAAAGTGATACTTGGGTCCCGGCGGCATCCTCGGGACGAATTTCAGTGCACCGCGGCTGTGCAGATCTGCGGGCCACTCGGCGGTTACAACGACGCGTCCCATAGACTGTATACCCGGACAGCGGGGGATAGCTTAGGGCTTCCCTCATCCGCGGCTAGCTTTAAATAGGGCCGCACACACGCCTGTCGACTTGAATGTACTTCCCCACCGAACGGATGCCCTTCAAATTAAGCGCTACCGTGATAATGGCGATATTATCCGCTCACTCGTACTCATAGCATTCACGCGGACCGTTGCCTCATATGTACTGGGTATTCAAGAATTGCTCGACCACATGATCGACTACCTCTCTGACTCTCCGTGCGACTTGATATCTTGCGCCCTGGTCGCGAAATCCTGGGTCTACCGTGCACAGCGCCACATATATCGCAGCCTCGACCTGACCCCCGACGACCAGTCGGGCTGCGACGAGATCGAAATCAAGTTCCACCGCCTCAGCCACACACTCCAGACGGCTCCGCACCTCGTCTCTCTCATCCGTGGCGTCTCTGTGCCCCTCAACAGCGGTGTGCTGGCCGACCTCGCGGGCTTGCCGTTCACGCACCTCGCGGAGCTCCGGCTGGAGTGTACGAGCTACCCGCGGGCCGCGGCCGCACAGCCCGCGACGGTCGCCCCGCTTCAGGTACTGCTGCGCCTCCCATCCCTCCGCCGGGCCCACCTCTGGGGATATCTTGAGCCGATATCTATACTCGACGACTATTTCGAAGGCTGTTCGCGGGATATCCAGCATCTCCACCTCGCACTTGACAACCTCGAGGCATACCCGGGCGCGTATGCGGTCGTCAACGACTCGCCGTGGCCACCCCGGCCAATGATTCCTCTTGCACATCTATCAATACCCCGCGAGCTCGAAACCTGGATGCGAGGGCTGCGGTGTCCCTTTGACTTCACGCAGCTCACAAGCCTCGAGCTCCGCGCGACAGACTGGCACCGATGCAAGAAACCCTGGCGCCGTGCCTGCCCCAGTTAGAGCTCTTGTGCCTCACACCGCGTACGTCCGCTCCTTCACCCGCTTGTCAAATTCCTGATCACTTTCCTGTATAGTCTCGCAAGATTTTGACATAGATCTGCGGGCGTTGCCGGCGCTGAAGAGGCTGAACGTTTCCCTCGTCGAGACTGCAGACGGCCTGCGGGGGCTCGCTGCGCTCCTCGTGCACCTGCCGCCATGGAACGAGTTCCGCTATCTCGTGATCACCTTTCCCGAAGATCCCATCCCGCACGAGCGCGTCGTTCGGGAATTCGACGCGCACATCGCGGGACTCGCATGTGCTGTGGTGCCTGAAAATTGTCGAGATACATGTTCCGCTCCAGAGATGTGCCGCCGAGACTATTTTACGACCCTATCTTCCTCGAATAGCATCCAGGGCACAGCTGTGCATATATCAGGAAGTCTTCGCACCCCTATAATACACATCGTTCTCCTCTCCCTATGACGCTCCAATTCCCTGGTCTCGCGGAAGTAAAATGATCGCCGATCGATGCTTCATGGCTGTTGAAAGGCGGACGCTTCCTTCCCTCCCACCACCATCCAGTCAAAGCATGTCTCTCGCCATTAATCGCCGTACCGCTACACGCCAAGTGCCGATGCAAGTCCTCGCCCTGGGCTTCTCGTGCACAGGCACCCAATGTACGTTCGCCCAGCAGGCGTTTCACGCGCACATGGCGAAACGGTTGCTCCCCATCTGGCGCAGGGCCGTCGTGGCAGCGGTGTTAGTGCCCGCGTGTCTCTACTTGTATGCTGGGAAAGTCGCAGCAGTTTTTGTTTGAGGGTTGGGGTTCTTTTTCTTTGGATACTTCGGGATTTGCATTCGTCGACTTTGTATGAGCGGGATAGATTTCACTACATTCTGGAAGCTTAAAAATCTGCATGGAACGGAGCGAGGATTTTACAGTCGTTGGGTTCCAGTCATCGGTTGAAAGTTGCATTTCAATTATTTGTCGAAGAACTGTCACTTGCCTTTACTGGAGTTTGGCCAAGATGGAGTGCACAATGACGTCGGTGGTTAAGCCGCTTTCGACTCCGGATTCTCTCTCCATTCTCCTCCTTCTCAGCGCACTCCTCCTTCCCGTCTCAAACACCAATCCTCCAGCTCCTCCATCGGCGGGGAGAGCCGATTCCAATCCGCACTCTCCATAAAATTCTCCACACTGCTATACGTCCCCTCCAATTTCCGCAGCCAATACGTGCAGCGGTCCGCCTGGTACAGCCAGAAATAATATGCGCCCTCGGCGCGCAGCACCGTTGGGCAGTAGAAGGCGCAGTCTTACGGGCTGTGCGCCATGTACATGACGGGTGTGAGGCCGGGCACGCCCCAGCAATGGCGCAGCTCCTCCTGCATGGTCACAGTGCTCACATCGAGCTCCGTCGAATATTAGTCGTCGGCCGGAAGGAAGGCATCCCACGCGCAGGTGAACGGTGCGGCGGCTTGGTCGTCGGGGATCGCGGGCCAGCCGGCGGTGTGGGGTAAGACCCGCGCGCGCTTTCGATGCCGGGGGACCAGTCCTGACGGCCCTCAAAGGACCAGGTATCCTGTGAGGATCAAAATGTGAAACAGTGAGACCGGGAAATGAGGATCTACCTCAGGCCGAATCATGGCTAGAAGATTGCGTTTCGCGCTGGAAATGCACCATCATGTCGAAGTTCAATTCAACTAAACTGGAGTGCAGGGAGGCTGCTTGGAAGCAGCCGCTGAGATTATATATCTGTCGTAGACCCCGACGCGTAACGATCACGAACAGTCACGAACACTCGAACTGTTGACATTCCCAGAACTAACGTTACCGGCTTCTGCCGAGCAGCGGCAATCACCCATTTTGAACCACTATAAATACATTAGAGTTTAAAGGAATTATGAGTGAGCTCGTTGGTGACCTGGCGCATTACGACTCTGGCCATTATAATATATACGCCTTGAGAGGACCGGAGGGAAAACCGCACATAGTGAGACTCGGCTAAATATCTCACCGATTATTGTCACCTGATGGTCGCCGTTGCACTGGCAGTGGGGCCAAATATGCTAGGTATGACCAGCGTTAACATAAGCGGGATCCAAATTTATCGAGGGCAGATATGATGCAAGTAACTTAAGTAGTTACATCATACGCGGATGCGTTCAGGTATTTAAAGATCTCCGTCTCGAGTCAGCGTATGAGGGCCCCAACGACTTGGTTTTCACATCGCAGGGATGCCAGGGTAGCCCCACTGCATTCACTTCTTGTGGAGTTTCTCATATCTTAAATAACGGCGGACATTTTAAAAAATTATACTTGCGCTGGGTAATTTTACGACCAAAAAAAAGAAAATCATGTCCTCCGACGCTTCACACCCTCCTTCTCGTTCTCGCTCCCCTTCTCCCGAGCCCCAGATGGAAGAACAACCCCAGCAATCCTCTGGGCGCCGCCGTCAAAGGCAACCACAGCCTCAATCCCAACAACCTCCCGCTTCGCAGCCCGACCAACAGCAGCTCCAGCAGTTCCAGTCTGGGGATCTGGCTCAGCAGGCACCTCAGGCTGGCCAAATTCTCGGAGATACCCTCGGTCAGGGCACTGGCGCAGTGAGCGGACAGGGCCAAGGCAGCGGCGGCAAAGACATGCTGAAGCTGCGGCTTGATCTGAATCTCGACGTCGAGGTTACGATCAAAGCGAAGGTGCACGGCGATGTCACCCTCTCTCTCCTGTGAGTCTCATCTCCATATAACTCCGGTATTAATATGATTTAGAGTATGAGGCAGTGGATAACCACCTCGTCCGTAGTAAATGAAAATAACGACAGACAACTTCCCTAGTATTGAAGAAGTGCAAAACGTGGGGTAGATTTAGTCTCTCTTGACAAACTCCATCACTCGTTCCTCGTTCTGAAGTCTGTTAGTTACCGCGGTCTGATTACCGTTAGGTCTCCTTATCCTGTAACGATCACTTTAACACGACCAAACAAGTGATTTATCCTGACGCGTCAGGCCGTGTTTCACGCGTTATCTCGCCCCCTGACACTCCGCAAGGCCGCTACTACTACGGAATGGCCTTCCCATTCCATCATCTCAAGCTAAATGACTTCTACAACACCTGTTACACCCCATCTCCTGCTGCTCACAGCTCACAGCCGCCACCTACTCAACTACCCCTCGCCGCTTCGAGCCCCTCTTTGACGCCTGCCCAGTCTTCGCAGAGACGACTGCGAGCGCCCAGTGGAAACAAATGGCAGAAGATGCATGACATTCTGGGAGCTATCTCAAAGGACCTCGACGGGCTTGGAATATTCCTCGAGCTCTTGTTCTACAACCGACCGCACGGAATAAAGGACGTCCGCACGAAGCGGCATAAATCAATGGTTACAGCATTGCTAGGCGGACAAAATACTGGGGCCAAGACCGTCAAAATAGGACACATCATAGAGCTCATATATAATTCGGACTGCGCCCCGGGGGCATTCGATCTCGAGGATCATCTCGACCGAGTTATGAAGCAGGAGCGTAAAGAAATGACGACCGAATCCCTCTACGAGGACATCGATTGGGACTACATCCATGCGTTACGGCGCTGCACTGGGTGCGCATTCTGGTCACATTCATTCCCCAACTCGCACATCTTCGCAAAAAGGTTGCTGCAGCCTTCGATTCTGCAAGGATGACCAAACACCGACTGCGTCGCGGCAGGAAGACGGTTGTTCAGCCGCTCGGGACCAACGCAGAGAGGGAGACCGAAACGCAGGGTATGATGCACGCTATGCTTGATTTCGAGAGCCGGATGGGACTCAACGAGAAGGTGATGGAGGACCTCATCATCACACCCCGCGGCGACGGCGCTTCGATTGCCACCATGTGGCAAATTAAAAAGTATCTATCGGCACATCCGAGCCACTACAAGGCCATGCGCACTCGAGCTCCCGCCGGCCCTGAAATATGGCATACTCGCTGGACCGATCTAAACACAATCGCGAGTAATTGTTACGGCCCAGTGACGTCAATAGACCCTGTCGCTCTGTCAAAGAGCGCAACTGCCGCGGGTGCAAAACGCCCCACCGATTTGAAGAAAGTGGACTTCTTCCCCACCTCGCGCAGCATAACACTATTTTTTGAAGCCCGAGTTCTTGACTGCTTGCGGTACGTTCTCAGCTGTAGTGGAGAATTTCTTTTCTGCCGAGTAGTCGTCGTAATATGAGATTCCGAGACATTTCACTCCAGCTCTCAGAATTCTTACATCGGAAGGATGGAGGACGTTCAGGGTGGTTTTATATACTATTCTACGCGTTCTCCGTGTAGAAAGTCGCGTCTTCGCGTGGTTTGTGCGCGGCTAATTAGCGCGAACAGTTTGCGGGAAGGAGCACGTGGTTTCCCAAAACGGAAGCTTACATAATAAGGAGACCTAACGGTAATCAGGGCGCGGTAACTAACAGACTAGGGTAGATTGTCATTAGCCACGGACTTTTCGAACACTGTACCTATCCACTGCCGCTGTACTATTTCACTCGTAATGGACACTGCGCGAACTCAAATGTCCAAGATCTGGAATGCTGGCCAATATTAGTTACAGTCGAGTTGATCGACTTTCCGGAACGGAGCATACTGCAGTCCCATGTAGGAGCAGTCAACTCCGCGGACGAGTCATCATGAGCCAGCGGGGAGCTGGATGAGTATTCACATGGAGATCCGCGGGACAAGATTGCTACCCGCACTTGACCGCCACAGGACCCGCCGTATGCCCTTCTCATGCGCATCGCAGAATCCACGGCATGGCCCTCCTGAGTCCTCCCGCCGTAGCCCGCCGCAGGAGTACCGTTACCGTGCAAATCAAGTTCTGCGTTGCCCAGATTGAGTCCGTGCATACCCTTGTGTACGCCAGAGCTCCACAGCCGCACCCTGGCGCACCCGTTTGAAATCGAATGTCAGCGTACGTAGGTGCGTGGCTGCGTGCCAACAGCTCCGAGTGGACACCGTATCGCTCACGGCATACTCTATCCAGATCAGATGGTCAAGTGGGGGATGGAGCGTGAATGTGCTCCAGTAGCTATACAATATCCAGCCTTGATTGCGCGCCGTATTCGAGTTTCGGCATAAATTGCGCGTCCTCGGCGTAGTGGGTCTTCTAGTTCGTCGGTACTCCATCCAGCTCCCCACCGCTGGCTCATGATGACTCGTCCGCGGAGTTGACCGCTCCTACATGGGACTGCAGTATGCTCCGTTCCGGAAAGTCGATCAACTCGACTGTAGCTAATATTGGCCAGCATTTCAGATCTTGGACATTTGAGTTCGCGTAGTGTCCATTAAGAGTGAAATAGTACAGCGGCAGTAGATAGGTACAGTGTTCGAAAAGTCCGTGGCTAATGACAATCTACCCCACGTTTTGCACTTCTTCAATACCAGGGAAGTTGTCTGTCGTTATTTTCATTTACTACGGACGAGGTGGTTAGTCACTGCCTCATGATCTCAGAATTGAATTAAATTAATAGCGGGGTTAAATGGAGATGAGACTCACAGAAGAGAGAGGGTGATATCGCCGTGGATCTTTGCTTTGATCGTAACCTCGACGTCGAGATTCAGATCAAGCCGCAACTTCAGCGTGTCTTTGCCGCCGCTGCCTTGGCCTGCCTGTCCGCTCACTGCGCCAGTGCCCTGACCGAGGGTATCTCCGAGAATTTGGCCAGCCTGAGGTGCCTGCTGAGCCAGATCCCCAGACTGGGACTGCTGGAGCTGCTGTTGGTCGGGCTGCGAAGCGGGAGGTTGTTGGGATTGAGGCTGTGGTTGCCTTTGACGGCGGCGCCCAGAGGATTGCTGGGGTTGTTCTTCTATCTGGGGCTCGGGAGAAGGGGAGCGAGAACGAGAAGGAGGGTGTGAAGCGTCGGAGGACATGATTTTCTTTTTTTTGGTCGTAAAATTACCCAGCGCAAGTATAATTTTTTAAAATGTCCGCCGTTATTTAAGATATGAGAAACTCCACAATAAGTGAATGCAGTGGGGCTACCCTGGCATCCCTACGATGTGCAACCAGGTCATTGGGGTCATACGCTGACTCGAGACGGAGATCTTTAAATACCTGAACGCAGTTGGCTCGCTCCGCCTATGATGTAACTACTTAAGCTACTTGCATCATACCTGCCCTCAATAAATTTGGATCCGATGGTCAGGGTGCAGTAGTACCTTACATATTTGGCGAGATAATCCCAGTGCAACGGCGACGATCAGGTGACAATAATCGGTGAGATATTTAGCCGAGTCTCACTGTGCGGTCTTCCCTTCTGTCCTCTCAAGGCGTATATAGTAGAATGGCCAGAGTCGTGATGCGTCAGGTCACCAACGAGCTCACTCATAATTCCTTTAAACTCTAATGTATTTATAGTGGTTCTAAATAAGTGATAGCCGTTGATCGGCAGAAGTCGGTAACGTTAGCTCTGGGAATGTCGACAGTTCGAGTGTGTTCTTGATGGTTACGCCTCGGGGTCTACGACAGATATATATTCTCAGCGGGTGCTTCCCAAGGAGCCTCTCTGCACTCCAGCTTAGTTAAATCGAGCTTCGACATGGACCTTCTCGACGTGGTCGGGTCGTCAGGCTTCAGCCGGTTCAATCGCGATCCCTCTTTCTGCCGTGTCCACAGTCCCCTCCGTCGCTGCCACCTCCCAGGGCGCTAGTGCTCGGCAGAGCGGAGGGTAACAAAAGACGATTCTCGACTGGCCAAGTTTAGCCTTCGAGGGCGCAGATTCCGGAGTGCGGAAAGACCTTGACGGTAGGATTGTCGTATTGAGGAACCGAAAGGTACGGGCAACCCTTCCACCAGTCCTACTATTACAGCTCCAACTTGACGATTCCGATCCGGCGCATCGAACATTCGAAGACGGCCACCCCTTCTCAGGATTTTACCTCGATTACCCGGTTGGTGCAAAGCTGCTCCGCCTCGTCAGCACCATCTCCAAAGACCCGCCCCAGCTGAATTGGATCTATACCGACAACGACACACTCGAGTTGAAGTACAGCAATAAGTCCACCAGTCAGAAGAATATTCATGGTCCTTGGGACTGAACAGACGATCGGAAAGCGTTGCTGTTGAATGGCTGGGAGGGATTTGTTGTGTTGGTAGAATCCCCGGGTGTGTGGGGCGTACATTATGACAGAGACGACCATCATTTGAGGCATGTTCGAGGTAATACTCGGTCTGTTGTGGAAATCAGTTTGAAGAGGCGGATCTTGAAGTAACCAAGGTCATCGGTGATCCGCTGTACAAGGTGTAATACGTCAGATAGCCAAGAATAGTACTGTTGATAACAAGACCCCACAGAGCACCTCGAGATACATATCACCACATTACGATGTTCCTGCATCACAATTTGACGACAAGACCCCGCGAAGAGCCACAGAAATGCGTCGTGTCACCACATTACGGCGCACCAGGCCCGTATAAAGCATAAGTTACCGACCGCTCAAATTCACAAAAATGACCGACGTACTCCCAGACATAAATCCTCCTCCCATGCAAGAAAATTTCGACGAAAACGCGAGCACCAGCACCGGCGACGAGCGTACTGACCAGGAGAAGGAGACCGACCGAAAGCTTGCCGAGCGTCTCTCCGTTCTCATCGAGGAGGCCAACAACAAGTGTACTCCGTTGTGCAAGATGATTCGCAAGGTACGGGAGACCCAACGACTCTGTCTATTACTAAAGATTTTCTCCCAGCACATGGAGAACATGGAAGTGCAAAAGCCTGAAGATCGCGACGAAGCTGAGCTCGTCAAGGCTGTCAAGCCTCTGCTTCAGCAAGCCGAGAAGATCTTGAACGAGACCAATGGTGCCATCCGCGGTGCCGATCCCGACAATCGCTTGAGCAACAAGGCCAAGCGGCACATGCAGGATCACAGAGCCACGCCGGACGAGCAGCGCCTTGCGGAAGCGCTGAAAATCGTAAGCCCAGCCTAGTGTCGTTTACATAAATTCCCGTTGAATATTTAATATTTCTTTCTAGATGGTCGAGGAAGTAGGCGGCACGATCGAGTGGGCCAGAGACAAGCTCGATTCGTTCCCCAAGGCAAAGAAGGATCTCGGTCCTCTTCTTGACGCACTTGGCCGTGCGTGTTTCAGTTCTTCACTGATTTTTTTTACTAACCTTCTGATCGTCAGAACCCTTGACTCAGATTGTCGGCGGTGTCGGTCTGTTGCTCGCCGGCGTTCTGAACCTCGTTGGCAAGCTGCTCAGCGGCTTGGGCCTTGACGGTCTCCTCAAAGGCATTGTTTCTGCGACGGGCCTTGACAAGATCTACAATGGTCTTGGACTTGGGAAAATGTTTAATTACAAGTAACCAACGAAAGCAATAGTAACTACAGTATGTACTTATAGCAAGGACGATCTGAGTCATACGGATGCGCATTTGTGTAGGATAGAACTGGGGTACTAAACAATATTTTCAAAGTTATTTTGTTCATGTAATAAATCTGGCGAGAAGCACCGATTCACTGAGTACGTGTTATTTAGTACCCTCTCTTAATGCACTCAGTTACGTAGAAACTTTTGGAGTGGAAGTACCCGTAAATTTCCCCAGCTCGGCGTTGCCGTGACCTTCACGGCCGGGAAGGTAGTGAAAAAATAGCGGCATTTTCAAGCGGTCTCCACTGTCCACCTAGTCTCATTTTGTCGCCAACGATATCAGAGAAAATCAAATGTACTGCTGTTTCCTTAATTACGTGAAAACGCGAAAAAGTTTGCGCGCGCGCGCACGTGATTGCCGGCGGACGATGCCGGATGATGCCGTGCACCTGGGATGCTCCGGACAGGATTCCAACTGGAGTTGTAGGGGTAAAGAATCTCGTAGAACCATTCACACCAAAGATTGCCAAATTTAGGCGCAGCTGAGGTGCAACTCGAATACCTGGGAATAAAGTTGCACCACAGTCCGCCCGAAATTGGAACTGATTCGTGTAGTTTCAGTTAAGCCAACTTTGTAACTGAAATCCATGGATAAAGAGCGAGATTTGGGTGCACTGAAATCTGTTCGAAACCCCAGAAATTATATTGCAGAAAGGACCAGCCGGACCTGAGGGCCTAAACCACTGGTTGCAATACTACAAAAGGGCTTTTTGAAAGTTAGCATTTCAGTGCGACCCAAAGGGAAAACTCAACTATAAAGTTCGGCTTGTGTTTCGGCGTGCCCGAAACTCAGAATTTAGGTTCAAATTTCAATGCAAGCCAATACGTAAACCGAAACTAGTACTTTCAGACAGGCTGAAATCTGGTCGGCGGGTGGTCTGCAGACTACTTGCAGACGATCCTATCTGCGATTAGCAGACAGGCATCGGACGAGCAGCGGCCGGTCTGCCGACCATCCAGGGACCAAATTTCAGCGTATCTGAAAGTAAAATTCTCGGTTTAGATATCAGCTGGAACTGAAATTCGAACGTAAATTCCGGGTTTCAGTTGCACCGAAACGCCAGCCGAAATTTGTAGTTTATTTTCCCCTTTCGGCCCCGTTGAAACGCGAACTTTCAGAACACCCTTTTGTAGTACCGAAATTAGTCATTTAAGCTACCAGTCTTGGCTAGTCCTCTCTGCAATCCGATTTCCAGTGTTTTGAACTGATTTCAGTGCGTCCGAAACTCTATCTTATTCCATTGATTTCAGTTACAAAGTTAGCTGAACTGAAACTACTTGTATCAGTTCGAATTTCAGGTCGACCGTTGTGCAATTTTATATCCAGATCTTCGGGATGCACCTCGGCGGTGCCTAAATTTGGCAATCTTAGGTGTGATTCACAATGTCACCGACTCCCAAATGGGACAGATTTGAACTTTTTGAACTTCGGCATTGTCTGCCGATAACCACGTGAGGCCACGAAACTTTGCGTTTTCACGGAATTACGTAAGCAAACGGCAACAAGTTGACGTTCAATCAATTTGACAAGCTGTGCAGTCGGCTATAACGTGATCCGATTTTGATGTAGTTCTCTCGCTTGGACCACGACGACTCACCCCAAGTCGGAGCATGCCTCACCGGGATAGCTGGCGCACAAGCTGCCTGCTACTGATTTGGAAGTGTCATCGACTCTGGAAAGACTATCAGCCAAAGCTGTGGTGACCGTGCCACTGCGTGGCTGTACAGACTGCGGGCTGGATCATCATCTGCCGACGGCCGTGCTGTCCTAGCCAAGTCCTGGCCCTTCAAACCGTCTGATATTTCGATTCAAGACTTCTGACTGTCCCTAGACCGTGGAGACAGCCGTGTTCGCCTCCCAAGCTTCTGGAAGTGCGCGGTGTAACACTGGGACAGTGATACTTGGATCCCGGCGGCATCCTCGGGATGAATTCAGTGCGCCACAGCTGTGCAGATGTGCGGGCCACTCGGTGATTACACCGACGCGTCACATAGACTGCATACCCGGACAGCGGGGGCTTAGGGCTTCCCTCATCCGCAGCTGGCTTTAAATTGGGCCGCACACACGCCTGTCGACTTGAATGTACTCCCCCACCGAACGGATACCCTTCAAAAGTAAGCGCTACCGTGATAATGGCGATATTATCCGCTCACTCGCACTCATAGCGTCCACACGGACCGTTGCCTCGTATGTACTGGGTATTCAAGAATTGCTCGACCACACTATTGACTACCTCTCTGACTCGCCATGCGAGCTGATATCTTGCGCCCTGGTAGTGAAATCCTGGGTCTACAGTGCACAGCGCCATATATATCGCAGCCTCGACCTGACCCCCGACGACCAATCGGGCTGCGACGAGATCGAAATCAAGTTCCACCACCTCAGCCACACCCTCCAGATGGCTCCGCACCTCGTCTCTCTCATCCGCAGCGTCTCTGTACCCATCAACAGCGGTGTGCTGGCCGACCTTGCGGGCGTGCCCTTCACGCACCTCGTGGAGCTCCGCCTAGAGTGTACGAGCTACCCGTGGGCCGCGGCCGCACAGCCCGCAATGGTGGCCCCGCTTCAGGTACTGCTGCGCCTCCCATCCCTCTGCCGGGCCCACCTCTGGGGATATCTTGACTTTTCAAACATCTCAAGAAAAGCTGAACGTGAGTGAGAACAGTGGTCCATCTCGGGCGAGATCAAGTCGCTTGTGGTCGAAAACTCGGCTATTAATATTAAATGATCCCATTGACTACTCGAACTTCTAATGTAGGTGGTGAGCGATTGTCAAGCACTGCCAGATAACGTGGGAATAGCCCGTGGAGAGTGTTTTTGTTTTGTTTTGAAAACGTAGTGATTGAGGGTTGTGTAACTTAGCGCCGGAAGATTAAATAGACGCCATCAAATGTGTTCCCAAAATCAAGGGGGAATCGGGATTTGAAAAACGGATATAGGGTCGAAAAGTTTTTTTCAACCCTCGGCCAGACCCCCCCCATATAAGGAAGGAGGTTCCCACTCCTAGCGGTGGGCCGCGCTTCCGAGTCATGTGCGGGCTCACAGCCACCACATTGACAGCATCCAAATCCAAACCAAAGATGTTGCGGCCCATCTCTGTGGACTCAACTGTGACTAAAAAGACCTTTGAGGTATACATTACATTCATACCACCCCCTATATGAGTAAATTATATTTTTGGAGCTCCAACCATTCAATTTCAACATTGACTGAGGGTCTCCGGAGTGCCGCTTTGACCACATCTCTGACCCACTCACACAGACGTTAAATGGTATATGAATCTGTTCACCCATATACTCCCATATATATTGTGAGCATGTTTTTAGCTCCTGACCACCCTTAGAGGAAACCGGGACACATTGTTCGCGCCAATTGATGGTGTGTAAGCATGATCCGCTGTCCAAATCGGGATACCCACACCATTTTTGACTTCTGAGACCCAGAATTCATCCTCCTGGCATCCTGTGGTGCTCCAGGAGGTATATATCGCAGTTTTGGAACTCCCTCATACTACATAATAAAAGTTTTTTTCAGCCCTCCTCGGGACCCCCCCCCCCTATATCCGAAATTTTAATCCCGAAACCCCCTTGCCCAAAATGATAATAAATGCAAGTCATGTGACGAAAAGCGACATTTTTGGTCCTCGGTGCTTCCCCACGGCAAGACACATCTGCACCAGTACATTACAACCCAACCCTTGAACACTTTCACCATGACTGCTCGTCACGAATAGAATGATCTGGCGCTGAGAGCGGCGGAAGAATGTCTGAAGCTGCCTCTACTCGCGCTATAATGCTCCCGATGAATTGAAATATATTCCGGCCACTCTATATCACCGCCTCATCCAATACCACTGTCAATGTGGGGAGGCCGTGCGAGAGGCTAGTGAAGTGGACGGTAGTACAATGCAAAGAGGCTTGTCACAAGAACTGGAACACGAAAAAGATGTCATCCGGCGCCCACCCAAGCACCCTCCCTAAAGGTCGCACTCTCATGTGAGCGATGCGAACGAAGTCGGAAAATTGGGGTCGTTCGTCCAATACTGATCCTTCTCCCCCTCCCTTACCCTCCCCATCCTCTCCATCGTCAACCCCGCCGCCCGTAAAAACAACGTCCCATCAACGTACTCGCTCCCATCCAACTCCGTATCCTTGAATGTCCCGGCCGTGACCCCTCCGTACAGCGCCCCATAATACGCCAACGTGCGCTGGAACTTGCCGAGATGGTCGTCCGGGTGAACGAGTGCGGACTGGATGATCTGCAGCCACGGGTTCGGCGTGAGCGCACCGGGGGCAGTGGGTTTGGGGAATGCCGAGAAGTAGGGCGAGGGCGTGGGCCCGGGGATCGTCGGGACTATGGATGACGCGAAGAAGGAGCGGACGTTCAGGATGGGCCGGCCGCGGGAGATCCAGTACGCGAGCGAACGCGAGAAGTAGGCGCGGAGCAGGATGGATTTCGATGCCGGGGATGAGATGCTTGCCATGTACGATGACATGGTTATCGAGCTCGTGACGAGGTGCATTCTGCACAGAAGTTAGCATGTGTGCGATTTTTCTTTTTCCAAACTGACAAGGTGAATTCAGCATAACGAAATCCTTTCCCTTCACTCCACCCGCCCATCGCGTAAATCATCACGTTGAAGAAGATCAGCTCTTTCACCTTCTCGGCGACTTCCTTGGAATCCATCCCATTCACGATCCAATCAGCCGCATAGCGTTGGATTTCTTCGCCGTATTGTGTGTGGATTTCGTCGAACTTGAAGTTGGGGACGACGTTATTGAACTTGTGTTCGCGCTGGATACGCGCTAGGATACTGAATGCGTGCGTTCCTGCAGAATGGGCACCCATGGCCATGGGGCGAGGGACCGAGGGCGTTTCGAACATGTATCGCGGCAACAATGTCGACGTTGCGTTTTTGTGTACAGCGGCCTGTGCGAGTCCTGATAAATTCCTTAGGAATCGATCCTTCCACAGAGAGTAGAATAGATACGCGTACCCTCAGCTACAAGGCCGGGCAAACTGCGAAGAGGGTTGAGCGTCTTCGGGATCAATACTAGCAGCAATGACATACCTGAACTCGAGTCCAAAACCGACATAAATCAACGGGTGCATGACCCCAGCCAGCAACCGATTCAACATCCCGTCCTTCAGGGTATCGTAATTGACCCTCGACGAGAAAATCCACTCCTCCAGCACCGCGTGGACGGGCTTCCTGAGCACCACGTCAGAGAAGAAGTGCAAATACGCTTGATAGTAGCTCTCGTCGCCCAGATGGTCGTTGAACGTCTCCGTGGTGATGGCGTGCTTGGATGGGAACTGCAGGCGCTCGATGGCGACGTGCTGGTCCCAAATTGCCTTCAGATGCTCCGGGGTCCCGCCGAGCACCCACTCGACGAGGAGGTGGAAGGGTGTGTGATTATGGAAGCTCTTATCGTTGAAGAACCTGTATGGATTGCGGTTCGAGTCTGCATCGGGCGTGATTGGAAAATATATGTGCATACCCATGGTGTTGCTCGTAGTCTTTTTGTAGGTATTCCCGGACGGCTGCGGTGGAGGCGGGGGAGATTCCGGGCCAGTGGACAGGCGCTTCTGTCGTCAAGGGCGGGCCAGGATTAGGCCAGAGCATTGCAAGCTGTGATTTGCTAGGCGCCATGCCAGTGAAACTAGCAGGGGAAGTGCGGCGACCGTCCGGGCGTAGAACAAGACGAACAGCGGCGAGCGGCTTGGTGCTATCGCCCTGCTCGACATCAACGATCACATCTGCTGCAGCGGGTTTGGCGTCTCTCCGATCTATATAGAGCTCCGCCGAGGCACATGCGTGCGCCTCAGCTTCTCGCTCGAGAATGGACTGCGTAATTTTTGCGACCGTGTAGGGCGGCGGGATGGAATTGACATCGATGGAGGAGAGGTTGGAGTGGTTGGGTTGGAAAGGGTGCTTGGATGCGAGAGGGACGTGACCATCGTACAATCGATAGTATACTGGATGGAAATTGGATCAGCGGGCAACAAGCAGAATTTACGGAACGCACAATTGACTACGGGATCCATTGTGGAAATGCGCAGGAGAGGTACGACGGGAGGAAGGTCGATATCGAGGATCCAGCGTCCTAATTGACGGTCCGAGGAAGGATTATTATACCTCTGCGCGACGCACGGAAGTGGCTTGAATTCGAGTTGTCAGAATGACAGGCGAACAGACAGCCTGAGAGACTTCGTACTCGGCCAGAAACCGTGAATCGAGCATCAGGGCGGGCGAAATGAACGAGTATTCACTGGGTATGGATGTGGTGACTGAGGAGGGCCTTGTCTGCGCTGATTGCCGGCTCCCTGACAGCGTGAACGGCGCCATGACATGACGATGCCGAGATGCCGAGCTCTTCTCGAATTGAAATGTTCATTCATTCCCGCTGCCATCCTAAACGACATCTTGAGTTCTGCATGTCAGCCCAATCGATTTGACATACGGCGGTTCAGTTCTGCCGATATCGCGATGAAACCTACGACTGCGGGGGGATAGCTATAAGTGAGTCGCTTTCAACTGATTCCCATCCTCCGGCCTTCATCTTTGTCTCTTCCCAATGGAAACAGTATACTGTTCGTCCCGTTCCGGTTATCTGCCCCAATTCCCTCCCATGACATCCAATTTTTACAGTGTACTATCGCTTATATACATCCCACTCTACGGTCCCTTCCCAGTTCTCTCTGGATCCGAACCACTCGAACCTGTCTGCCATCGACGTCAACCTCCTCGCACCACCCTATACGGTCGAGAACATTGCACAATATATCCTCGAACGCGAAAATGCTGGAAAGAAAGCCGCAAGTGCGATGGTCTACATCGACCACAAGGACGCCAATCCTGCCCCAGGCGGTGCAATTATCGACATCATGGGCGCAAGCACCCAGCCAGGCAGGGCAATTCGTATCGTGTTGCCCGGCGGGTCCGGCGATCGTGACCCGCCGGCACCGATCTGGACGCTCACAGCTCACTATAGTCGGTGTCAACGTCGCGTCTTTCCTTGTACTGGAATTAAAACTGCGACGCAGCTGTAAGCGAAGAGAAGGTCAAAGGCTGGCTCGAATCCGGCAAATACTTGCACGAGCACACCAGGGAAACCGTTCAATATGTTCCTTTCTCCTCCGGGGACACATTGACGACTGACCTCGTCCCACACCGCTTGGGTAATGCCTATTGCGCATGACCGAAAAGTCAATTCTAACCATAAAAAAACAGAAACCCCCGGTTGGAAGGATGTGTGGAAGGTCACGAAAGTCGCCAATGGCAAAGTCGGATGTGCGTGTCTTCTTTATTACCGGAGCGATTTCTCATCCTCACTGCCGGCATCTAGACGTCGAGGCATATGAGTACGATAGCAGGTTCACTAGGACTAAGAACGTTGGAGGCGCCCAGAAGCCCGTACCTTGGTAAACAGTATTGAAATGCATCTAGAAATACGATTGAGCGGTCCATTGTGTACTATGAGGTGTAGATTGTACATTTAATCGGCCGCAATATATATCGGTGATTTCGGACTTTCCGCGAGATAAATGGGCCTTTCAACTGTATCCCCGCAAAACAGACAGCTGCCAACCAGCTGGGCAAAGTGATTCTGCCGCCAGTGCTGCCATGGTGGCAGTTGGTGGTAGTCAAGCACAAGTTTAGTGCCTTGTATACTACGCTCGATATGAGTCCATAGATTATTTTTACATATAGCAAGAGGTTGTATAAGGTACATGATGTGATTGACAGCTACCACGGGTTTCTAAGTCCACAAATTATACCGGATAAATGCATATTTGCGGAAGCAGTTCAGTTTGGAGTTTACCGCGCGCCCGGTGTTAGGCGGCGGGGTTATTATATAATCGTCAGGGTTTGAATTCTATCAAAGCTTTCCCCACTTCAGCCTGAGTACAGCGGACAAATTTTAAGACGCCAAACGACCTGGATTCAAATTTCGAAAAGATCTGCCTTATAGGAATGCTATATTCCCCATGGTCTGAGGAAGCTCCTTATTCGGGTGTATTGCACGAGAATCCACTACCGCACGTCAAAAGACGTGTCGTGGTCGTCGCTGGATGGTTCAAGAAATTTGACAATACCAGCCGATGAAGAGTATCGAGGGTGGCCCACTTTTCTAATGTCCGGCATCGCCCTGTCTCGGCGTGTATCGTAAGGGCTCGACTTTTCTAAAAACTCTCAATCCCAGGCTGCATGATGCCAGCCAATGCCCAGCAGAGACCTGGCGATGCCGGCCGCGCCCGTGTTTTAACTGGGTACCAGTCTTTGATGAATTATCTGTTTTCAGACTCCCTTGGAGTCTTTATGGATGTCTGCATTGATACATCGTAGTTTATTCAGACACCTTGGCAGAGCACATGAAGCATGTTAAGAAAGTTGCGGATGTGCTCAGATAACAGATTCTATTTACAGCTAATTACTGTACCGAAGGCGCGAACCAAAATTTTCTGTTTTGGGATATTTTCAAGGAATTCCCAATATCTCAGTCAGTTCTACACCGATTCCCGTGAAAACTGGATAGATCTGCTCAACTATTTCACGCGAAATTAGTGATAGAAATGAATCTGTGAAAGTATTATGTATTAGGTATTTTCTGGTATAAGTTGTCTTTGCATCGAAAGCCGTCTAGCATTCCGAGAGCATGCCCCAGCAGGCTAATATTTTGGGACGGACAACATATTTAGCTGAGGAAACGTGTGAGGGAGTCATAAGTATATGAAATTCTTAGATAAATGTAATCTTTACAATATCTTTCAATGCCAAAACTGGCAAATGTATCTGAGGAAGCTAGAGGGACTGTAAGTAATTTCTCTGTGTTTCTGGCTCTATCACATGTTTTTTCAGCTGAATATGTCGTCCATCCCGAAATATGAGGCTGCTGGGACATGTTCTCAGCATGCTAGATGGCTTTCGGTGCGAAAACAGCCCGAAACCAGAAAATACCGAATATATAATATTTTCACAATTTTTTTTCTATCAATAATTGCATGTGAATTAGCTGAGTAGATCTATCTACTTTCCATTTGAATCAGTGAAGAACTAACTGATATATCGGGAGTCTGCCGTATGGAATGCAACAAATGTGGCGAGCACTATTGTCGTAGGCAGACTGGAAGATCAGATTAACGCATCGATAATGCTGATTTGCATCACCTGATGCTGCGTACGATGTCTCGCTGGGCATATCCGATGGGAGAAGAGGCGAAGATTCACTTCCAGCGTCCTCCGAGTCTAAGGCCGTATCTGAGTCTCAAAGATTTCGCGGTTTCCCCCCATTCGGCTGTCGTTACTTAGCGTCACTTGAAAACTCCGAGTCGTCACATCGGGAGAATACGGCTGCATTGGTAAAGCCTGTTGCGTCACCCATCAGACCAGCCAAATGCCATGGTTACAAGCATCTCGTTGGCTGCTCGATGGTCTATGCAGGTCTAGGCAGCATCGCATGCCGACTGTGGAAATACCCCCGGGACATCGGCGCGACCAGGCGAAGTGACGATGTTTCCAAGTGACGCTATGTAAGTGCCGATAAGTAACGACAGCCGAATGGAGCCTCATAGTTCGAGTTTTGACAGTAGACACATCGAGTGGAGCTGCGGGTGTTCCTTGGTCGAAATACGCGTCGCAGAAAAGTCGTCCTCAAGTTTGACGCGTGTCGGGGGTAAATTGCGGGGCAAGGGACTCGAATCCGGATCGTCGACGCGTAGGAACACTGGTGTCAGTTGCCTGTCGGCGGGAGTATGTGAAAGAGGTGGCCAAATATTACACCCCGAATCAAGTGCCGTACTTTGATTAAAATCCCGCTGCAGTGATGTCCATCATCGGCACCTTAGGGTGCACTGCCTTCTCGGAGCAGATGCCTCCGCCTTGAGACTCGTCACATCAGTCACACCGGTCCGAAATAGTTCCGAATAACACCGATGACTGATGGCAGCGCACTGGACAATGCCGGCGAGCGTCTGCTCATCGTCTCTGACACCGACAACCATTCTGTATTTTCGAAATGTCTCAATTTCGGACGCTTCTGCGGGAGCCTGGGTAGATACAATATAGAAGCCTTTCATAAATGTTATATATGTGAATATCATATCCAGGCAAGTGTCAGTGACATTTTAGAGGAGAGCGGGAGATGGCGGGGGGAGGCGGGAACGAGCGGAAGACGATGAGAAGAGCGGTTTGATACTTGTGATGGACAGCGCGAATTGATGGGTCGAGACCCTGGTGACAGGGCCGAATCGGCCAGAGCACAGCCTCGAGAAGGCGTCTGCCTAATTTTTGGCTGGGCTGCCATGGCTAGGCAGTGCACCCGAGCAGGCCCTTAGCGTTCTTGGTAGGTAGGTAGGTAGGTAGGTAGGTAGCATTACACGGCACGGTCCCGCTTAGGGGTTTCAGGAAATGTGCCGCATCTGAACGGTGTGTCGCATCTGATGCATCCTCGGAGCTAGGCTATATCAGGACCGATGATAATGCCCCAAAAGGCCTGATTTTTGAAATCGAGAAATGTCAGGACTGATTTTGCCGGATTTCCGGATTTTGTCAGGATTTTGACCAGGCCTGGTCACCGAAAGAGGCCAAAAAATGTCAGGAATCGTGCATCAGGCCAATTTTTGCGCCCCATATAGGCGCTACATGGGCTTTTATTCCAAAAAATTTCTCCCGCTAACACGGTTTTGTCAGGATTCAGGACAGGCAGTGCCGTCCCAAAAGGTAGTTTTGTCAGGATTTTGGCCAGGCCTGGCAGCCCAAATGTCAAAATTTTGTCAGGATTCACATCAGGCCTGCCCACCTATTATCATCGGTCCTGCTATATCGACGTTATTGGCCCTACCGCTGACAAGTCGCCTCGTGCCGCTGACGCAGATTTCAAGAGGTGCGCCAGGGTGCGGCTGTGGAGCTCCGGCGTGCACAAGGGTATGCGCGGACTCGAGCTGGAGAACGCCGAACTTGATTTACACGGTAATGGTACTCTTGCGGCGGGCTACGGCGGGAGGACTCAGGAAGGCCATGCCGCGGATTCTACATGCGCGTGAGAAAGGTATGCGGCAGGTCCTGGGGCGGTCAACTGGTCAAGTGCCGCTAGGAATCTCGTCCTGCGGATCTCCATGTGAATACTCATCCAGTTCCGCGCCGCTGGATGATGATGACACGTCCGCGGAGTTGACCACTCCTCCATGGGACTGCAGTATCCTCCGTTCCGGAAAGTCGATCAACTCGACTGTAACCAGTATTGGCCAGCATTAAGTTTCCGCCGCCATTGCCGAGGCAGCTGTCAGGACCCCATCAGCTCGGAGACAAGAATACGTACAAGATTAAGTCGAAATCTATGAAAGTCTGTAGGGGGGGTAGGGACCCCCCCTACAGATTTTATTAGATGGAATAAACTCTCTCGGGTGGTGATGGGCACTCTTCGCCTTCCTCCCGAACCATCAAGCTACCCATTCGTCTCGAGAAAAGTCTGGTGCACTCCCATTGCCTGCCGGAGTTCGTTCCGGCCCTTGTTCACGAATGGGGACTACACTGATTTATATATTCTGTCTTATGGGAACATCGGCCTTGTACAGACTAGTTGAATATTTCGTGGGTTGATCTCATCGTTGGCACTCTCAAACAAGCTCGGAAATGCGGCGGGACTATTCTATGCTTATGGAAAGTCAACCAGTGTTCGAAAAGTCCGTGGCTAATGACAATCTGCCCCGCGTTTTACACTTCTTCAATACTAGGGAAATTGTCTGTCGTTATTTTCATTTACTACGGATGAAGTGGTTAGCCACTGTTTCAAGCTCTAAATCATATTAATACCAGGGTTAGATAGGAATGAGACTCACAGGAGAGAGAGGGTGACATCGCCGTGCACCCTCGCTTTGATCGTAACCTCGACGTCGAGATTTAGATCAAGCCGCAGCTTCAGCGCGTCTTTACGGCCGCCGCCTTGGCCCTGCCCGGTCACTGCACCAGTGGCCTGGCTGAGGGTGTTTCCGAGCATTTGGCCATGCTGAGCCAGATCCCTAGGCTGGGACTGCTGCTGGAGTTGCTGTTGGTCGGGCTGCGAAGCGGGGGGTTGTTGGGATTGAGGCTGGGGCTGCCTCTGACGCCGGCGCCCAGAGGATCCCTGTGGTTGTTCTTCCACCTGGGGCTCGGGAGAGGGGGACCGCTGGAGTGACTGTTGGTCGGGCTGCGAAGCGGGAGGTTGGTGGGATTGAGGCTGTGGTTGCCTCTGACGCCGGCGGCCAGAGGATTGCTGTGGTTGTTCTTCCATCTGGGGCTCGGGAGAAGGGGACCGCTGGAGTGGCTGTTGGTCGGGCTGCGAAGCGGGAGGCTGTTGGGACTGAGGCTGTGGTTGCTCTTCCGTCTGGTGCTCGGGAGAGGGGGAGCGAGAACGAGAAGGAGGGTGGGAAGCGTGAGAGGAGGACATGATTTTCTTTTTGGTCGTAAAATTACCCAGCGCAAGTATAATTTTTTAAAATGTCCGCCATTATTTAAGACATAAGAAACTCCACAATAAGTGGATGCAGTAGGGCTACCCTGGCATCCCTATGATGTAAAAACCAGGTCATTGGGGCCCTTATGCGCTGCCTCGAGACGGAGATCTTTAAATACTTGGCTCGCTCCGCGTATGATGTAACTACCTGCCCTCGATAAATTTGGATCCGATGGTCAGGCTGCAGTAGTACCTGACATATTTGGCGAGATAATCCTTGGATAATCCCAGTGCAACGGCGACGATCAGGTGACAATAATCGGTGAAATATTTAGCCGAATCTCACTGTACGGTCTTCCCTTCTGTCCTCTCAGGGCGTATATAGTAGAATGACCAAAATCGTAATGTGTCAGGTCACCAACGAGCTCACTCATAGTTCCTTTAAACTCTATCGTGTTTATAGTGGTTCAAAACAGGTGATGGCCGTTGATCGGCAGAAGCCGGTAACTTTACCTCTGGGAATGTCGACACTTCGGGTGTTCTTGATGGTTACGCGTCGGGGTCCACGACAGATATATAATCTCAGCGGCTGCTTCCCAAGGAATCTCTCTGCACTCCAGCTTAGTTAAATCGAGCTTCGACATGGACCTTCTCGGCGTGGTCGGGGTTTCAGGCTTCAGCCGGTTCAGTCGCGATCCCTCTTTCTGCCGTATCCACAGCCCCCTCCGTCGCTGCCACCTCCCAGGGCGCCAGTGCTCAGCAGAGCGGAGGGCAACAAAAGACGATTCTCGACTGGCCAAGTTTAGCCTTCGAGGGCGCAGATTCCGGAGTGCGGAAAGACCTTGACGGTAAGATTGTCGTATTGAGGAACCGAAAGGTACGGGCAATCCTTCCACCAGTCCTACTATTACAGATCCAACTTGACGATTCCGACCCGGCACATCCAACATTCGAAGACGGCCACCCCTTTTCGGAATTCTTACCTCGATTACCCGGTTGGTGCAAAGCTGCTCCGCCTCGTCAGCACCATCTCCAAAGACCCGCCCCAGCTGAATCGGATCGATACCGACAACGACACACTCGAGTTGAAGTACAGCAATAAGTCCACCAGTCAGAAGAATATTCATGGTCCTTGGGACTGAACAGACGATCGGAAAGCGTTGCTGTTGAATGGCTGGGAGGGATTTGTTACGTTGGAAGAATCCCCGGGTGTGTGGGGCGTACATTATGACAGAGACGACCATCCTTCGAGGCATGTTCGAGGTAATACTCGGTCTGTCGTGGAAATCAGTTTGAAGAGGCGAATTTTGAAGCAACCGACGTCATAGCCGTACAGCATAATAATCCTTCATTTGGACAGACATAATATATTATGTCAGATCCCCAGAATAGTACCGTTGACGACAAGACCCATGGAGCACCAGGAATACGATGTAACCTGCATCACATCTGACGACAAGACCCCGCGAAGAGCCACAGAATGCGTCATGTCATTACGCCACCAATGCCCGTATAAAACATAAGTTACCGACCGCTCGGTACTTCACAAAAATGGCCGACGAAGTACATCCCCCTCCCATGCAAGAACATTTCGACGACAACGCGAGCACCAGCACCAGCGACGAGCGTACTGACCAGGAGAAGGAGACCGACCACAAGCTCGCCGAGCGTCTCTCCGCTCTCATAGAGGATGCCAACAGCAGGTGCACTCCGTTGTGCAAGATGATTCGCAAGGTACGGGGAGATCCAATGACTCTGTCTATTCCTAAAGATTTTTTCCCAGCACATCGAGCACATGGAAGCGCAAAAACCTGAAGATCGCGACGAAGCTGAGCTCGTCAAGGCTGTCAAGCCTCTGCTGGAGCAAGCCGAGAAGATCTTGAACGAGACCAATGGTGCCGTCCGTGGTGCCGATCCCGACAATCGTTTGAGCAACAAGGCCAAGCGGCACATGCAGACTCACAAAGCCACGCCGGACGAGCAGCGCCTTGCGGAAGCGCTGAAAATCGTAAGCCAGACTATAGTCCTTTGGTTGAAATTGCCGTTGAATATTTCTTTCTAGATGGTCGAGGAAGTGGGCGGCACTATCGAGTGGGCCAGAGACAAGCTCGATTCGTTCCCCAAGGCAAAGAAAGATCTCGGTCCTCTTCTTGACGCACTTGGCCGTGCGTGTTTCAGTTCTCACTGATTTATTTTACTAACCTGTTGATCGTCAGAACCCTTGACTCAGATCGTCGGCGGTGTCGGTCTGTTGCTCACCGGTGTTCTGAACCTCGTTGGCAAGCTGCTCAGCGGCTTGGGCCTCGATAGTCTCCTCAAAGGCATTGTTTCTGCGACGGGCCTTGACAAGATCTACAATGGTCTTGGACTTGGGAAAATCTTTAATTACTAGTAACCAACGAAAGCAGTAGTAACTACAGTATGTACTTATAGCAAGGACGATCTGAATGATACGGATGCGCATTTGTGTAGAATAGAACTGGGGTACTAAACAATATACTCAAAGTTATTTCGTCCATGTAATAAATCTGGCGAGAAGCACCGATCCACAGACGACGCGTTATTTAGTACCCTCACTGAATGCACTCACTGGCAGTTACGTAGAAACTTTTGGAGTGGAAATACCCGTAAATTTCCCCAGCTCGGCGTTGCCGTGACCTTCACGGCCGGGAAGGTAGTGAAAAAATAGCGGCATGTTCAAGCGGTCTCCATTGTCCACCGCTGAATAATGGTGGGTTTCTTTTCTTATGTACCTGGCGTTTCGTCGATTTTCTAGATCCAGGTCATCTCAAGGGATACCTAGATCGCCACGATATCAGAAGAAAATCAAATGTACTGCTCTTTCCTTAATTCCGTGAAAACGTTGTGAAAACGCGAAAAAGTTTCGCGCGCGCACGTGATCGCCGGCGGACGATGCCGGATGGCGCTGTGCATCTGGGATACTCCGGACACGATTCCAACTGGAGTTGTAAGGGTAAAGAATCTCGTAGAACCATTCACAATGTCACCGACTCCCAAATGGGACAGATTTGAGCTTTTCGAACTTCGGCATTGTCTGCCGATAATCACGTGGGGCCACGAAACTTTCGGCGTTTTCACGAAATTACGTAAGCAACGGCACGTTTCAATTTGACAGGCTGTGCAGTCGGCTATAACGTGATCCGACTTTGATGTAATTCTCTCGCTTGGACTAAGACGACTCACCCCAAGTCGGAGCATAACTCACCGGGATAGCTGGCGCACAAGCTGCATGCTACTGATTTGGAAGTATCATCAACTGTGGATAGAGTATCAGCCAAAGCTGTGGTGGCTGTACCACTGCGTCTGTACACTGCTGCATCATCATCTGCCGACGGTCGTGCTGTCCTAGCCAAGTCCTGGCCCTTCAAACCGTCTGATATTTCGATTCGAGACTTCCGACTGTCCCTAGACCGTGGAGACAGCCGTATTCCCCTCCCAAGCTTCTGGAAGTGCGTGGTGTAACACTAGGACAGTGATACTTGGATCCCGGCGGCATCCTCGGGATGAATTCAGTGCGCCGCGGCTGTGCAGATGTGCGGGCCACTCGGCGATTACGCCGACGCGTCACATAGACTGTATACCCGGACAGCGGGGGCTTAGGGCTTTCCTCATCCGCGGCTGGCTTTAAATAGGGCCGCACACACGCCTGTCGACTTGAATGTACTCCCCCACCGAACGGATGCCCTTCAAACGTAAGCGCTACGGTGATAATGGCGATATTATCCGCTCACTCGCATTCTTAGCGTCCACACGGACCATTGCCTCGTATGTACTGGGTATTCAAGAATTGCTCGACCACACTATCGACTACCTTTCTGACTCGCCGTGCGACCTGATATCCTGCGCCCTGGTCGCAAAATCCTGGGTCTACCGTGCGCAGCGCCACATATATCGCAGCCTCGATCTGACCCCCGACGACCAGTCGGGCTGCGACGAGATCGAAATCAAGTTCCACCACCTCAGCCACACCCTCCAGACGGCTCCGCACCTCGTCTCTCTCATCCGCAGCGTCTCTGTACCCATCAACAGCGGTGTGCTGGCCGCCCTCGCGGGCGTGCCGTTCACGCACCTCGCGGAGCTCCGGCTGGAGTGTACGAGCTACCCGTGGGCCGCGGCCGCACAGCCCGCGACGGTCGCCCCGCTTCAGGTACTGCTGCGCCTCCCATCCCTCCGCCGGGCCCATCTCTGGGGATATCTTGAGCCGATATCTATCCTCGACGACTATTTCGAGGGCTGTTCGCGGGATATCCAGCATCTCCAGCTCGCACTTGACAACCTCGAGGCGTATCCGGGCGCGTGTGCGGTCATCAACGATTCGCCGTGCCCCCCCAGGCCGATGATCTCTCTTGCACATCTATCAGTACCCCGCGAGCTCGAAACCTGGATGCGAGGGCTGCGGTGTCCCTTTGACTTCGCGCAGCTCACGAGCCTCGAGCTCCGCGCGACAGACTGGGCACCGATGCAAGGAACCCTGGCGCCGTGCCTGCCGCGGTTAGAGGTCTTGTGCATCACATCGTGTACGTCCGCTCCTTCACCTGCTTGTCGAATTCCTAATTACTTTGTTGTATAGTCTCGCAAGATTCTGACATAGATCTGCGGGCGTTGCCGGCGCTGAAGAGGCTGAACGTTTCCCTCGTCGAGACTGCAGCTGGCCTGCGGGGGCTCGCTGCGCTCCTCGCGCACCTGCCGCCACGGAACGAGTTCCGCTATCTCGCGATCACCTTTCCCGAAGATCCCATCCCGCACGAGCGCGTCGTTCGGGAATTCGACGCGCGCATCGCGGCGCTCGCAATGCTGTGGTGCCTGAAAATTGTCGAGATACATGTTCCGCTCCAGAGATGTGCCGCCGAGACTATTTTCCGACCCTATCTTCCTCGAATAGCATCCAGGGCACAGCTGTGCATATATCAGGAAGTCTTCGCACTCCTATAATACATGGCTGTTAAAAGGCGGACGCTTCCTTCCCTATTCCTCCCTTCCCTCCCACCATCATCCATTCAATACATGTCTCTCGCTACCAATCGCCGTACCGCCACACGCCAAGTGTCCTCGCCCTGGGCTTCTCTCGTACAGGCACCCAATGTATGTTCGCCCATTATTTGTGGTTAGCTCATACTCATCTAAAGCCCAGTGATGCACATCGCACTCGAGACGCTCGGGTAAAACGAGACCAACCACGGCTTCACCGTATAGACGAACCCTCAGAGATCGAGATGTGGACGGAGGCGATCAACACCAAATACTTCGGCAAGGGCAAGCCGTACGGACGTGCGGAGTGGGACCGCCTGGTATGTCACTGCATGGTGCGTCTCCCCATCGCATTGCAATGAATTGTATAATTGACAGGCCGTACGCAGGCCGTCACTGACTTCCCCCACATCCTATTTGCTGAAGAGCCCATCTCGGCGTACCTCGAAGTCAAGGTCATCCTCACCACGCGCGCGCCCGACAGCTGATGGAAGTCGTACGCCGCGACCGTCGGCGGCGCGCTCCAGAGCCCCTTCGGCGCCGTCAACGCGTGGCCCGAGCCACAGACTGCGGGAAAGGTCCGCGAGTTCTGGCACATCGTCTTCCTGCGCATCGTCTTCCTCGCCATGTTCAAGACCGACAACGACACGCCGGAGATCGCCAAGGCGCGCTTTGCCACGCACTACGAGGAGGTGCGCGCACTCGTGCCGAAGGAGCGCCTGCTCAACTACCGCGTCGACGAGGGCTGGGAGAGCCTGTGCAAGTTACTGGAGAAGGACATCCCCACAGGGCCGTTCCCGAACGTCAACGATACGCAGGCGTTTCACGCGCACATGGCGAAACGGTTGCTCCCCATCTGGCGCAGGGCCGTGGTCAAGTACGTCCTCCCAGCGGTGTTCGTGTCCGCGTGTCTCTACTTGTATGCTGGGAAACTCGCAGTAGTTTTGGCTTCATGGCTGGGGTTCGTTTTATGTGGATACTTCGAGATTTGCATTCGTCGACTTTTGTATGGGCGGGATATATTTCACTATATTCTGGAAGCCTCAAAATTTGCATGGAACGGAGCGAGGATTTTACAGTCGTTGGATCCCAGTCATCGGTTGAAAGTTGCATTTCGATTATTTGTCGAAGAACTGATAGTCGGCGAGGTGACTGTTGAACATGGTCCACATGTTTAATCCTTTTCTCGACTAACCTCCATTATGGATGGACGCGTTGCCTTGCACACACGCACCGCTGTGCATAGTGTGCTCTCGATCTTGTTCTGCTTGTCCACCCAAACCACAACCGCAAGAGCTGAAGAAGCGCAAGGAGGACCCGGATCCGGGGCGCAGCGAGAAGGATAACGTCGGCGTGAGCATGAACGGAACGGTATGTCCTGAATTCTCGTGTAGTGACTTTAAGATCCCCTCAAATAGTCCGCCAACTGTACGCAGACAGCGGCTGCCTCGCAGAACCTTGTTCGCTGCGATGGCCACCGACTCAGCCCGTGGAGAGTCATGCCGACGACGCAGCCTCTTCAACGGAGCACGTAGGGGCGCGTCAGTGCCGCGGCAGTGCGCGGGAATGCCGCGGCAGGCGCTGCATTTTCTCCGGGTCCCTCGGCGATCGTTGCAGATGATTGACAACCGCAAAACAAAGCCTTGATCTGCCTTGATGGCAACTTGATGGTCTCGGCAACGACCGACCGGCGGATTAATGGGATCGTCGTTGTAAGCAAAGATGGGAGTGTAGAATGGACGACAAGAGGGCTCACGCATGTCGGAAACCGTTAATATTTTCGACAACCCCACAATTCTGTCCCTGACATAAACGATGAAACGCGATGGGTAAACGCCTGCATAAAGTTTCAGTAAGCTCGCACCAACCGAGATGAGGGACGGTACATCGATTTTATGGGTGGTGTCTGTATTTACCTCCAACGTGGATTGAGATGCCTTTCTTGACGAAGTCCGACATGTAATCCAAGCTCCGCGGATCGAGTTGGAAACCGCACGGCGAGAGTAACGTGAATTGCTCGAGCCTTGCCCCGTCTAGCGTCCGGTGTCAACGCCCTTCCGAAGAGTCCATAGGAGCGAGTAAGTAGTCGACCAGGCCTTCGCTCTCGCGAGACTACGACGGAAGGAGGAATGCAGCAGGTCCAGGGCCAGAAACTGGTACCCTCATCGGTGAATATTATATTGCCCAGTTCGAAACGGCTTCTTAGAATGGGGTCGTCGAAAATAAGAGGATGGTGGTGATGAAAGCGACCTAGTTGTATTTGGACGCTGAGAGTCCAGTCCGCCCGTCTGCATCGTTCAATAGTGCGTGTGTAAGCCATGGAAATACGTTGGAGTTGGTGTCATGCATACACACGCCCGACGGACAGCTGAAAAATTGAACCACGTGTGTCCCGAAGTTGGATGAATCTTTCCAACCCATTCGCGGTCGGCAAGTTTTAAAAATGTGATTCCTTGAGACAATTACTTGCGGATGATGACATACAAGCCGCACGCCACCAATGTGATCACCAACGATAAAATCGTCGCACCCAGGAACCACGCCTGGAGGGCAAATTGAGACATTGAACGGGCTTGATATTCATAGAGGATGAGAGCTGTCGCGGAGGGAGCGTATCAGGAAGGTGAGTGTATCATTAGACACGGCAGCTCACTCGTCAGCACGATATTGCTGGTCCCAGCCATCGCGCCCATGAGGAACATGTGCTTGAGGCGCAGCATCCCGTTCTCGTCGATCAAAACACCCTTGCAGAAACGCTTGAACCACGGTTTCACGAAACGGTTGACCAGTCCGGAGTCGACGATGCGCATCCAGAGCATCGGCGGGACGAATAGGGAGAGTGCGAGCATCACGAGCCACACTTGGGTTGGGTGTTCTTCTGGGTTGCCGCCAAGGAAGCCACGCCCCATGACTAGACACGTTAAATGTTTGAAACCCACGGAAGCTCTTATGCGGGACATACATGGAATGAGCGAGATAGCGTATAGGTTGTAGATTTCAGCCAGCACAAAGCCCACAATTGGGGACAGATCGTGGGTAAAGAGCCATGGCGCAATTGTTGGAGCCTCTTGTTCGACGAGGCTGCCCCAGTAGGCGCTGATTCAAGCCGTAGGCGAGCAAAAATACACTAGTTATTCAATGTGCCCTACACACATTAATACCCAGAACGTACTGCTAATCCACTCGAATGTGGTTAGCGCTGACGATTGCCCGCGGTACGTCGACAGCGCCTTGTATGTACCCAGTGCAAGTACCGCTGTGGTGTTGAGGATTCGCCAGGCAGTGACTTTCAAACGAGGTTCGTGTCTGAGAAACAGTCGAAAATTCGAAAAGAGGTTCCAAAAGGTTATCATACAGTCGGGGACCGCCGGTGAGCGCCTGCTCATCCACACCTTGTCCCTGCTCCATTTGGTCAAGAGGTAATGTATCGGTTCTGCGAGTCAACGCTTGACCGGAGGGTGCCATAAAGCCAGTTGTTGTTGACGTCGACATGGCGAAGGAATGAGGTGGAGTAAGGCGGTCCCGCTTGCACGGCCGCCGAGGCAAATGTACATCTGTGATGTTCCGATAGCCGCCTGATGGCACCCAATTACTGTACTGTTTCGACCGAATGTTTACAGCATGTCACCCTATCACGAAATTCCCAAGACTTAAGTAGTTGCTTTTGAGATTTGCACGGGGACCATAAGCTTCAGATATTTTCCCAACACATTAAATATATCTTTTTGGCGAGAACATGAGTTTGAAGACAGTGACAGCGAAATGCAACTTATGGCTGCAATACTTAGCGGCCTATCTTGGCGGTCGGAGATAGTGTTGCCGCGGCTCGGCTTAGCTTGGCTAGCCGATCAAGCCGAGCCAAAAATAAGCTGAGCCGAGCCAGCCGTTTATTTGGCGGCTCCGGTGGCTTGGCTGCGGCTTAAGCCGGCTCCTATGACGGCTTAGCCGCGGCTTCCACCTATTTTTGTACACCCAAATTCCAGCTCTTCTACGCACCGTCTTGGCTCATCCGCAACGTGCTTTCTGTACCTCGCAGATCCCTTGCACAACCAATGGAGCTCTAGCCAGATGCTCTCGTCCTGCGGTTGTTATACGGCATCGACATCAAGCTCGAGCGACTTCAACGCGTTCCCAAAGCTACGGCATAAAAAAAAGCGACGTCTGCAGAGTCTCTACTGCAGTACCACATCTACCACGACCAAGAGCTCGACATCACCGCAAAAAAACGAGCACGCGATTTCGGGTGGGACCGCGTGAGCATGTGCTGGTGCTGGGCGGCCCTCGACATGACCAGCCGCAGCTTCTCGTTCGTGCGTCGTCAAGGCGATTTGGCGCGCGTGGTATGTCGTTTTCGTTCCTCCGCTGAAAACACACACTGATTATTATACTCGTTCTCCGCACGCTCGACACGAAGGATGACTCCCGTCGCTCCTCCTCCGCAACTTCCAGCTCCAGGGCGAGGGGACGAGCGACGGCTCCGTCACCTTGAGCGTGGGGGTACCCAGCAGAGAAACCGGGGTGTCCTACAGAGAAGAACTCGGCGGCGCCACGTCCAAAGCGTCACGCTCCTCGACGCCCTCCGCCACGCGCCTGATGCGCTGGACTCCCTTCGCCTCCTCAAGAACCAGCGCTGCGCCATCCCCTCGCGACGCGGGAGCTGTGCTTCGGGAGGCCGCGTGTTTGTGTTTGGGGAGATGTGGAGATTAGGAAGGCGGGCGCTGCGGAGGTGAGTTGCGGTCTGTTCTGTTGTGATGGTGTGGAGGCGGGGGCGGTGCGGTGGAGGTGCTGCGTCGCTGCGCGCTGCTGCTACTACGGCGGCGTCGAGTCGAGTCGGGGTTTCGCTGCGTCGCTGCGTCTTCTGCTGCGGTGGAGTGTGTGGTGTCGAGGCGGCGGGATGGCTGCTGCGGGGGCGGCGGCAGCGCTGCGGGATGACTAGGTGTCGGGGCGCTGCGGCGTCTAGTCGCTGCGTCACTGCTGCGTCGGGGCGGGGTGTCGATGCGGGGTGGCTCGGCGGCGGGGCGTGATGCGTGTGCGGGATGCCGTCGTCCTCTTCTGCTCCGTCGCTGCGTCGAGGCATCCTACGCGTCTCATCGTATCTACTTTCTTCTCCTCGTCCGTACCCATTGTTCATCGTGCGGTGCTGACATCCCTCCCCAGCTAATAATGCGCTCGACGAACCTGCGCGAATACGCGCGCCGCCGGCGGACCCGACCTTCATGCACGCCTACCCGTCTTCCTTTCCTTTCACACCCCCGTTTTGTGCGGTCTGCTTCCTCGTCCTCCTTGCGCGTTGTCCTTGCGCAGTCCTTTCCACCACACTCTTCCTTTCACCCCATGTCGTCCATCCATCCATCCCGGCTTGTACATCCCCTTCCGCTTCGCTTCCCTTCCTCGCGCACCCACCCCATCCTCCCCGCTTCGTCCTCCCTTCTCGTTCTCTCGCCCGCCCGCGCCGTCCCTTCTGTCTTCCCTGCGCGTCGCCTCCGCCCCTTCCTTCTGTATCGATATTTATCTTCCCTCCTTCCTCCTCCCCTCGGTTGCTCCTTCTCCCTCCCCCCTCTATTACCTTACCCCATCCATTGTCTTCCCAGCCCTCCGCGTCACCCCCGCCCACCACTTCCCTTCCCTATCCTCTCCTCCATCACCACCCGCCTTCTCCTCGTCTCACGTACTCGACGCGCTGCTTCCTCGTGCACCCTCCGTGCGTGTCTCTCCTCTTCCCTCCGCGTCCGTCCACCCTTCCCTTCCGTCCCGCTCTTTATACCGAGCCCCTCTTTCCTCGCCGCCCACCCCGTCTCACCCTATTCTCGCCTACATCCCCCGCCTTCCGTCGTCCTCCACACTCTTTCGCTCCGCATCCCATCTCTGCTCACCCTTGGCCCTCACCCCTCCGCATTGTCCTCCCA
Source organism: Mycena vulgaris (assembly GCA_029204335.1). Classification (NCBI taxonomy): domain Eukaryota; kingdom Fungi; phylum Basidiomycota; class Agaricomycetes; order Agaricales; family Mycenaceae; genus Mycena; species Mycena vulgaris. Next base: position 370,111 of record JARGYA010000072.1, on the reverse strand, counting down.
GCTGTCCGCCCCCGTACCATTCCTCCCCTTCCGCTCCTCCCTCTCCGTCGTCCCCATCCCCTCCTTCCTTACCGTCCTATCACTCCACGTCCCATCTACATTCGCCCTGCCGCTGTCCACTCACGACCCTACGCGCTTCTGTTCTCACCGCCCCATTTTTCTCCACATCCTCCCTCCTCCCATCGTCCTCCATATCCTTCCGCTCCGCATCGCATCTTCCACCCCGCATCGCATCTCTGCTCGCCCGCCGTTGCACCTCACCTCCCATTGTTTGCCCATCCCTTACCCTTTGCGCTCCACATCGCATCGCCGCGCGCGCGCGCCCTTTGCGCTCTTCTTCTGCGTGGCCCGTTGCCTCTCACATCCCCGCGTCCCTTACCTTTCACCCATCACCCTCCCTCTTTCCTCGCCCATCCGCTCCCGCTACCTCGCCCTACGTCCCCTTCCGCCCCTCCTTCCATGCCCATATACTCACCCAGCGCGCGCCTGTCCGCCGCTGTCCACTATCCCGTCCTCATCGCCCCCACCCCATCTGCGTATCGATCGCGCGCCTACCTACCTTCCCGCTCCGTCTGCCTTTCCCCTCTTCCTTAAATCACCCCTATCTACACTCACCGTCCACGCACTCCGTCCTCGCGGTCCCTATGTGCTTGATCCCGCTTGCTTACGATTCCCTCGCTCCTCACGTTCCCCTCCTCCATCGCGCCTCCCCTTGCACTCTCCGCATCCACTGTCGTCCGCTTCCTCCCTCCCCTCCGCTCTCCGCTATGCGTGCTCGACCCCGCGTTGTTTACGCTTTTCTCGCCCGCCCTCCCTTCTCTCGGCGGGCGAGGTACGAGGACGAGTCCGGGTGGGGGGCTTGTGCATGTCTGAGGAGGAGGGGGTCTTGCAGAGTAGGGCGGGCGGCGGGTGGGCGCGCGGGCGGCGGGCGGGGGGGGGGTGCAAGCGGCGAGGCGAGGAGGCCGCGGGCGGGTGGAGGCGAGGAGGCGAAGCGACAAACTATCCTACTTGTCAGATGCTTTTGTTATGGTGGCAAGTCAGAATAAAACTCGCTCTGATAGCTAGCGGATCAAATGCGTGCTCCTGACTCTTTGGATGAGCCACAGCTGAGGTTGCTGTCGAGACTTTGTTCAACGTGGCTATCTGTTCCATTCGGGCGTCATCTCAGACGATCTCATGGCTGCTTTGAAAATGGATGATGCCAGGCCCTAGCAATGGATCAAAAATACGGACGAGGATCGGGTTGAGACTTTGGTGCGTCCAAGGTTCAAAAAAACTCCTCTAGAAGACCCACCGGCACTACACCGAGGACGCGACGGCGACAAAGGCTATGCGAGACCCGCATATATAGGGAAGTTGTCAGTCGGTTATTTTCATCGGCTACGGGCGAGGAGGTTAGTCACTGCCTCATGATCTCAGAATTAAATTATATTAATAGCGGGGTTAAATGGGAATGAGATTCACAGGAGAGAGAGGGTGACATCGCCGTGCACCTTGCTTTGTTCGGAACCTCGACGTCGAGATTCAGATCAAGCCGCAGCTTCAGCGTGTCTTTGCCGCCATTGCCCTGGCTTGCCTGCCCGCCCAATGCGCCAGTGGCCTGGCCGAGGGTATCTCCGAGCATTTGGCCAGCATGAGGCGCCAGATCCCCAGGCTGGACCGCTGGAGTTGCTGTTGGTCGGGCTGCGAAGCGGGAGGTTGGTGGGATCGAGGCTGTGGTTGCCTCTGACGGCGGCGCCCAGAGCCAGAGGACTGCCGTGGTTGTTGTTCCATCTGGGGCTCGGGAGAAGGGGAACGAGAACGAGAAGGAGAGTCGTCGGAGGACATGATTTCCTTTTTTGGTCGTAGAATTACCCAGCGCAAGTGAGATTTTTTTTCGAAATGTCCACCGTTATTTAAGATATGAGAAACAAACTCCACGATACGTGAGCGCAGTGGCTACCCTGGGGATAAATCTATTTAACAACCTCCCTTGTTGGCATCAGCCGGGTTGTTGAATAGAAAGTTTCTATTTAACAAACCCATCCTATTTATACACTAGTCACAAACCGCTCATCCTGAGGTTTAGGGACATGCAGATTGACTATGGAGCTTCCCTGGAGGCTCCCAGAGGCTCCAGAATCGGTTTGATTCTGAATTCACCGAGGTTGATTTTTTTGGGTAGAGTAATCAACTTGAAAGTTCGTGTCCACGACGATCCAATTATCCTGCGCAGAGGAATATTAGTCCGCAGAGCCAGAATCATTCTCTTCTAAACCCAGGACACAAAACTACCTATCAAAGCATAAAAAATCAGCCGACTGGAGGACTCAAAAGGAATCACGAGATTTAATATTAACGAGAGGGAACGAGTCGGCGTGAAAGCTCAAAAAAATCTTTCGGGATAGAGAATACTTTCGCGCAGTGTTTAATTACCATTAAAGTCTTGGGTTCTCTTTTCGTGCCTTATTCGAGCGGTCAAAGTGAGAATTTGGGAGAGCTGTGCCAACTTGAACCTTATTGTAACACGTGAAGAGGGTTGTTAAATAGCAGCACCCCGGGTTATTGCCAACAAGGGGGTTGTTAAATGGGATTTATCTCCGTATAATCGTTCATTTGGACAGATAGTGTAATATGTCTAGATGGCCAAGAATAGTATCGATGACGTGAAGAACTCATGGAGCGCCACGAAAATAAATATCACCACATTAAGATGTACCCTGCATCACATCTGACGACAGGGCACCACGGAGAGCCACAGAAATGCGTCATGTCGCCACATTACGCCGCACCAGGCCTGTATAAAACATAACTTGGCGGCCGCTCGATACTTCACAAAAATGGCCGACGAAGTACATCCCCCTCCCATGCAATCATCATCCCAACTTCATTTAAATCTCGACGACAACGTCTCTGACGGGAGTACACACGACGAGCGTACTGACCAGGAGAAGGAGACCGACCACAAGCTCGCCGAGCGTCTCTCCGCTCTCATAGAGAATGCCAACAGCAGGTGCACTCCGTTGTGCAAGATGATTCGCAAGGTACGGAGAGACCCAACGACTCTGTCTATTACTAAAGGTTTTCTCCCAGCACATCGAGAACATGGAAGCGCAAAAGCCTGAAGATCGCAATGAAGCTGAGCTCGTCAAGGCTGTCAAGCCTCTGCTGGAGCAAGCCGAGAAGATCTTGAACGAGACCAACGGTGCCATCCGCGGTGCCGATCCCGACAATCGTTTGAGCAACAAGGCCAAGCGGCACACGCAGGATCACAGAGCCACGCCGGACGAACAGCGCCTTGCGGAAGCGATAAAAGTCGTAAGCTAGACTATAGTGTCCTTCGGTTGAAATTGCCGTTGAACATTTCTTTCTAGATGGTCGAGGAAGTGGGCGGCACTATCGAGTGGGCCAGAGACAAGCTCGATTCGTTCCCCAAGGCAAAGAAGGATCTCGGTCCTCTTCTTGACGCACTCGGCCGTGTGTGTTTCAGTTCTTCACTAACTTTTTTACTAACCTTCTGGTCGTCAGAACCCTTGACTCAGATCGTCGGCGGTGTCGGTCTGTTGCTCGCCGGTGTTCTAAACCTCGTTGGTAAGCTGCTCAGCGGCTTGGGTCTCGATGGCCTCCTCAAAGGGATCTATGCTGCGACGGGCCTCGACAAGATCTATAATGGTCTACTTGGGAAAATCTCGAAGTAAAGCAACGAGAGCAGTAATAGCTACAGTATGTATTATAGCAAAGAAGATCTGAGTCGCACGGACGCCCATTTATGTAGGATAGAATTGGGGAACTAAAAAATATTCCGGCTTGTTCATGTAATCAATCTGGCGGGAAGCACCGTTCCACAGATTACGCGTTATTTGCCTTTGAATGCAGTCAGTTACGTAGAAAATTTGGAGTGAAATACCCGTAAATTTCCCCAGATCGGCGCCGGCGTGACCTCCACGGCCGTGATGGTAGTGAAAGACATCGGCATGTTCAAGCAGTGTGCACTCTCCATCGCTGCATGATGGCGGTTTTCTTTTTGTTATGTACCTGGCGTTTTGTCGGTTTTCTGGATCCAGGTCAGCTGAAGGGACCTAGTCTCAACTTGTCGCCAAACGATATCAGAAGAAAATCGTTGACGTTCAAACTTGAGAAGCTGTGCAGTCGGCTATAACGTGATCCGAATTTGATGCGCTTGGACCACGACGACTCACACTAAGTCAGAGTAAGTCTCACCATGGTAGCTGACGTACAAGCTGCCTGCTGCTGATTTGGAAGTATCATCAACTCTGGAAAGACTATCAGTCAAAGCTGTGGTGACCGTGCCACTGCGTGGCTGTACAGACTGCGGGCTGGATCATCATCTGCCGACGGCCGTGCTGTCCTAGCCAAGTCCTGGCCCTTCAAACCGTCTGATATTTCGATTCAAGACTTCTGACTGTCCCTAGACCGCGGAGACAGGCGTGCTAGCCTCCCAAGCTTCTGGAAGTGCGTGGCGTAGCACTGGGTCCCGGCGGCGTCCTCGGGATGAATTCAGTGCGCCGCGGCTGTGCAGATGTGCGGGCCACTCGGCGGTTACGCCGACACGTCCCATAGACTGTATGCCCGGACAGCGGGGGATAGCTTACGGCTTCCCTCATCCGCAGCTGGCTTTAAATAGGGCCGCACATACACCTGTCGACTTGAATGTACTCCCCCACCGAACGGATCCCCTTCAAAAGTAAGCACTACCGTGATAATGACGATATTATCCGCTCACTCGTACTCATAGTGCGCACACGATCCGTTGCCTCGTATGTACTGGGTATTCAAGAATTGCTCGACCACACTATCGACTACCTCTCTGACTCGCCGTGCGACCTGATATCCTGCGCCCTGGTCGCGAAATCCTGGGTCTACCGTGCGCGGCGCCATATATATCGCAGCCTCGACCTGACCCCCGACGACCAGTCAGGCTGCAACGAGATCGAAATCAAGTTCCACCGCCTCAGCCACACCCTCCAGATGGCTCCGCACCTCGTCTCTCTCATCCGTGGCATCTCTGTACCCCTCAATAGTGGTGTGTTGGCCGACCTCGCGGGTGTGCCGTTCACGCACCTCGCGGAGCTCCGGCTGGAGTGTACGAGCTACCCGTGGGCCGCGGCCGCACAGCCCGCGACGGTCGCCCCGCTTCAAATACTGCTGCGCCTCCCCTCTCTCCGCCGGGCCCACCTCTGGGGATATCTTGAGCCGATATCTATCCTCGACGACTATTTCGAGGGCTGTTCGCGGGATATCCAGCATCTCCACCTCGCACTTGACAACCTCGAGGCCTACCCGGGCGCGTGTGCGGTCGTCAACGATTCGCCGTGCCCCCCCAGGCCGATGATTCCTCTTGCACATCTATCAATACCCCGTGAGCTCGAAACCTGGATGCGAGGGCTGCGGTGTCCCTTTGACTTCACGCAGCTCACAAGCCTCGAGCTCCGCGCGACAGACTGGGCACCAATGCAAGGAACCCTGGCGCCGTGCCTGCCCCAGTTAGAGCTCTTGGGCCTCACATCGTGTACGTCCGCTTCTTCACCCGCTTGTCAAATTCCTGATCACTTTGCTGTATAGTCTCGCAAGATTCTGACATAGATCTGCGGGCGTTGCCGGCGCTGAAGAGGCTGAACGTTTCCCTCGTCGAGACTACGGACGGCCTGCGGGCACTCGCTGCGCTCCTCGCGCGCCTGCCGCCATGGAACGAGTTCCGTCATCTCGCGATCACCTTTCCCGAAGATCCCATCCCGCACGAGCGCGCCGTTCGGGAATTCGACGTGCGCATCGCGGCACTTGCAGTGCTGCGGTGCCTGAAAATTATCGAGATACAAGTCCCCCTGCTGACCTGCGCCGCCGAGAATATTTTCCGACGCTATCTTCCTCAAATGGCGTCCAAGGCGCAGTTGTGCATATATCAGGAAGTCTTCGCACCTCTATAATACACATCATTCTCCTCTTCTGACGCTCCAATTCCCTGGTCTCGCGGAAGTAAATTATCACCAATCAATGCTTCATGGCTGTTGAAAGGTGGACGCTTCCTTCCCTATTCCTCCCTTCCCTCCCACCATCATCCATTCAAAACATGTCTCTCGGCACCCACCGCCGTACTGCCACACGCAAAGTGCCGATGCCAGTCCTCGCCCTGGGCTTCTCGCGCATAGGCACTCAATGCACGTTCGCCAATTATTTGTGGTTAGTTCGCGCTCATCTAAAGCCCAGCGATGCGCATCGCACTCGAGACGCTCGGGTCCAACGAAACCAACCACGGCTTCACCGTATGGACGAACCCCTCAGAGATGGACGGAGGCGATCAACGCCAAATACTTCGGCAAGGGCAAGCCGTACGGACGTGCGGAGTGGGACCGCCTCGTAGACCACTGCATGGTGCGTCTTCCCATCGCATTGCAATGGATTTTATAATTGACAGGCTTACCCAGGCCGTCACTGACGTCCCCCACATCCTATTTGCTGAAGAGCTCATCGCGGCGTACCCCGAAGCCAAGGTCATCCTCACCACGTGCGCCCGACAACTGGTGGAAGCCGTATGCCGCGACCGTCGGCGCTCCAGAGCCCCTTCAGCGCCGTCAACGCGTGGTTCGAGCCGCAGACCGCGTGGAAGGTCCGCGAGTTCTGGCGCATCGTCTTCCTCGCCATGTTCAAGATCGACAACGTCACGCCGGAGATCGCCAAGGCGCGCTTCGCCGCGCACTACGAGTAGGTGCGCGCTCGTGCCGAAGAGCGCCTGCTCAACTACCGCATCGGCGAGGGCTGAGAGAGCCTGTGCAAGTTCCTGGAGAAGGACATCCCTGCGGGGCCGTTCCCGAAAGTTAACGACACGCAGGCGTTCCACGCGCACATGGCGAAACGACTGCTCCCCATCTGACGTAAGACCATGGTCAAGTGCGTCGTTCCGGCGGTGTTCGTGTCCGCGTGTCTCTACTTGTATGCTGGGAAACTTGCAGCAGTTTTCGCTTGAGGGCTGGGGTTCTTTCTATTTGGATGCTTCGGGATTTGCATTCATCGACTTTCGTATGGGGATTTTACAGTCGTTGGGTTCCAGTCATCGGTTGAAAGTTGCATTTCAATTATTTGTTGAAGAACTGATAGTCGGCGACGTGACTGTTGAACACGGTCCACATGTTTGCATTTACCATTTGTCTTGTACTGAAGCTTGGCCAGGATCGAGTGCGCAATGTCGTCGGTGGTTAGACTACTTTCAACTCCGGATTCTCTTTCCATCATTCTTCCTACTTCTCAGCGCACTGCATAGTACTCCTCCTCCCATCTCAGGTACCAATCCTCCAGCTCCTCCATCGGCGGGGAGAGCCGATTCCAATCCGCATTCTCCATAAAATCCTCCACACTGCTATACGTCCCCTCGAATTTCCGCAGCCAATACGTCGCCTGGTACAGCCAGAAATAACTCGGCGCGCAGCACCGTTAGGCAGTAGAACGCACAGTCGTACGGGTGTGCACTATGTACATGACGGGTGCGAGGCCGGGAACGCCCCAGCAACTGCGCAGCTCCTCCTCAGTGTTCACATCGAACTCCGTCGGATACCTGTCGTCGGTCGGGAGAAGGAATCCCATGCGCAGGTGAATGGTGCGGGGAGGTGGTCGTTGGGGATCGCGGGCCAGCCGGCGGTGTGGGGTAAGACCCGCGCGCGCTTTCGACGCCAGGAGACCCAGTCTTGACGGCCCTTAAAAGACCAGGGATCCTGTGAGGATCAAAATGTGAAACAGTGGGACCGGGGAATGAGGATCTACCTCGGGCCGAGTCATGGCTAGAAGATTGCGTTTCGCGCTGGAAATGCACGTCAGGCAAGGCAGAAGGAAGCAAACCGTCGACTGACTAGGGTACGGCTGCTGCAAGGCGAAAGCCTTGTTCCGAGTGTGTTATGGGGAGCTTTTCAGTAGCCTGTACGTTGGACACGATCCAGCCTGAGAAACATAAATGAACCGTGGAAACCTAGAGTTCGGTACGTACCATGGCTAGCAGCCACGCTGCGCTCCATCAGCTGCATTTGATTCCAGTAGGAAGTCCTCCACAGATGAGTAGGAGCCCGAAAAGCGGTACAGATGGTGATCTCGTTCATTTGTGCGGTATCTGTCTTCCCAGCACTCTGCTACCTCAAACAGATAAAAGGTGCCGCGGGACTCGAACACGGTAGTCGAGGAGAAGTGGTACATGATGGGATTAAGTGCTTCCGCGATGTTGTACCGGCGTCGCAGACGGTCTTGGAGGGGCTCTGGTCCATGGACCCAACCTTTCCACTGGGACCACTCGCACCACCAAGGCGTGGAGGTGAGTGTCTGGGAAGGCGCCCCACTCGTGAGAGGCGACGGCGATAAGCCGACGCTGCTCGAGTGGTCGAGCATGAAAGACGCGGGGCCCGGACGCCTGGAATGGGGTCTAACAGACTTAGCTCGAATACAAATTGATGGCTGAGGGCATTACCTGGGAATTGTGCAGACCGTGTAAATGCAGCGGCGCACCAGACGTGTTACACTTTGTGTATCATGTCCAATCCGCGGTCGCAGCAGAGGCCTCTATGGATTCTGCAATCTGTCCTTGCGCCTGCCCCGAAGCAGTATACGTCTTAGGTCGGTGCATGGTAGAAGTAATACGCCGTGGGGACAGTTTGCTGTTTCCCGTCGAAAATGGTGCTCACATTATCCACACGAGTGCTGCAGAACATCAGCAGCTCGCGAACTCGGATCCGGAGGTGCTTCTGAATTTCCAGCATGGTGGTGGTGGAGTCGAGTGCTGTCCCAATGGCGCCAACATGGAACCAGGCCCCAGGCGTTCCAGTTGTACGGCCATGGCTCTGGGAGCTTGGAGTCCGGGACTATAGCAGGACTGCCAGTGCCAATCAAATTCCCAGATATAAAATCATTCCGACTATAGCGTGCCGTGTAGTTTTATGCCGTCTGAATGGATCGCAATGGGGATTTGACAGAAAGAGTACAGATATGACTAACCTCGGCGAGATGCATGTCCCAGCACTTCCATGGATGCTACCAGTGTTGAAACAAGTCGCTGCGGTTGTGATGACTTTGGGACGACTCGGAAATGCGATCATAAGTGAATAAGAGGAGATCTTACAATACCCCAGTGGCAGATGTTGTGAGACATGGATTGGAGGCGTTGAAAAGACGTTTGTTTCGAATGGATGGGGTTCTTCGCGCCAGGAACATGATAGTAGAAAGGCGCACCGGGTCCGGGATAGGGTCTTGTATATAATTCCCAGAGGGCTTAAAAACGGTTTTTTGAAGCTGGTTTGTAACAGGGCGTTTATAAACATGTTTATAAACCCACCACCAAATTGCTCCAAGACTCTGTCTATACAAACGTTCTTTTGCCCAGACCCAACTGCAACCCACAAGCACGTCCCTTTCGGCCAAAATGTGGTCTCAAGACGGAAACATCATGCTGTGGACACTAACCGCGAGCTTGCCAGTCCTTACAGTTGTCGGGTTGCTTAGATTTCGTAGCAGTCCCCCACGTAGGCATTGGCCCAAAAGTTAGCCTGTGCAGACCGTTCGAATTGGGCTCAAGTGAGCCTGTGAGATCAAAATTTCCAAGGAAATTTGGCCCCTGCACCGCCTCTTCCAGCATTAGAAACAGGTCATTTCACGAGAGCCATTTAAAAAACCAGTGTATAAACCCCGGTTTATAAACCAGTTTACAAACCAGCATAATATACAAGATCCTAGTCCGGGATGCTCGCCAACGGATGTCCACACAGCCTTTCAAGTCGTTTCAAAGTCGTCTAAATCTTCTTGCAGGTTTTTGACGCAATTTTTAACTCTGTTCCAAGTATTGGTCGACTTTTGGTGGACTTGTTGACTGATGCTGGAAGTTTGGAATGGAGAGTAATGGTGCACGTGCCCCACAGGTGCACGTCAAATCATTTCGGCGGACATCGGCATCTGTTCGGCGGGGTCTCCCGAGCCATGCCGACGCCCAGTACAGCTTTTGTGTTCCCCGCCTTCCTGAAGCAACCAGTCGCTCTAATGAGCAACAGAACAAAAACAGAAAAATTCAACCAATCCGTGGCAGTTACCAAGGGCGGTTTGGCTTTATATCGGTGAGGCCCCCGTCCCTGCAGGGCGTACCATGGCTCGGAGTTCAATGCGAGTACGTATTGCTCCCCAGGTCGACACATGAGCGCCAGGCCCCGAGGATACAATGCCGTGGAGGTCGGAGAAGCTAACCCACTGGACGACGACGAGGTTCCCAACCCCCGAGGACGTTATTCTGAAAGTCACTCTGACGACGTCTGCTCCGACCCTCTCCCTCTCCAATCCTGATCCTTCCTTCCGACTCATTTTCGATATCGAAACTTTCCACTCACCATGGGCCAATTCTGCGGTCACCATCAGCATCGGCGAGCTGAATATCTGCTCAGCGGATTACCTAGGTGGAGTCCGCTTAAAGCGCACCACTGCGCAAGGACCGAAACGACTCCTTTCCGCCACGGCGTATCCGAACTATGCCTGTTTCGGCACCCATTCTTCGCCGAGCTCAAGCTCATAATGATTCCTGCCTCCGGTCCGATGCGTGTCGAGCTTACACTCCAATCGGAGAGGATCATCCTCACAAGCGCGGGCGTCAACAACGAAGATCTGAAGTCAGGGATGAAGTACCGCGTGTGGATGAAACAAGCTGGGTGGGGAAATATTCCTATTGGGGATATTTGGGTGGGGACTTGAAAGACAAGAAACTGTAGAAGTATAACACTTTCCATCACGATGGGTCTCCAACGGACCAGTTGGATGACACGGCGGAGATGGCAGACGGTTGGGCGGCAACAAACCGGTTCAGAGAGTCGGTGAAAAGAGGCAATGTCGGGAGATTCAGACCGGTATTTGAGTTCTAGAATAGGTCTTAGTGAAGCAGATGCGTTTTGAACCGTGAGAATTTCGGGTACGAGTCAATGTTCAAGCTGAAATTGAACCCCAATTATGCAGGCATAACATTCCTCAGATCTGTTCAGACTCGCCCATCAATGCTAAATCTTATTCTATTTTCAGTTCAAGCCGATGCTGCCGAGAAGGCAGTGAGATATCAAGCGCCGGGATCCTCGTGGTCACGTCAATCCAATCTGACACCTCACTGCACTGCATCACTGCCACTTCTCGTTCGACCTGCATCTACCCCGACTCCTCCCGACTCCATGCCCCTCTTTGACCATAGCAGCGGCATTCGCATTACAGGCGGGAACTTTTATGATGTCGCCGGAGATCTCAACATCCAAAACACCGAGCAGCTGAAATCCTCCAGTCATTTAGGCATTGAGACGCGAGAGTACCAGTCTGAAGATCTACAGGATTTATCAATTCCAGTAAAGGAGTCCAGATATGATGAAAGGGTATTGTCCTTTGGTGTGTGGATCCGTCCCGATTGAATCCCTTGCTGATCCTAGTTGAAGACGGCAGTCTTGGCTCACGGACTGCCCGGTCCAAAGACAGCTTGTGGCTCTCGCAACACCCGGAGACAGAGGCCGGATATGAATCTAGGCTTCATCCCATCCACTGGAATACCCATCCAACCATCCACCACAATCCTTCCGTAACAGATTCAATGCCCGCAGAATACAAACCAGCTCCGAGCGTAACTATCAGCGGTGGCACATTTATTAGCGGAAATGCCAATAATATGCACTCCTCTTGGGGGAAAGGTATTTTGCACCTTTCTACATCTATACACCATGGACTGATTGTTAATGCAGGGATCGACATTCTACATCGTGCTGTTGCACTGGAGGCACTCCACGATTCAGCTGACAGCTTTCCCCAACCCAAATGCCACCCGGAGACGCGCGAAGACATGCTCAACAAGTTGTGGAACTACGCAACGAACCGTGGCCCTTGTGACCAGATTCTATGGCTTTATGGGCCTGCCGGCGCCGGCAAATCCGCAATCATGTGGAGTTTGTGCGAGAGATTGCAGGAGGCGGGCCGTCTCGGAGGCACTTTCTTTTTCAAGCGCGGTCATCCTACACGCGGCAACGCCAAATCATTATTTTCAACAATCGCATACCGAATGGCGCTGCGGATTCCGGATTTGAAGGGTCCCATTGCACATACAGTGGAGGATGATCCTTCGCTTGTTGCTGCTACACCAGAGATCCAGCTCCGGCAGCTGATTCTGCGACCATGCCAATCGCTCATTAATCAGGCCCCCCCGGTCATCATCATTGACGGGCTCGATGAGTGCGACGGTCCACAACTTCAATACGAAATATTGCGGATGATGGGAAGATCTTTACAAGACCACCACCGTGGCCTCCCCGTTCGGATCCTCATTTCCAGCAGACCGGAGCCTGATATTCGGGAGATGACCGAACCGACGTCAAGATTTGGGTCCTGCTACTATCCTTTCAATGTTGAACAGTCATTCGAGGATGTCCGAAAGTATTTGTCCGACGAATTTTCCCGGATACACGACGATCACCGTGAAACGATGATGAAGGTTGCACGCCCATGGCCTTCGGAAGCGGTTCTTGAAACCATTGTGCGAAAATCTTCCGGCCAATTTATCTATGCGTCCACAATCATCAAGTTCGTGGACGACAAAGACTTTCGTCCGGTAGACCGCCTCGCAGCTGTCATGGGAAGCAATACTTTGGAGACCTTCCGCCCTTTTGATGCCCTTGACCGACTGTACATGGAGATTCTACGACCCGTCGCTGGAAGACCTCGTCTCCTGGACGTCCTCTGTGTCATCTTCAATTTCCGCGTATTCACGCACGAGATTGAACAACTTCTGGAGCTGCAGCCTGGGGATGTCCGGCTTCTTCTTCGCGGGCTACACTCGATCTTGTCAGTGCCGTCCCCAGAAGAAGCCCGGTATATTTCCGCACACCATGCCTCGTTTCGCGATTTTCTTTGGGATTCGAACCGATCAGGCGAGTTTTATGTCTGTGGTTTTGAACATCGCCTGGGTCTTGTAAGATCCATTTTGAAATCGCTCTGCTACACAAACGATAATCCATCCCTCAATTCTGTGCCTTACGTCGCTGAGTCTGCCATTTTTTCTCTTCGCAAACCTAGTTGTAATGTTCCGGATACAGGCAAATCTCGTGGGTGCGACAGATCACGGCGTTACGATTGCCCCCACTCCTTGCGGCAGATATCCTAACCTCCATAAAAATGATCAATGCGGATTTCTTTTTCTTCAATGGCCGGGCGAACCGTGCGGAGCACATGGTGAATTGGTTGCGAGTCAGTTCTAGTTTCGTTTTTCCCGGATGCAACTCATCTCCCGTCAGGAAATCTCCCCTCTGCCCGTAGATCTGATAGAGCTGTGGGGAGATTATCAGTACATGGCGCAGTTTGACAGGATCCTCTACAACAGAGATATTGAATACCGGTTCAGGGACCCGCACGGGGAGCTCAATTTTCAGCGGATATTGTCCCAGTCGCCGGCGCTGACTCGTTTTTTCCGGGTTGCAGTGCTCACCCGCGAGCACGCGGATCTCTGTACTTTGTTCAACATTCGCGTCCTTCTGAACGTGTCTTGGGACGACCTGAGGGCAACCATTTGCTCTCTACGTGACCTTCCCGGAGATCCGTTGGCCATATTCTCGACACTGCTCGTGCTCATGAAACGCGCAGGACTGTCTGTGTCTGTCGAGCGCTCCGGCGAGAGTACAGTAACTGAGGATCTCGCCCGCCGTTGTATCGATATCATGAAGGGTGTATCGTCTAATGCGCTATCGCACGCATATCTCTGGTGCGCGATATAATATGCGGATCCCAATGACCTGATATTCCACGACAAGGTCCTGTGAAGGATGGGGAAACCACGTAAGATCTTCGCCGCCGAGCAAGTCACTTCTCCGCGACATCCGTGGATTCTTCCCCCTCGTCTTCTTCCCCGAGGTGCCGGAGGAGTTCCACGACCCGCACGACCTCTACTGCGTCCTGGAATGGCTGAAGGTAAGGCATGCATGCACTCCTCGGCATTCAGTATATTCTCATCTCCATGCTCCCAGACGTTCCCAGTCGTGCCCGAGGACGTTGTGCGATGCTGGCAAAGATATTGGAGCATAGCGAACAACAGGCATATGGACGGAAGAAAATGTTGATAGTACAGTCCCCTCTGTCTTACCGCATACCAGTCATAATCCATACATCCGGCGACGGGTCGAGCTGCGCACCGTCCTCCCCTCCAGACGTACTTTGGTCCGACGCCATCGTGCACAAGAAAAGGAGTTCGGCCCACCCACGAACCACGCGCCCAGGCCCGCGCGCTCTCCGCACCGCGCACTCATTACGCGTCCTATCACCACCCCGTCGAGCCCACCATCTGCGCCTTACACTCAAATCTTCGGCCCGCTCGACGACCACAGCGCACGTGCGATGACATCCTCGCGTGAGTCCAACACCGGAAGACGAGGATGACGAGTCGAGCTGTGTGCGCACTTCGCATTCTCGCCATCCGCCGTTGAGATCTGCATCAGAACAGAACTTTGTGCCAGGGGGTAGCCAAGATTTCATACCATAGATATATATATAAATTTACAAAGGCCTCCTCCACCATTGCGCGTTAATTGGCGAAATCGCTTGAGCGTTTCGCTTCCCCGTTAAAGACTGTAGGTATCATACTATAGGTACAGGTATAATTTTAGTACAGTCCGCGAATAGAGACAAAAGGAAAGGAAGTTAAAGGGAGAGAGAAGAGATAAAAGTAACACCCGTAGGCTGCACACCTTCCACCTCTCTCCTTCATCGCTCGAGCCGAGTCGGCCGCGCACGCTTGCGCCGCGACTCTTTACCACCGCTCCCCCCTCCTCAGAGCCACACACCCCCTGCACTCACGCGCACGCAAGGTCCCAGTGTGCCACTGCACGCGCTGGGGCGAGGGCGCGTTCAGGAGACAATGGCAGGGCCGTGCTCCCGCTCTAGCGGGGGCACAAGAGCGTCGTGCCCTTGAGGCGCGGCGTGCGCGTCGTGCTCTGAGGGAGTGGGGGCGCGCTCCTGCTGCTGCGCAGCGGGATGGAGTTCGTGCTTGTTTACGTCACACTCTGTCTTTTGCCTCCTAACACCATCTCCCCGCCTCTCCTCTCTCCTCTCGCTGTAGCCCTGGTACTATCCTCTGGTCAGATTAGGTCTCTTGCCTCAGTCAATTGCTTACAACCGCTACCCGCAAACTCGATGAGAAAGATTGCCCTGGAAGATGAAGAGAGCAACTGCCGACTTGCGGCTGAAAAGCTCGTTCTCAATCTCTTTCTTTGCCACCAAGTGCTCGGGTTCTCGCCTATGGACTGCGAAATTGGTGCGCGCGTCAATGGGGTTAACTGAAATCGCTGTATGCATCGCTAACTTAATCTTTGCTGCTTCGTTTTTAGGCTGCAACCCGAATGCACCGGACGATCGCTGGCCAGGTGCGCACTCTCATCCGTTTGCGCTGTGGTTCTTCCCTTCAAGTTCTTGCTCTCTTTATCGTTCTGGCGAACCATATTTGCCATGGATGCGCTCAAGTCTTGGCTGACGCATACGCTGCTTGGATTGGTATCTCGTCGATAAGAATGTTCCCGAAACCATCGTAAGGAGGCTTGGGTTTGTCTGCAGCTCTCCGTTTTCGCTCAGTTCTCCGTTGGGTTCCGACTTCATCATGTCGGTGCGTCTCCGTCCCCTCCGCATATCTTCGTGTTCGCTGACGGCCGTTTTACGGGGCAGCCTCCTCGCTGCCACAATTCACGCTTCCACTCCGCTAAATAGATGCCGCAGAAAACCAACCGCGCAGGGAAATGGCGGCTTTCAGTTCGCATGTTCGCATGCCTCCCCTATGAACGGGTCTCGTTCTATTCATTTGGTTCCTTCGTGTGTGTTCTTTCTCATCTCCGCGCTAGACTCTGATTTCTCACAACCTTTGGATAGGTATTTCTGCCAGAATCGCAGCCTTTTAACCGAGCATCGATATGGCCAGGTGCGCTCGCGGCCTTTCTTTCTTCCTTTATTTCTGACGTTATTGCACAGTTATGTTCAAATGGCGCCTCTTTCCTCGACGCCTCTAGCTCTGTATTTTCGCCTCAAGTCGACTCAATCTGTCGCTTTGATGTTGCGGTATGCTAGGGTGTACGTGTTGAGTGGATGTGTACGCCGGGAAGCGGGAGGACGGGGCGGGAGCGTGGTGGGGGCTAGCAGGAGCGCGGGGTGGGGAGGCGGGAATATAGTACGTCGTAGTTCTACCTGAATGTATGTAGTTCGATGTGAATTCGATGTGGTTCTAGTTGTTGCAACAAAGCCGTAGAGCCAGATCAAGCCCTCGGCCATTCTTCGAACCAGCTGAAACTGTCTAAAGATGGTTCGAGCTGGTTCGACGTGGTTCGATCTGGCTGCCTGTCGTTTTCACTGGGGGTTAAGCTTAAGTGTTGTTACCCTGACGACGGTGACACGGAGGGATGACCTTGGCAAGTAGGTGCAAACTTTGAAGGGCGGGGGGCGAGCGGTCGATTACGTACACGATAGATTTTCGACGCGCCGCAGACAGAGGGATGAATAGCGCACGCAATTCTGACTGGAATATTGCGTTCCTAGGCTCAAAATGACCGCATTCGATGTCTTTCTTACATAGTGAGAGATCGGGTCGCTATCTACATTTTTCAAGACACTACGACAGCAGGAGTGGCGGATATATGGTTTTTGGAAGGCGGGCAGCAATTAATTCCTATAGGACCCAACAATTGAGCGCTTGGGCTGGGGATTCGGTAGGAGGGGTCTTTATGTATGCAGAATCGACCTTGGATGCCAGCCACAGGCCTACCCAACGGGCAAGCGGTCGTTTCTGCAGCACAATGTCGAGGGGTTTGGGTGGAGTGACGTGGCTGGACCCGATATCCTACGTATTTTGGAGGCATCAATTGCGCGACGAGGAGGAAGTATTGGGACGAGATTTGTTGGGAGGAGGTGCGGATTCCGAAGTTGATCAAGTAGTATGTTACTTGGGGCATAGGGTTTTCAATTAAAAATGCCACGTAGGATGGTTTGCAACGAGCTCATCATCGGTGCCCGGAATGACGTTAGTATCTAACACAGGCAGGAGGGGCATTTTGAACCAAATTTATCCTCGCAGTTTTCCAAATCCCATTGACTCAAAGTTGCGCTCGATTTGGGTTACCACAGCCAGGATGAGCGCGCGCCCAACTCTGAAACGACGGACGACCATGTTATCAAGTCGCTGTAGCAACGGTTCCTTGTTCGCCGTTCTTGCAATTATGAATAAAAGCCGGTTTTTTACCGTCTATTTTTCATCAACGAGACTTCCTCGCTCTTCGCCACATTTCACCTCTTTATTCTTTCAACTTCCATTTTTCGGACAATGTTGGCCTTTATCCCCACTATTGCCGTCCTCCTCTTCTCTGCCAACGTGGCCTCAGCGTTTTCGCCGACCGCCCAGCAACTCACTTGCATCCAGACCTGCGGCAACAATCTTATCCCCTCCAGCGGTTGTTCTGCGTAGGTACCGTACCGGTCAAGCAAATGCACTTGGGTCTCATGATGTATTCCTCTATCGCAGCCAAGATTTTGCCTGTCTCTGCGGGTCCTCCGACTTCACCAGTAACTGACACAGTGCTTCACCGGCACCTGTGGCCTGAGTTCGAGCGACGCCCAGGCGGCACTCAATTGTCAAAACGGTACTGTTTTGTTTCGAATTCCGATGAACCTCAGTGACCAATAAATTATTTACAGGTTCAACCCCTCCGCCCGACGGAGGATCCTCAGGGTCCACTCCGTCCACCGGAGGATCTTCAGGAGGAACCGATTCTGGGAAGAAGAATTCCGCTGGGGCGAGTGGACTTCGCGTTGAGGGTGTTGTTGGCGCCGTAGTTGGACTCGTTTCTTGCGTGATGCTCCTGGCCTGAGCTTTGGTTTATTTATTTATGTATTCAGTTGATTTATGAGAGATGTGCGATGGATACGAAATTTTATTCCGCCGTGAAACCCCCTACACTTCCAGATCGCCACGTTGAGATAGCGCTTGTGGCCTTGAGGGCTTGATGACTCGCAGCGGGACATTGTCTGTATATACGATGTCGTCGGCCTGCGCGGCGATCTACACTCAAGCGACCCAGATTTCAAGTACACAGAAGGCCAAGCCATTGCCATGACGAATTATCGACAAGCTGGGAACAAAAAGACGTGTACATGGGCGCTTCTGATGCCACAGATGTTTTAAATGTGATAAGTATGTGCGCCCCAAATTTCGCACTCACCGCCTGCCGCCTGGCCAAGCTCGTGTATCGCTCGGGCTATCCGGCTTGAACTCGAGCGCCGCTTTAGAGTATCAGACTTCGCTCACTGCAATTCTAGTGATCTTCCTCGACAATTGTTGGTCTCTAGTCTTACACCGATTTGCTGAGTCCCCCGAGACTGTGAAGGGGCAAAGAAGAACTCGCTGACGACCCGACTGTGCGAGAACGATCCGACGCACAAGAAGAACCGCTGACAGCCGACGACGTAACTGGCTTGATGCACGAGAACCGCCGAAGACCGGTGATGTAACTGGTCCGACGCACCGATGAACTGCCGATCCAAACGCAGTCACGACGATACGAGGTGCTCACTCGATTTACCGACGAACAATTTTTTGCCGATTGACGACGATGTCGGAAAAAAGCCAGGGAGCATGCAACGGCTTGTTACAGCATGTGTCCTCGGCTTCAAACGCTCGGCAGAGAGGCTTAGAACCAGTCTGACGCCGTTCAAAGGTTTGATCTGAGTTGCAAGCTGTCGCAAGTGGTCCCAAGCGACGCGTATATTTTTGAGGGTCAAAAAGATATTTCAAGTCAATTCTCGGCGCCGTAGAGAAGTGATTTGATGCATTGAGTTGGTTGTATTTGTTCAACCACTCTCGTTCTCGACATCCGACAGCTGTGGGGCCCGTGTGAAACGCCCTCGGTCGAGCCCCACCTAGCTCCACCCGGGACGACGACCATGGTACATAACTCTGTTGACGACCTTCGAATATTCTCATACCCCTGTACGCATGTGTTAAGCAATTCACTTCAAATAACTTAAGTAGTGTCCCTGCTTTACTGACTTCCGTGATCATAATCATTAGTTGCTTACTTACTAGGTTGTGTACTGACTGAAAACGACCACTACACTAACTATGATTGCAAAGAGCTCCTGTTCATAGAGAAGAATGGCCCATGGGAGTGTACAAATTTTGTGACCTGTCTGGAACTCATCTTAGAAGGCGTTAAAACCCTTGACGTGGCTTGGAAGCACTTCCAAGATTCCCAGATGTGTCCTGGAAGCCACCTTGAGACATTTGGGCATCAAACGGCTTGGAACGCCTCCAAGGCCGTTTAAAGCCGAATAGGATTTTTCCGACAGATTCACTGCCATTACACCATCACCACTATGTCCGACGAACTTATCCGTTTTCTTTGCCTCGGGAACGCCAATTATGCCGAGTGGGCGGGCCATGCATGCGGAGGCTGCCCTTTTTCGGAAGGCACTCTGGGGTGTTGTGGAGGTTCTGGTCAGTAAAAAGAAGACTGACGGAGCAGAGAAGACTGCAGAAGAGATGAAGAAGGAGAGGGACGAGCTGATCACGAAGAGAGACCCGGGAAAGATGGCGGAGGCGCGCGCAGAGCTAAGTTGCGTGTGGAGGATGGACAGCTTGTGCATATGACGGCATGCGACATGGAGGTTTGGGAAAATTTGCAGAGGCTTCATCACGCTGCAGGTTTTGCAACGAGTCTGGCGCTTCGTCGCAGGTTCTTGACGGCGAAGAAGATGGATGATGAAGCTATGGAGGCTTGGATTGGGTGCATACAGATGCTGGTGTTGCAGATGGAGCATGTGGGGATTGAAGTCACGGCACAGGACCAGATATTGGCTCACGAGGGGTCTTCCTCCTTCCTACGACACGGTCATTATTAATTTCGACGCGACCCCACCAGAGCAGCTCACTGTTAACAACGTTATCATTCGAGTGCTTAACGAGGAAACCTGTCAGACCTCATCCCCGGATCCTTTCCCTTCTTCCATCTACACTGTAGGCGAAGCTTTGGCCGCAATCGCTGCACACCGCGATCCTGCGAATTTTGCGTGTTACTTCTGCGACCGGAAGGGGCAATTCAAGTCCGAATGTCCAGAGAAGTCGGCTTGGGAGACTGGCATCGGTTTGAACTCCGACTCTGAGGACGAGTACTCGGAGGCGTTTTGAACTTGCGAGGGTGCACAGTGCAGAATTTTCGGGGGTGACAGCTCGTTTGCATACTCGCGAGGGTGTGTTGGAATTCTAAGTCCTACACTCGCTATCTCCCACGTCGCAGCCTGGCACGGCAAGGCAACAACTTATCTGCTATGTTGAGTTCCTGCATTTATCATGTTCAACTTCGTATTTCGTCCCCTTGTGCCTTACTTACACTCCAGTTGTTCTAATTCTTTCTCTTTTTAGTTACATTGGTTCCTGACGAGTTTTGTATATTACCTAGTAGTTCTCGAATGAATCCCCTGCGCGTTTGCGAGGTTCTAGAGGCCGCGGCTACCTTTATTCAACACTTCACGTGCAATTCCCGTTCTTCCTGAAGCATTGGACGCGCATCGATGCATTCCACGTCTCTGCGCAGGTTCTCTAGCCGGCGGCGACGCGCAGAAGCTTCGTTCCGCCGGGCTCATACTATTACACCAAGAAAGCTGAACGCGGACCAACGTAGACCTTACAGATGTGTTTACAGTTCCCGGTTCTACAGTTCCTTGATTTTATTTAGTATTTTGGACGGGGGTATTTTGGATGCAGAGGCTAAATGACACTTGGGCGAACGCAATCTCGTATGTCACTGTCATAATTCCAGTGTTAAGTGCGTCTATGATCGAAATCACTGCTCCTTGTCACTTTATAGTACTAATGACACTGTCGTTTTTCTTGATTACCCACTAGGGCAAAGTCTCAGTTGCTCTGCGTTTCAGCAGCGCCGATCACTGTAAAATGACTTTTGACACGCCGCATGACCAGTAAGAAAAACAGCTGGGTATCAAATCGAGTAAATCATGGTTATTTAGCTGTACTTGAACTCGTTGTATCCGCCACGCTGGCCGCCCTCGCAGTTGTACAAGGTATATTTGATATTCGAATCACTACCGCAGACACCGGGCTGGCTGCCGGCAAATCCTGTAAATTCAACGACATTAACTGATATGTTGCAGTAGAATCCATAAATTGATAGATACGGACCGAGATTCCAATAGAAAGCGCCAGCCCATCCGCCTGCTTTGGCGGCCACAAAGAAGTTGTAGATGATATCATTTTGGTGCTGGTCACCCTGAAAAAAGGATGTTTAATACACATATCCCTTCTGCAGAGTTGAAGTTCGAACCTCTCCGTGATCTCGCCAAACTCCCCAAGGTATACAGGTTTGTCGAGGTTGAAAGCGCTGGCGGCAGGGATCTCAGCGCCATTGTCGCTGTATATGTGGATGTCGTAGAAATCAACGCCGGTGCCTGCGAGGGCGCCCATTAACTAAACTACAATGCACCCGACGTAGAGAGACATACCCTTGTAATCGAGGTTGGAAACCCCGACAGCGTGGTACGCGTCGTTGATGTAGATCTGCGACACGCTGACCTTCGCGGCGCCGTTGACGCTCTTGATCGCAGCAGTGGTCGAGGTGACCCAGGCTTTGGCAACGGCCTGGTTGATGACATATCCGCTGAAGCTGCAGAACACGAATAAGAATTGGGGTTGCACACGGAGAATGAATGTTTGACGGACTATGGGTTCGCGATTCCGTTCAGCTCGTTGTACAGCTGGAAGGCCGCAATGTTGCTGTTAGAGCCGTAGGTTCGGATGAATGGCTTGATGAGGTTATTCAGCAAGGCATTTTGAGCGTTGCTGTCCGTGAAGAAGTTCGCAATGGGGAAGTCGGCGCTGTGGAAAGGAAGGCATAAGCGCTCACGGATCAATGCGAACAACTACACGGCGACGACTCACGTGTTCGGCGCGTAGTTGAAGAACGTCGGATACACCTTGATACCGTTGGCAGCGGCATGCGAGAGGAGATCGTTGAAGTTGGTCTCAAAGTCCGATTTGAGGCCGGTGATGTAACGGTTACCGTCGACTACCAAGCCTTGGCCGTCTTCGAACAGCCAGATGCGGACCCATTGGGCACCGATGTCCTTGGCAGCTGAGGGGACGTCAGTATTGCAGTCCAGTGTCGGTAAGGGACCAATAAATGTACCTGCAAAGGTGGCCGCCATATCGCTGGAACTATAAACCGCGGTATATCCTTGAATTGAGGAAGACAGCCAGTGTCCATACTGACGTGACAAAATTTTAGACCCTGCAGCCACGTTTGAAAGATAGATACATACCTGGTTGTTACCCCATGGCTTCGCAAAGCAAGATATTCATGGATATGTTAAAATCAATGAGCATAAAGGAAATACCTGGTTGATGCCTTTCACAAACGCATCGACCAAACGAGGAGCGAATGCGATTGCGGCAAGGAACAGACGGGAAGTGAACTTCATGGTAAGTAGAGGATGTTTATGCCGTTTGACGCTCTCAGATCATTGTCATTTATATGCGTTCATCCTCCATGCGACGCGTCGGGGTCCAAAGCATGGGGCTTTACTTCGGGTCGCGCACGTGTGCGCTGGGACCAAGATAGCGAGTTCAGCAACCTAGCAACCTGCCTAGTATCTCGTCACGAGCCTGAGCAGAAGGTGTGAATCGGAGTAAACAAAATGCTTTGATTGCGTGAAACGCTCATCTGACTTGAACATTGGATTCCGAGGCTACACCGGAGTAATAACAACAAAGGGATTTGGGTTGAAAATGTGTCGGTTTGAGGCAAAATCGCGTCATCTCCGGCCAATACAGCGTGTATTGGCTGAATATTGTGCGAATATTCTCCGAATTATTGAACTGCCGGATATCGGCCGGCAGCGGCGTATATGACGGAAAAAGGTAAATTGTAACGTCATTTGAACAGCCTTGAAACGGCATTAGGGACTTTCAAAGCTGCCATTTCGCGCTCATTTCGAGCTCATTTCAACTTTCATTTCGTTTTCCATTTCGCCCCAAACGTGACCGGCAGACGCCGAATTTTCTCATTTCGCAATCAGTATCAAAGTTGATTTCAGATTTCGGAAGACTTGATGGTTGCTCATCATCACCCGGGGCGGCCCCCGACACGTCCCGCCCATCATCCTCGATGATGAGCTCGATTATCTCTCCTCTGGGACCCTTTCAGGCATCGTAACCTTTTGCTCTGATCATTCTTGGTGTTTGTCCAACTTGATGTCTGGTTCAACGGGCCAGAGAAGAGGTTTTCAAGGGAACACATAAGGTGGCGGCGATGGAGGGTGCGGTAGAGGCGGGAAGTCCGGGCAGTGTGCGGGTGTGCGCGCGAACTGATGGATGCAGCTAAGCGAAATTCGGCTCGAATGGTCACATCAGGTCACCGAAATTAGGCGCGAAATGGAAGATGAAATGAGATTGAAATGAGCGCGAAATGAGCGCGAAATGGCAGCTTTGAAAGTCCCTATTGAAAGGCTGTTCCAAGGTGGTTTTGATCCGAGAGTTGCCTTAAGAGGCCTTGGAAGGCCTGGAAGGCGACTCTCGGATCAAAAGACTATCGGAAGCGTGTCAAGCCAATTCCTAATTTCCCGACATATTCCAGCTCGGATTTGGGACGTGGTGATTTTCTGAGCCACGCTGCCGCTTATATAATTACATATCGCTTGCCCTCCGGCTCTATGGCACGATGACGCGGCACCCATCGTCTGCACGCCCTCTCGGTTACCCGACGTCCTGGACAGCCGGACCGGGCGGAGTATGAAAATGAAGCGCAGAAATTGAAACTCCGCACGACAGCACGGATCACAGGGTTCACATCCCTGGTCTCCCTTTTCTCACCACCATTGGCCACATTTAAATTCAAAAGTACCACAAAATCGCAGGTACCTGGGCCCGACCAGGATCTCGCAGGCGCTGCCGGATGCGGTGTGCCAGGGTGCGGGGGGGCGCTGCGCGGACAGCCACGTAGACGACTCTGACTCGAGCAAGGGTAGCGCTGACGCCGCGTTCGAGGACATGTTCAAGGAGGAGAACGTCGAGGTGATCAAGAAGGAAGACATGCTCCCGGCCGCATACGACCCCACCGACGGCTGGGACGGCGCGCAGTCCGACAACGACTGGGCCCCGCCCGCGCTGCCCTCCTTCCTCGCACTCTGAGGCGGTCGAACGCGAACTGGAGGCGCGCATGCACTGCACGGTGCTCGCGCCGTGGCTCGGCTGGGACGGCGACGCGTCGGCACCGCGCATCCCGTCGGCGCGCTCACCCTCGATCCCGACGTTTCCCCCGCCTCCGACGCACCCGCCGCGGCGCCGCCCGCTAGTGTTGCGCGCGGCCAGAAACCGCACTATGTGCGCACGGTGCTTGTGGCCGCCGCGGGTGCTTGTGACCGCCGCGGCCGCGGGCATGCTGCGCGTCGGAATGGGCGTGGGCGGGACATGGGTGCAGCTCGCGCGGCTGCAGGACCGTGACGTCGAGCCGGATGGGGGAAGCCGAAGAAGATGCTGATCGTCACTTGCATCTCGCTATCCTTCATCTTGCGCTATCCACGACCTACTCCGTTCTCCCTCGTTCGCTCCTTCGCCTGCACATACACCGTGGTGCTCGCGCCACTTCTTCAGCGGCCTCTGCGGGCACCGCTTCATCGCCACCATGATCGAGGGCATCGCGCGCGCGTCCCCATCCCCTTCGCACTGCGCGCCCGCTGGATGCACGCCGCCCTCCTCGCCGTCCTGTTGCACACCCACACCCCACGCTTCGCTGTCCTCTCGCACTCCAACGCAACGGCCTCTTCTATGCCGTCTACATCCTGCTGCACCTCCCGCCCGGGCTCGCCGCGACGAGCTGGACGTTCGGCGGTCCCTTCGTGCCCCTCCGCATTAGCGGCTCCGCGGCGCTGCGTCTCGCCGCCGCCCCCCAACGCGCTCGGCTCCCTCCTGCAGATCGTCCCGCCCTTCGCGCGCGCGCGGCGAGCTGGAGCGGCGGCCTCCTCTCCCGAGCACGGGCCTCCTCTCAGGCGCGGGCACGGGCACGGGCGCGGGCGCAGACGACGATGAGACGCGGAAGCCGCTGCACGAGCGCGGGTACCTGCCCTGCCACGTCGGGAGCGCGTACCGCGCGGAGGTCATACGCCGCGGGATGGAGGAGAGCCGCGCCGCGATGGGGCAGAAGGCGCTGCGTAGTCTGCAGGGCGGCGACACCGTCGTACCTGGTGCGCGCGGGCGCGGACGCGGGAGAGGAAGAGGACTGCATCTGGGGCCTCGGCGCCGGCCCCTCCGCCGGCCTCTCCGACGCCGCCGTCCTCGACGTCGCCTCGCGCAGCTGCACCCCGCCGACGCGCTGCAGGTGCGCGTTGTCTACGGGGACGCGGACGGGATGGTGCCGCGTGGCTATGAGGTGGTGGGTGCGATTTTGGGGCAGGTGGCGTGCGGGGCGGGTTGTGGAGTAGGTGGAGCACGGTGGACGACGTGGGTGCGGTCGGGGGTGCAAGTGCGAGAGCGAGGAGCGCGCGCGCGCCGCGTTCGAAGGTGCAGGTATGAGGAGGACGGTGCAACAGCGGCTCTTTGCGCACGCGCGGGGGTGCAGGTACGAGGAGGAGCGCGGCGCGGGTGGTGTTGGGAGCGAGGCATCGTGGCCCCATATTCGTGGGGATGTGGCGGGGGATGTCGTGAGCGAGGCGCGCGTGGCGCGGGGAGGCGGCAGAGACACGCGGAGTATATCGGGATTCGGCCTGTCATGGCTGGTGATTATCTGCCAACAGAGGTGATTGGGCTTCGGATAGAGTGGGTATGCGCATGGGGGCGTTTCGCGGAGGACCACAGCAGCGGGATGCCAGACGATGTCAGGAAGCTCTCGAGGTGCTAGTTATTACGATGCGCCTGGCGATATCGATTCGTCTCGCAAACCTCGCCGTTCACGCCGCGAATAAAAAAACCTTTGGCTGACAAATCGAGACTCCAGTTACCTACCAACACTGATTCTTTTTTTAATTCCCCTAATTCACTTCCAGACTCGTTCCGCCTTCCTCTGGGCCGACAGGCATGTATCCTGTCTATAAATCTGTGTTAATTCTGTTGTGGACAGCGGGTGCTGTAATGCCGTCTCTACAGGCCTAGCAACATGTGCAGCGCTGCGTGTTGGAAGTATCAAGTGGATGTGCTGGGACTCGGTGCGTCCCCAATCCCGCGCCACTTACGTCCATTCCTCCCGCCTCCGGCTCGGGCTCTCGGCCGCGGTCATCGTTCCTTCAACATCCCCGACTCGGACTCATTAATTTCCGGCCCTCTGGCCGCTCCTTTCGTACTCTCGTGTATTCACTGCGTTGAGGCCCCCTGTCTACATGTGTCTACATATGTCTACCTGCGTCGACAGAGGGCTCTACAGCAGATCGACGCACCCTCCGCAGCGGTTCGTTTATGTTAGGGCTACGTCATGTAGACACAGCATTCCCACATGAATTAATATTGAGCTACGTAGTACCTTCGGCTACTCCTATGTATGACCGATCCGGCCAATATTCTAATTTAATTCAAGCTTCGCAACTTGATGGTCACCGATGATGGCTGGTTATCACCGATGACCGGGATATTTCCAATACATTTTTCGGTCCCAAAGTCTCTCACGTGCCCAACACGCACCGGTCAAAGCGACAAATATCACTTGGAATTTACGGTACAGAGTGACATATTTCAACTATGCTGGATCTATTGGACACACAATTAATTTCCCAGAGTCGTCAGCTAAAGCCACACAGACCGAGAGCGGCCAAACAGTGTGCCGAAGTGTGCCGAAACGAGCATGCCTTATTGGGGGGCTTGCCCCCCCATTCTTCCATGTGAACCCGAAAACCCGATGGCTGTGCAGTGTGCGACTGATGGCTGATGGCATCCCAGAAAGGGAATTGATGGATCTCGCCGTGTGAAGATCACATCAATTCCGACCGACATCACGCGCCGTGTGAATATTAGATACTTATGGTATGGACCCTTATGGACCTTAGTCAGTATGTATTTTTAGAGATTAATAGTACGAAGTGGTCAAAACTGCAAACTGAGACTGGGGTAAGCCCCCCCATTCTGTAGCCGGGCACCGGCATACAAAACATATTTGAGCGTACAATCCGGAACAAATATTGTGATGGTAGTAAAAGCAGTGCAGGCGCATCAGCGCATCACCGATAATGACCGACAAATGAATCGATCGCTCACTAGTGAGTGTCACTGGTGATAAATCGCTCACCAATGAGGATCACTAGTGATCACCAGCCATCACTAGTGGTCACTGGTGATCATCCTAAATCATTGGTGATCATTGGTGATCATCGGTGATTTCTCGAGTTTTTCGTGGCTCAAATTGGGCTCAAATAATTTTGTCCGGATCGGCCCGTCATATACTCCCGCTACCGCTGATAGACGCACCGCCACCATTATTTTGCGCACATTTTGGCCCCGGACGCGTCCACGGAGAATTCTGCTGCTGTCATTCCTTGTCTTATCCGGGTCTGTGTCCATATCAGTTCAATTTAGATTTATATCCCATCTCCACCGCTGGCAGCGGGAATGTTGCGCGCAATTTGAAACGAGTCTCTAGTGAGAGGGTACATTTCCGTGGATCTCGGAATTAATGTCTAGCGGATGGGCCGTCTAAGGCGAAGGGCGGGATGGACCTCGGCCACCGCTTGCCTGCCCGTTTCCGAGAGCAATCATTGTTCGGCTGTGTTACCGTCGCGTCGCGTCTGAGTCAGATCATCACACTGCGTCGTTTCTTACCTCTGGGGGTGAAAGTCGGCTGCCGCGAAGCATGGCGCCTCTCTTTCTTTCCTCAGAATCGACTCGAGCTCGCGGAACACCGACACTGTTTGCCGGTCACCAATGCCGAGCGATTCGGTGAAGCGTACTCGCCGCCACTGTCGTCCTCGGACTTTGAAGCAAGTCGTTATCCGAACTCCTCAACCTCGCAGCACTTCAACTTGGCACTGCGGCTCGGCGTTCACGTTGGGAAGGCTCCTCTGCTGCCACTGCGTTCATTCTGCGACAACCCTTTTCGTCGTCATCGCAACAGCGTGTTCCATCCCAAGGCGCGCTTCACCTTCGAATCCTGTCCCCTCTAGAAATAAAACGTTTCGGAGCTCATTGATATAGCGACGGACGTGGTCTAGACTCCCTAAGGACGAGTGAAGCGCAGCGAGGGGAGGGTCAAATAGCGTGTTCCAGCCTAAAGCACGACGCAAACCGCCCATGAACCCGGAGTCGATCATGAGCTTCCCTGGCGTAGCGTCCACAAGCTTCCAGCCCAAGTCAAGAAGCAGAGACCTGAACACTTCGAGTAAGGGTGGTGGCGTTTGACTGGGTGCGGATTCGAGTGAGAGTGAGGGTTTTTACAGATGACGACAATTCGGGGGCAATCGAACAAAATCGTAAGGAGGGTAGAGTTCAAAATTGGCACCGCAGTTACCGCTCTGTCGCTGGAGGACTAGTTTGCTCGACTCCCGATGCCAGTATGGTTGAGATGCTGGTAAGGGACACTTGAAATAACGAGGATTGGGCTCACGGCATAATTGTTTCTGCTCTGACGGAGATGCGGCGAAGGAACACGGGGCACAAGGGCCGTATCCAAATTGTCGAGCCAGCTCTTCGCGCTCCTGGATTATTTGGCTGTCATTTCCAAGTAAAGTGCGGAGGTACGGAATGTCGAATTCGTCGAGGGTGCGAAGGATCAAATAAGCCTTATCGATCTTCTTTCGGTGCTGGCACCTGCACCGAATGTTAGTTAAGAATGACACGTAAATAGGAGACTTGCTGCACAAATGAACGACCATATTCATCGAGTCACACCTCCAGCTTCCCTTTACACAAAGAGTGGGAAGTTTTTTTGCGCCGACTATCTTTGATGATTCTGGTGCCAGTTTCGGAGTCGGATTCGTCTGGGTCGGAGTCGGAGGCAGATTTGGGATTAAGATCGTCGTCATCGTCCGTGAGCCCCGTGGGACTGATACCCTCTCCGTCAGTCTGCAGATGAAAACCACATCCCTGCTCGGCAAGAGTGCAGTAAAAGCCAAGAGTGTTGAAGAATATCTCTTCCTTGGCGGACGCAGAACTGTCCAAACTCAGCGGCGGCAGCGTGGTGGAAGGAAGAAAGCGGGCTGAGCAGTACTTTAACACTTTGCCTGCACGGGTCAGAAACAGGGCATGAATCCCAGAATGAAAGACTTACAAGATGCTTTCTTGTCAGTACAGAAGGCCGACATTCCATTGCGTCCCATCAGAAGACTGCCGCAATGTACATAGGATTCTCCCCCTCGAGAATCTCCAAGGGAGTATTGGAAAGATTCCTTCAGATGAGAAAACTTGTCGGATCCACAGAGAACAGATGAGCCACGGCAACATCCTTACTCTGCCCGGTTTCGGGATATTCGACGATTGAGCGGCTAGGGCTGCCGCCCGCGCCCGTGACGGGCACGGCCGTCGAATCGACGGCTTTTCAACGGCACGGGCCGTCTCGAAACGGCCCGTCAAGTGGTTGAAAAAATTCTGGACGGGACGGCACGGTTAACGGCACGGCCGTAACGGGTGCACGGTCGTGTTCAAAACTTTTCATGTCTGTCGCCTGGTCTGAATCCAATCCATTGGCTCCTACAAATTGTGCGATCACTGTAGTAAGCTCTCCGCAGGTGATTTCGGAAGTTGGTGAAATTATAACCAATATCTACACGCTCAAAGAAACATATGCACCCTCAAATAATCCAGAAATGGTGCTGAGAGCCTGACTGGAGCTCTGAGACGAAATGATATGGGAGGAATCAGTGGAGGCTTAAAGAAAGTTGTAGGTAAAAGCCAACTTGAAACTCGGCCATCACTTCCGGCAATTGCCGATATCGCCGCAACTTAACTGCAACTCTCAATCTTTGCCGGAAAGAAGTGTTAAGATACGGAGAAAATGTGCTGAATGTGTGAGGGAGAACCCCTAAGATATTTCTATCCGAAATCATACCTCCTCGATGGCGAGAAAAAATAAAGCCGTTCCACGGCCGTGACGGCCGTGTTTCAACGGGCCGTCGAGTTGGAAACCCGTCCCGTAGCCGTGTCATTGACCTCTGGGGAAAATAGCTGACGGAACGGGCACGGCACCTGTGCCACGGGTGCCGTCGAACCGTGGCCACGGTCCCGGGCGGCAGCCTTAAT
Organism: Mycena vulgaris; assembly: GCA_029204335.1. NCBI lineage: Eukaryota > Fungi > Basidiomycota > Agaricomycetes > Agaricales > Mycenaceae > Mycena > Mycena vulgaris. The sequence continues at coordinate 339,900 of JARGYA010000072.1, read as the reverse complement.
TGAGCCAACAGGGTGGTCAACGAGCGCGTGGCCAAATTTTTGGCGGTTGATACAGTCCAAACCACGCCGTATTTCCTCGGCGGTGAAGGGCCGAGAAGACGGTGGTTGATACAGAGATCCTCGCACGGCACAAGAGAGCAGAGGGGAGAGCCTCTGAAATGACGCCAGTCACTTCCAAGAAGTCAGTGTCATCATGATTTGTCGGCAGGGTCGTCAAGCCAGCATCGTCAAGCAGCTTCCTTGCCTCGTATACACAGCAGAGAGCTGCGCATCGGACAGAACTATTCGGGCAGGTAATTTCTTTCATCTCGTCGGTCGCCCACTCACATATTTGAAGGTCCCTTTGAACTACAATTACCTTTTCGGGTTTCTCGTGTCGTCATCCCAGTTCGCGCGAGATTCACGCACTCGAGTGGTCAAAAAGGCTATTCAAGCTCCCGAAATTCATCGCAAATCCCCTGTTTCTCTCCTTGATTCGGAACCTTCTGTCAATGAGAGTTCAGGACAACAAACCAACAAGGGGGTCCATGTCGGGCTCTGTCTGCAATTAAAGAAACACGTACTCGGGATACACACCAGGAACCATAATCAACACGATAAATATCCCGGCTTGAGATAGCCATCCACAATGTTTTCGGATGTGCGATATTTCCGCGATGGAATGTCTGGCATCCGGTTTGCACGATCAACCCTGGCGGGGTTCCTGATACCGAGGCCTGGCTCAAAGCATTCCAGCTCAAACGCTTCCCTTCCCAAGAGGTCGCCCCTCATCTTGAGGGATATTTTTTTCGAGCATATCTCTCAGTACCCGGACGGAACTCATCAGACGAGTGGCCCACTTCTACCACTTCCGAAAAACAGTGAGTTGCTGTCGTTTTCCTCCTAGTATTAGCTCATCACCAGTAGAATCTTCAGCTTAAGATCGCAGGCGCCAGAATTCCCCTTATGCGCGAGCCCAGAAGCGTATCCTAGCCTCGAACGCTCGATATTTCGAAATTGACAACCTTTATGCCGCTCAACCCCGCCAAGTGCACACTGCTCCAGCCCATGTTGGTGGTGCCGGCCCGTCGCGTATTCCGATGGAGGATATTTTAGTCCCTGTGCGAGATGGAAAGCGTGACAAGTATCGCCGCAAACTAGCTGACGGTGAAGGGATTTCTGAGAAGCCTTGGGCGGAACTCGTCGAAAAATGTGACAAGTGCAAGTTGGTTTTCACAGTCACCACACTGAAAACCCACATTAAATCCTGCCTCGGAGAGCTGATCAATATCGTCGACTAGCACTTGACTAGCACTGCAGATTATCATTTTTTGAGTTACAATAGCACAACAATTGTATATAAAACATGTCCGTACACTAATAAGCTATTTTTCTTTTTTTTAAATCCTCCCATTATCTAACTTTAAAGCAAGCATTGCGTCGCCGGAAGAATAAAATAACAGATGGGCGCCTTCTCGTGCAAGATGTGCCGGAAGAAGCGCCCGGGGAGTTATATAGTACGTCATATGCAGCTCTAGAGGTATCTGGCGGTCTCTCGGGTCCTTGTCTACTCACGCCCAGTTCAAACGATTTGGGTCAACATTTCTAAAAGGGGACACTAGATCTCTACCCATCGACTCGAGACTCTTTCTGATCCTTGTTCCACTGCTCGCGTCCTGCGAATTCACCTATCCAATCGGCCGCTCCTTTCGTACTCTACTTTGTATTTAACCAGCAGGCTCTTTGTGCTATAGAGAGTGTGCTTGCTGCAATCTCTCGTGTGACCGTCGCATTCTTACACTCCCGCCCTTTCGTCCTCATTTCTCCGCCACTATGCAGTTGTTTTCCTCTCCCATCCTTGGCTCAATCCTCGATGTCTTGGCGGCCAGCTCGGTAGAATTGTCACATGCTGGGACGATAATATCCAGCGGGAGAGACGTGAATCTCGAGAGTTATAATGCAATGTCTGTCGCTGCTCGAAACAGGTATGTCGCAGCCTTTCTACACCTACAGTGATATCAGCTCCTTGTTCAACCTCGTTCATTATAGTTACATCATCCAAATAATCCGTGACGTCTGCATCTCGGATGGCTACTTCGCTGGCTGGGAATGTTTCGCGCAGCTCGCGTCAAACGTCAACATACGCAAAGGACTTGTCAACGATGCTGTCCGCTGCGTCCGCGTTTATACCGAGTTGAAAACATCCGTCCCCGAGTGTCCAACCACGGACCTGCGAGCGGTGATCGTGGATAATGCTCAGCGTGACTCCATGATGGAAATTGCGCCAAAGACGCTGGGTGGTACAGGTTGGAGAGAGAGCGAGGAGTATCTTGCGGTTCTGCAGCAGTGGGATAAATCCGGCTTCGAACCTTTAGGCCCCTGCACGATATTCGCGCTCCTCGGCGTGCAGCGAAAAACCATCTTGGCCGATGATCTAGACGACTGCGACGCTATGATGCTCCTCGGTTCACTGGTGGATTACGACCTCGACCGTCTTGAGGGATATTCACCCGGCTTTGCACACGCGATGGCGGTCTCGATGGGGCACGTCGCAGATGGTGGGAGTCGCATGCAGGGCATGGCGCTCGCGTCCCTCCTCAACTTCGATGTCCAGCAGTATAATCGGATGATACAGGAGGATTGGGTAGAAGCCGGATTGGGGTCCTCCATCGATATCGCGAATATTCCCGCTGCGGAGTGGATCGCCATGATGGTGGGCGACAGCGGCACTCTGGGCGTCTTTGGTTATGAATCCGGCGCAGCGTATGCGGACAGCAGAGCAACCATGTTTACAGGCATGGTTGTGGCAGGATCGTACGACCTCCTGTACGACAGGGCGATCTCCAGTCGTGTCGCAAACAGCATGTACGTGTCGGCGACGGGGATGGCCAAACACAACATGCATGCCATCTTTGCCGTATCTGCTGTTGACGCCGTAGCACGGCGAATTTCTTCCTTGGGCGACACGATCCCCCTTCTCGGTGATAACGCCCTCCTCGTCACCGCCGCCTGGGCGCCGTTCAACATTCGGTATCACGCGTGGGAGAGATTCGTCAAGTACTCGCGTCAGATTGCATCTTCTGCGCAGCCCGAAGCGCACCGTGTAGCGGCAATGGCAAAGGATGCGTTGGTCTTCGGCACGTTTGACATTGCCGATATTGTCGATTCGTGGCGAAAGGCGAACACCGAAGGCGCGGAGAAGGATTTGATTCCCCGCGAAACCGCGGCCTACACCCCATCCCCCACACCAGTGATCACCGGTCTTCATCAGCCCGACCTCTGCGCGTCTTGTATTCAGCCGTTCCAGCAAGCCCTCCGCGCGTTCGAGGACGACGAGATCCATGCGGTTGCAGGTATCCCTGCGAACGTAATTTCGAGCCCTGCAGTTGCAATTGCGGCAGCCATTCATCGTGTGGCTGTCTTCGCAAGTGGGCTTGGTTCTTGTGATATTTGCGCCTGCCGCATTGGCTGTTGGGCAGATTTGGCAAGCGCAGAAGTCATGATTGCCCTCATGAAGAACGAGCGGACCACATCCGCCTCTGAGTGGCTGCTCCAGTGCTATATCGTGTGTTGTGTTCCACTCTCACCCGTTTCCACTCCTGCAATCTTGACGGGCTTCGATGTGCTCTGTGAGATCACAGTGCAGGAGGGTGCCATGGGATCTCGAGACGTCAAGGACACGTAGTTGCTTTTGTATGCATTGCATTATTCATAGTAGAGAGCGGAAATCCAAACCTAGAAAAACTCCAGGCGGAAATGAAAGGAAGGGCATTTAGGGATGGCCCAGGTTTGAAGCACGGGGGATTACCTGAGAGGAGATTTGAAGCCGCGCGTCGACCAAGTGCGCCCGAAATTCTTGAACTGAACAGGGAACGCAATCACATTGATGAAGCCAATAAGGGTGTACGCAAGAACGGAGTTTCAACATTCCGATCGATTGGAATTCTGACTCAAACTCCGCTCACCTCAATCCATGATCCACATATTCGCCGTAACAGTAAGTGCAGCCGCCCAAAGACAGCCGCCATCCCGGAAACGATGCATCGGCCCCCCGCGAGCGCCCATTTCCCGTCTTTCCGCCCTTCCACTTCGCGAAATTCCCGTTGCGCGGCCACGGGCACGTCCACCAGTTTCATCAGCGTTACATCAATGTACGCACCCGATTCTTCAGATTCGATTTGAAGCTTCGACACGACGTATCGACGCCGCACCAGCGCCATTTCCGGCACCCGCGAGCGCCCCGACTCCCGACAACACCTATCGCCGTCCCGCGAACGCCCATCTCCCGCCTCGAAATCACGAAAATCCAGCTGCTCGGCCGCCAACTCTCGACACGAAGTATCGCCGTCCCGCGAGCGCCTATCCCCGCTATCGACGCGCCACAAAATCGGGAGTGTCGCGCTGCGCGGGCCGAGGTGCGTCGCTAGACACCCTATTCAGTCCTCATGCTAACTTCCCGCGTGGCCAGTCTCCATTGTTTTTTGGCTTCCGCTCCGCGGCGCTCGAGTTCAACACGGAGAGGGCGTCAAGGTGTGTGCTAACGCGGTCTGGATGGCTGTTTCCTTTCTAACAGCCCCGTTTTTTTCGAGCTGCGCAACATTCCACCAAGCCACCTCGACCGCGGCGGCGCTAGGGTCGTGTATATTAAGCCTGTTTGTAAACCGGTTTATAAACAGGCGTTTATACACCGGTTTTTAAATGGTTCGGCCAGAACACCCTGTTTTTAATTCGCTCTGACCGTGCCTGCCAGGTCCATTTTGCCTGGGAACCAGATGAGATCTGGACGAAATAATAGTCTTCTAGATGTGTTCTGACGTCCCTATTGACAGGTTGAGCGGGAACTCCCGAACAGGATGTAAATGACCCGAGGCGCATGGCGGGTAGCCTTGGCACCAGCCCTGTACAGTTATGACAGTTGGAATCTCTCAACGACGGATTTTTCGGAGCGTCTTGGGCTTCATTCGACAGCTGGGACCGTAGCGTGCACGAAAAAAGCGAAACCTTTGTAGAAAATCCAGTTTTGGACTCATTTGAGTGCGTGTTTATAAACGGCCTGTTTATAAACGAGAATTAAAAACAGGTATATAATCTGCTGGGAATTATATACAAGGCCCTAGGTCACCGCGCGCACCCAAGATATTGTTCTTCCCGCGAACGCGTTATTTCCCGCGCATCAGAATCACGAAAGTCTCGCTGCACGGCCGCCCAGTGTCTTCCCGCCGTCTTTGCGCATCAATTCCCGCCTCAATATTCAATTCCGGCCCCTCGCGCGCATCAAAATCCTCGAAAATCCCGCTACGCGGCTTGGGGTGCGTAGCTCCTGCTCCATCCATTCCAGACGCTAACTTTCAGCTGACCCCAGCGCCTTTCAACTTCACTCGTTGCAGAATCAGATCAGCGATCCGAGGCAAGGCAACGGAGTCCACGGCGCGAGACTTGAATGGGTGAGTTGTGTTGCGCTTTTGGTTCGATTTCCATGCGTGCTGGCTTCCAGACGCCTCAAATCCATTAGATTATTACTGAATCAATTAGATTACCACTCTACTCCGTAGATTGCACCAAACCGCCTCCCCGCACACTGCAATTTTTCCCGTGATCGAGCGTGCGCGTGCTATATTTGCCTCTCGAGGTCCGTGCGTGCACTCAAAGGTATATAGCTGAGAGTCCCTGGCTCCGGGCAAGAGACTTGGCGGTGGGCGGCTTAGCGAGAGAGCCAGCCAGGGGGTCCTCGGTAGCATGTGACCTGATGAATATTTAACGAATTTATTTCATTCGAGTGCCTTGAGTGGGGGACGTACTATGAACCTAGCTCGAGGTTAATTAGAGCTTACCTCGCATCCAAGTTCCGGACAGTGTCGCGTCAGATATATTACCCGCAAGGTGTTGATGGTCTTGAGCGTGTCGTTCAACTTGAACGATGCAAGGGCGAGCCCACAGCAGTGAGGTCCAGTTCAATCAAACCTTTATTCGCGGCTACAGTAACCCACGAGTGAGAATGAAGCCAGCCTCGAGTGTGATTAAATCTTACCTTGTATCCAAGTCCGGGGCAATGTAGTGTGGTATAAGAGACCTTCAAAGCGCTGGGGATGGTCTCGAGAAGTGAAACTCAACCACAGGAGTGGTGTGCACCCTTACTTACAGCCAACGCTCTCAACCTCGATTCAATAACGATGTAGGATACATGTATCTCAGTATCTGCGGGTTATGGTGAGATGGAAAACTCGAGGGAACTGGGAAAGGGCATACAAAACTAACAATGGGATGCAACTTCGACGCATAAAGCTGAAGAGAACCCAATGAGCGGGCTTTATCCGAAGAGAAGGACGTGCCTAGGCAGAAATTCAACAAAGCCAGACCAGCCTCGTCATTCCGAGGATTAAAGTGGAAAAAAAATCAAACGGGTGGCAGAACTGTAACATTGGTCAGTACCGTGAGCGGGTGGAAGGAATACTAACGTGACTCACTTGATGCGGAGACTTGCGACGCTATCTGCAAGGAAAGGTGAGAATATATTAGTTGAGACGAGGAACGATAATCATGCGCTACTGGGACTGCGAACAAGGTGAAGCCGAAGTCTGCGGGACTATTAGATTTCAGTGTTGCGATTAGACTTGCTACCCCAGAACGAATTGAATTGAGGCCGCGTAGGTTCAGTGCAACGAGAGATAAGCTGCTTGAAGTAAGGACTGCGAGATGGTGAACCCCCGAGTACACTCCCAGTGGTACTAGAGGACGTTGGAGATGCGAATAACAGGCATATGGACAGAACAAAATTTTGATGGTAGATCCATTTGAAATGACTTGTCAAAAGGTTCGTATTATCAACGCAATCGCTTCGGCTGCGACAAATAATTATTTGGGGCGCTGATTTCGTTCGCCAGCAGCGCAAACAAGGCTTCAAGTGAGACTCCGAAATTTGATCCGCGGGGAACGGCCAGATCTTTGGGGGTTTAACTTGAAATCCATTGTTCATTGAAGAAGTGTGCACGTGATCTGATGCTGATCAAATCGGCCGAAGACCCTCGTCGCTTCGTGCTCTTGCCAACAACTTTCTCCTTAAGCTTGCGTTCGAGCCCCTTCAACAGGGTGTCCACATTCCTCGCAGGTCAACCTTCGCCCAACTGGGATCTCGCAGAGTCGCAAGCGCTGCCAGAGGAGTTCTCCGCGGCGTGCCAAGGGTGCTGGGGGCGCCGCGCGGACAGCTACGTCGACGACTCCGAGTCGAGCATGCTCCAGAAGGAGAACATTTAAGTGATCAAGAACGAAGACATGTTCCCGCAGAGGCCGCGTCCCCAACACCAGCAGACCCGATGCCGACGCCGACGCTCCCACCGAGGGCGGCTGAGGCGCGCGTCGTGTCCTACCTGCACGCCGAGACGCGCAAGGACCTCGTCGGCCGCTGCGAGAGCGTGCTCCTGCGCGCGCACGCGCCCCGCATGTGGGAGACGTTCCAGGTGCGTCCCCTCTCTCCTTCATTTTCATGCCCACCGCACGAACCCACCCCGGCAGGCGCTGCTCGACTTTGACGGGGACGAGGACCTGCCGCGCATGTACGCCCTGCTGGCGCTGCGCGAGAAGAAGGCGGCGATGGTCGCGCGGAGCTTCAAGGCGGCGTGCAGGGTGTTTGGGAATCACGTAGACCCGAGGTGCGCCCCGCTTACATCCTTTCCCTTCACCTGCGCTGACGTACACTACGGTAGTGGTCTGCGTGCACCGTGCTCAAAGCGCCCACGCCCGCGCGGCGCCTCGATCTACCGATGGTGCATGCCGTAGCCCTTACTCATACCTCTTCGCGCGTCGCGCCCAGTGCCGCGTACCGTACACTCCGTGTCCAGTAATACATGCAAGTCGAAATGAATGTATTCCCTTTTCTCCCCGAATGCAAGTAAGCACTGCACTTGCCTTGCTCAACGCGGTGAGTGTACCTCCTTGCGTGGCAAGCTAATATGAATCCAAGCTGACTTTCTGATCTCGCTGCTCTTCGAGTCCGATGCGGCGCGTTGCGTGTTCGCGCATGCTTTGAAAGCGATGGATTGCACCAAACCTGACAATAAGAGTTAGTAAAGCGAAATAAACTGCCATGAGTGTATGCAGGACAGTACAGCGTCGACCGTTCCGAGGCTCACGAAGCATTTGACAACGGATCTGAGAGGTGGGCGGCTGTAATGCAAGCAAGGAAGGAGATTGAACGGAAAATGAAAAACTGACCTTGCGCCGGTGTACTTCCTTCTCTCATTCGAGGACGTTGCGGGCTCAGGAGAGCACCACTTATTACCTTCTCGTCCCCATCGTTGAATCCCGGTTTGCATCGCTGAATCGGATTGCTACGCAGAGGATAAATAATATGAAGGTAGCTCGAGGTTAATTAAGGCTTACCTCGCATCCAAGTCCAGGACAGTGTCGCGTTAAATATATTACCTGCCAGGCGCTGTTGAATGGTTTTGGGTGTGTCGGTCAACTCGAACGATGCAAGCGCGAGCCCGAAGCAGTGCGGTCCAGTTCAATTAAATCTTTATTCGCAGCGACAGTAACCCGCGAGTGACAATGAAGCCAGCCTCGAGTGTGATTAAATCTTACCTTGTCCGGGGCAATGTAGTGTTGAATAAAAGACCTTCAAAACGTTGGGGATGGTCTCGAGGAGTAAAATTCAACGCAGGAGCGGTGTGCACCCTTACTGACAGCCAACGCTCGAGTGAACGCAAACTCGAATAACGATGCTATCTGCGGGGTATGGTGATAGAGGAAACTCGAAGGAGCGAGGCAAGGACTTACCGAACTAACGATGGGATGCAACTGCGATGCACAAGGCTCAAGAGAATCCAATGAGCGCGCTTTATTCGAAGAGAAGGACTTGCCTAGGCAGAAATTCAACTTGAAAGTCAGACCACGTCATTCCGAGAATTCAAGTGGAAACGAAATCAAACGGGGGGGAAGAACTGTAACATTGGTCAGGAACGTGAGCGAGCGAAAGGAATACTAATGCGACTCACTTGATGCGGAGACTTGCGACGCTATCTGCAAGGAAAGATACGAGTATATGAGTTGAGATAGAGGACCAGTAATCAGGCGCTACTGGGACTGCGAACAAGGTGAAGCCGAAGTCTGCGAGACCATTAGACGTGTTGCGATGAGACTTGCTACCCCGGAACGAATTGAATCGAGGCCGCGCAGTTTCAGGGCAACGAGAGATAAGCTGCTTGAAGTAAGGACTGCGAGATGGTCACGAGCCCCGATTTAACAGAGGCGTTGCATCTGTACGTCAATATGGTTAAAGGTTAAACTGCGGCGTGAAAATCTGCCTGACGAGCTTAAGGATAACATTCAAAGCCACGGATAAAACGTATACATTCAAGTACCTGGTGTGAATAGACAGCGTCGGCGAAGTCAAAGTCGATCGAGGCGAAGAGGATAAAAGACGTACCAATGTTCCAGTATGAGAAAGAGAATCACCTGGGACTAGTTTAATTCTAGATTACAGGCAAATTGGGTCATCCACATGAAGGGGGCCAAAGAAATCAAGCCGAGGAGAAATGAGGACGCGGGATTGCCCAGAGACCGTGTTGAAGGATATCCATGTAAATTAAACCGAGACCAACCTGAAGATTTTGAAACGAGGGCCCGGATGTAAGATCAGATTAGTACAGCCGGAGATCTTGAAGGGTGGTCGACAGAAAATAAAGCCAAGTCAGCTCCGAGGCTTTGAAGTCCGGGGCCCGATGCAGACGAGAAGGAGAAAAACCCAGAAAAACCAGTACCGGCGCGTCGAGCCGGTGTTTGAAGCCTGCAGGTGCAGTCAATATTGGCGGTCAGAGATGGGCATAGAAAGCTCATCTCTTGCCCAGTAAACAATAGAAACCGCATCGAATGAATGCGAAATACCTGGAAAGGGACTGGTTAGCAGAGATGACGGTGTGGAATTTGGCACCCGCAGAGCTGCGCATGTTGCCAGGGCTGTACAAAGCACTGCCCAGACGGCATTACAGCACCCGCTGTTCACAACAGAATTAACGCAGATTGATAGACAGGATACATGCCTGTCGGCCCAGAGGAAGGCGGAATGGGTCTGTAAGACGGAATTAAGGGAATCAGAAAAAAAGAATCAGTGTTGGCAGGTAACTGGAGTCTCGATTTGTATGACTCTAGATTACAACGTTAGACTCACATGAGAGGCCGAGAAGGAGAAATGAGGAAGCGAGCCTGCCCAGAGACCGTGTTGAAGGATGTTCATGTAAAATAAAATGAACCAAGTCCAACTTGAAGGCTTTGAAACGAGGGCCCGGATGCAAGATCAAATCAGTACAGCCGGAGGTCTTGAAGGGTCGTCGACAGAAATTAAAATTAAAATAAAGTCAAGTCCAGGTCAGAGGCTTTGACGTCCGAGGCCCGATGTAGACGAGATGGAGAGTTGACCAGAAAAACCAAGAGGCGTTGTTAACGCAAGCCTGGGCCCTGAAGTTTGGAAGTGCAGTCAATATTGGCGGTCAGAGATGGGCATAGAGACCTCATCTCTTAAACAATAGGCAATACAAACCGCATCGAACGAATGCGACGTACGTGGAAAGGGAGAGATGACGGTGGAAAGAGAAAACGAGCGCCCACTGGCGCCGGCTCGTGACCGTGGGATCCTCCCAAACCCGATATCAGCCGAAGACACCCGTTTCTTCTACCAACTCTCTCCTGGCGTTCGCGTCCATTCCAGGTATTCGACGTCCCAGATTTGAATGCAAAAGTACAAAAAACTCGCAGGCAAACCTTGGTCAAACTAGGATCTCGCTGGCACTCCCAAATGAGTTCTGCCAGGGTGTGACAGCTACATCGATGACTCCGAGCATGGGCAGCGCGGAAGCCGTTTTCGAGGACATCCTGAAGGAGGAGAACCCGCCAGCGTTCCCCTCCCTCCTTGCGCTCTTCGGGCCCACTACCCTCCCGCTCTCGCTCACGCACGCGCCCGGCCTCGTCGAGTGCTCTATTCAGCGCATCAACGCCATCTTGCCCCCGCCCACGAGCTGGAGGCGCGCATGCACCGCGTGGTACTCGCGCCGCGGCTCGGGTCGCACCCATGCCTGGCGGGGTGCAAGAGCATCAAGCCGCTGACTATCACGAAGCGCAGTGTCTCACCCGTTCCGCGCCTGCTGAGTCTGCAGCGCCGCCGAGTCTGCGCGAGAGCAAGGGGACGATCTTTGGGAAGACGACAACGAATTTTACGCCGCGCATGCAGGGACCTTCATCACCCACCCCTGCCTCCTCCTCGACCCAAGCGTCGACGTCTCGATCGCGCCGCGAGTCCGTGGTGCTTCCCACCCCAGCACCGCACCGTGCGTCCGTGCGCCTCCGCCGTACGATCTCCATCCCCGCGCGTCTACCCCCACCGCCATCCATATTCACCTCGCTCACTCTCCCTCTCCTTCGTCCACCTCGCTCGCGGTTCCCCCATCGCGGCCCCGGCTGCGGACGCGCAGAGCGGCGACTACACCCACCTCGTGGCTTCCTTTCGCCGCTCTCTCGCCCGGGCCTTTCTCCGTGCGTTCCACGTCGTCTTCACGTACGTCCTCCCTTCTCCCCTTTCGTTCCCCCGCTGATTTTTTCTGTTCTCTAGTGTCCCCTTCGTCCTCATCGTCGCCCGGGTCTTCGAGCTCAAGCTCGAGCTCGCGCCTTGCGGCCCTGCTCTCCCCGCTGCCCTTCCGCGCGCATGTACCCGCCGACGTCTCCGGTGACAAATGAGAGGAATACGACGACGTCCCGCTCTCGCCGCTCGCCGCGCGCCCCCCTCCCCTTCATTCCTCCCTTCCCGTCGACGCTTCGGGGGAGTGCTCCCCGATCGAGTACTCCGACGCCGACGCCGATGAAAAAGAGCAGGACGCGTCCTTCCCCCCCACGCCGCGCACGCCGCATCGCCAAGGACACCTCGGCGGGCACCGCTTCGTCGCCGCTGAATCCCAAGCTCCGTCCGAGCTGGACGCGCATCCCACCGCATACCTCGCCCTCCCCCGATTTAATCATACTCTCGACTTCGACTTCGAGATCCCTGGCGCAGCCAGCTCAATGGCGACCGTGACCTACGCACTCAGCTACACGCCGCCTGGCCTGTGCTCGTCTTCTTCCATGGCCTCGGTGGTCACCGGCTCATCGCCGCCATGATCGAGGGCATCGCGCGCGCGCACCGCGTACACCCCAGCGGCAGCAGCTCCGCCAGCGCCGTCCCCATCCTCCTCGCGCTGCGCACTCGCTGGATGCACGCCGCCCTCCTCGCCGTTCTGTCGCACACCCACACCCCGCGCTTCGCCGCCCTCTCGCACTCCAACGGTCTCTCTACGCCGGCTACATCCTGCCACCTCCCGCTCGGGCTCACCGCGACGAGCGCGGGTGCATGCACCGCCACGTCGGGAGCGCGTGTCGCGCGGAGATCACGCGCCGCGGGATGGCGGAGAGCTGCGTCGCGGTGGGTAGGAGGTGCTGCTTAGTTTGCATGGCGGCGACACCGTTGTACCTGGTGCGGGCGCGGGTGCGGGAGAGGAAGAGGACAGCATCTGGGGCCTCGGCGCCGCTTCGCGCGCAGCTGCACCCCGACGCGCTGCGGGTGCGCGTTGTCTACGGGAATGCTGGAGGACAAGGGGCTGCGCCGCGCGGGGGACGGGGAGGCGGGGAGGCGTGGAGGGAGGTCGAGGGCGCGGGTGCTGTTCCTCGAGGTGGGGGTGCGATTTGGGGGCGGGGCGGGGCGGAGGTGCGGCTCGGGGAGTAGGGTAGGGCACGGTGGACGATGCGGCAGCGGTCGGGGGGTGCAAGTGCGAGAGCGGGGTGCCCGTGGTGTGGCGCGGCGTTCGGGGATGCAGGTGCGAGGAGGACGGCGCAGCAGCGACTCCTTGCGCTCGCGCGGGGATGCAGGTACGAGGAGCAGCGCGGCGCGGGTGGTGTGGAGAGGCATCCTGTCCCCGTACTCGCGGCTATTCGGTGAGCGCGGCGTTCGGGGGGTGCAGGTACGAAGGGCAGCGCTGCGCCGGCGGTGCGAGGAGCGCAGCGAGGCGGCAGATGCTGTAGAGGCGGTGAGCGATCTATCCGCGCGGATGGGGTGCAAGCCCGAGGAGCAGCGCGGCGCCGGTGGTGAGGCACCGTGTCCCCGTACCCGCGGGAATATGGTGGGGAATGTCGTGGGCGAGGCGCGCACGGACGGGGTGAAAGTTCGAGGAGCGGCGTGACGCGGGTGGTGCGGGGAGCCCGCGCGGGGAGGCAGCGTGTCCCCGTACACGCGAGATCCTGGGCGGTGGGCGAGCGCAGATGTCCTGCCCGTGGCGCTCTGCGAATCGGGCGAGCGAGGTCTACCGCCTGGAAAGAGGTGAGCTCGTCGACGCTGTCTGAGTTGTGTCGTAGCACAGTATAGTCCCAGCCCGATGTACTGTACGCTACACCCCAGCATGCTCCGGAAACGGGACCGCGCTGCTAATATTATCTTGATTCATATCCATCACAGCTTTTTGTGCTTTAACGCCTCCGCCATCGGCAAGGCAGTGCTTCTCACCGCCTTATACAGCTCTTCCGGCGCCAAATTCCACGGTTACCGCGCTAAGCCTTCTTTCTCTCTTTCCTCCTTGTCGACAGTCGTCCCTGCAGCGAATCACCTTTGGCTCGTACAATGCCGATCTTCAACAACTGCAATGGGTTTCAGATACAAGATGGAACTTTCTACGAAGTTTCCGGCGACGTGAATCTGCATACGCACCCTCAGCTCACCATTGGGGACCAGACCGCTACGGGCTTTCAGATGGTGCCCAGCTCTACTCGGAGTGCATCCGTCGCGGATGTCCAGAATGATGGGACAGAAGCCTCGCGTCGTGGGTCGGGTGTGGTGAGAACCCACCGCCGAATTGTAGCGCCGGTGCCGTATGGTGCGTATTCAAATCAATTCAATGTTTCCAAGCTCTGATACTCCATTTAAGATGCTTCTTCTCGCCCTCGTCTCTTGCCAAGGGGCTCGTCGGATTTTCAAGGCCATTCAGTACCATCAGCCTCGACTTCCAGCGCCTTAATCCCGACATCGGAGCTGTCCAGGCTCGATCCGTTTGATCCATGGCCTAATCCCCGATATCCCATCCACTTCCAGTACTCGAATTTCTCGGTGCAGCCGCGACAGGATGCCCGTGTGCCCTTTCCCCCGGATGACTACTCGCTCCCCAATATTGAGCCATCTCCGCCCGCCCCCGATTGCGGGGTCAATCCTTTTGTCAACCGCCCGTATTCATTCAACTATCAGGAGTTGAGAAATATCTCGGGGGAGCATGATCATCAGAATTTCCCTCCAACCCCAGCCATCCACTATGCACTCCCCGATCTTCAGCCAGCTCCCAATAATATCCCTGCGTACGGCGGAAATGCCTTGACAGCATACTCAAATCATCTCGAAGCTGATCCTGCACCATCCATCCACAATGGCACATTCATCAATGCACAGAATGTCCACCATAATTACCGCCAAGGAGAAACCGGGATAAATATTCTGCACCGCGCCGTTGCCCTGGAGGCACTTCACGACTCCGCCGACAGCTTCCCCCAGCCTAAATGTCATCCCGAGACACGGAAGAAAATGCTTGATGATCTGTGGGAATATGCGACCAACCCACAGCCTCCTGACCAGATTCTATGGCTCTACGGACCTGCCGGGGCCGGAAAATCTGCAATCATGTGGAGTTTATGCGAGAGATTGCAGGCTGCAGGACAGCTTGGGGGCGCTTTCTTTTTCAAGCGAGGACATCCGACCCGCGGGAACGCCAAAGCATTGTTTTCCACCATAGCCTATCGGCTTGCACTCCGTATTCCGTCGTTGAAAGGCTCCATTTTGCAAGTAGTGGAAAATGATCCCTCACTGGTTGCTGCCACACCCGAGACCCAACTTCAGCGACTCGTCCTGGAACCTTGCAAATCACTCACAAATCATGATGCTCCCATAATTATCATTGACGGGCTAGATGAGTGTGAGGGACATCAAATGCAGCAGGAAATATTACGGATCCTTCGCAATTCTTTTCCACAGTATCGGACTTGTGTTCGAATCCTGATCGCCAGCAGACCGGAAGCACACATTGGCGACCTGACTTGGGGTGCATACCGTGCCGTCAATGTTGAACAGTCATTCAAAGATGTGCAGAAATATCTGACAGATGAATTTGCCAGAATTCACCATGACCATCCGAGGACCATGGCAAATATTCCCAGACCATGGCCCTCCGAGGAAGTTGTTAGGACTCTGGTCACAAAGTCTTCCGGCCATTTCATATATGCTTCAACCATCATCAAGTTCATTGATGACACAAATTTTCGGCCCACGGAACGTCTAACATCCGCCCTCGAAAACAGTGCAGACCCCGACCTTGATTCACCTTTCGGTGCTCTGGACCAACTCTATACCCATATTCTCGACTCCGTACCAAGAAAAAGGCAACTTCTCAACATCCTCCGTGTCATTTTCTACTTTTCTGAGCGACTGTCTCTCTACCAGATCGACCAGCTCCTTGATCTTAAACCTGGGGATACTAGTCTCACTCTACGTGGCCTTCATTCCATTATAAAGTATGAGAACGACAATTCTAATAGCGACCCGGATGGATGGTTTGACATTGGATGGGAACATGCATCATTCGGGGATTTCCTTGGCAATCCAACTCGATCAGGGAAATTCTACGTGGGTGGGTTGGCACCCTGTATGGACCTTGCCCAGCGTGTCTTGAAAGTCCTTGCATATGCAAATGATGACGAACAAATGAACCGTGTGCACTGGGATGAACCACATTCACATGTGGCATGGTGTGTCTTGATTTATGTGTTGACTCACTTTATTAATGAGCCTCCAGGACAATTCGTTGGGGATGGATTGAACTCATAGTCTCAGAAATCCCGCCCACTGCAGAGCTTCTGCCGTTGATTAAACTCATAAACCCAGTCTTTTCTTCTTTCCCTTTGCCAATGATGTTGCAGAGGCAAAGAAAATGATCGGTTGGTTCAAAGTGGGTCTCTAACCCCTTGGTACTTCTCATAGATCTCACGCATTTGCAGCAAATTCAGCCAGTTCCAGTTGACTTGGTACAAATCTGGGAAGACCATATATTCATGCAACACTTCAGCTCTTGGTATTTTCAAGATCCTTCGAATCCTGTTCTGTCGACCTGGGAGTGTGAAGAAATCCTTTCAAAAAACCCAGGGCTCCTTCATATGTTCTCAAATCATCTCATATTCTCCAACCCAGAGTTTGAGTCTGAGCTGTTCCTCAGTGTTCATCTTTTTTTGGATCTGTCCTGGGACAAGATCAGGTCAATCATATGTCCCCTCCGGGATATCATTGGAGAAGATATGGAAAAACTCGGGTGTCTTTA
The DNA here is from genome assembly GCA_029204335.1 of Mycena vulgaris. Lineage (NCBI taxonomy): Eukaryota > Fungi > Basidiomycota > Agaricomycetes > Agaricales > Mycenaceae > Mycena > Mycena vulgaris. The sequence continues at coordinate 323,563 of JARGYA010000072.1, read as the reverse complement.
TGAGTTTATACGGGACAAAACACAGCAACATCATTGGTCGATGGAACACAAAGATATAATATATCGGGCCATTCAGGTGCTGAAGGATGTTGATTCAGGGAAACTGCATGTGGAGTTCTGGTGGGAGTAAGTTGAATGATTAGTAATAGAACCGTTATTCTCACAAAATTGTAGGACTAGACCATGTTGGGGGCTGTTAATCAGGTTGCACTCACCTTGCCCGGACCTGTTGCGAGAAATTCGTGAATTTGTGCCTTCATCCTGGCTGCTTCTTGAGTGCGTGTTAAGGCCAATTGATATCCACAATGTTGTGCAATGGTTGAAGGTGAGCCGAAATTTGACCCGTCCTTTATTTATCTGAGGGATATAGACATTCCCAGAACCTCCATTGGAGGTCATACATCGTTGGGAGGGTTATTTCATGAAGGTCTACCAGAATGAAGTCGGGGACAATGACTCAAACTTCTCCTGGTTCAAACAAAAGATAGAGGACCAGAACATAGAATACTCATTCGACGACTCTTTTTATTGTGTACCACATTTGAGGTTGATATAATGAGTCACGTAGCTTGTTATATACTCTAACCCAGATTCTAAAAATATTACCTTTGAATGTGCAGTTTTTCGAAAGTCGGAGTGGTGCAATGCGATAACATATCTTTGGTTGCCGTGCACTGGTAACCGCCGTCCAAAAGCTCAAACTAAGGTTGAAATTTGACAGTTCTGGTGCCGGAGTACTATTCTAGGGATTACTCTTCCCAGTAAAGTGTTTTAAACCGCGGGCAGGGGAATAGGAATGGAAGGCATATCGCTCAAACTAACACGGGTTGATTTTGTAAATTGTATGTTGAACAAATGTGCACGTGACTCGGCGCAGATCAACTGGCCCAATAGCACAAGTGTCCTCTCCCTCAGGCAGTGAGTTCATTCACTAAGCTCGAGGAGGTATGGACGGAGACAGTCGAGTTTGGGAATATCTCCGGCCGACTGGCGAGACTGCATGTATCTGCTGTTTACTGCCCGCCTTGTGCTCCGAGTCTTACACAATCTCCACAATCCACGCCGATAGCCTACTGCCGGAGGACTAAAAACCCATTCAGCCTCTCAACGTACAATTCATGTCAATTTTGAAGCGATACTGGTTCCAAACTGGTTCCACAGCTGGCGGCGGGTTCTTCACAAGAGCCGGCGATGTTACAGCTGAGTGAACAGTGAGAGTTCCAATCCTGTATGTTGGATACTACAAGTCAACCTATCAGTAACACTATACCCTATGCAATTTAAGGCATCCGTAGCAACATGCTCCCGGGACGACATTGCCGGCCCGACCTCAGCCTCTGCCGACCCCCGATTTCGGTGGACAGAGTGTGCCGAGTCACTTCGGCGGAGATCGGCATTAGCTCGGCAGTCTAGCGAGCCATGCCGATGCCAGGCCGCAACCCGGCAATGCCGTGCAGGTCGGAGAAACCAACCCACTGGGCGACGACGAGGTTCCCAACCCTGAGGACGCTATTCTGAAAGTCACTCTGACCACATCCGCGCCGACCTTCTCCCTTTCCAACCCTGATCCGTCCTTCCGGCTCATTTTCGATATCGAAATATTCCACTCGCCACGGGCCGATTCTGCGCTCACCATCGACAGCGGCGAGTTGAATATCTGGTCAGCGTATGTATTACCTAGGTGGAGTCCGCTTGAAGTGCACCAGTACGGCCGATGATATCGCCGGGGATCTCAACATTCAAACACCGAGGAACGCGGCGCCGACGGGCAGCTGAAATCTTCCAGCATTTCGGCATGACGACGCGACGCGAGAATGTCAATTCGAAGATGTACTGGGTTTATCAATTCTAGTAGAGGAATCCAGAAACAGGGATTCAGGAAAGGGTGTGTGGATCCGTCCGATTGATTCCCCTGTTGATCCTAGCTATAGTTGACGACCGAAGTCTCGGCCCTCGGAGTTCCCAGTCCACCAGAGTTGACGAAGACAGTTCGTGGCCCTCGCAACACGAGGAGACAGACACCGGATATGAATCTGGCTTCCATTCCAGTACCCATCCAAGCATCCACCGCAATCCATCCTTCCGTAACAGATTCAATGTTCGCAGAATACAAACCAGCTCCGAGTGTAACTATCAGCGGTGGCACATTCATTGCAGTAGCGGAACTGTCAATAATATCCAACCGTCTTGGCGGAAAGGTATGTCGCGCCTTTCCACATGCATACACCATGGACTGATTGTTAATGCAGGGATCAAAATTCTACGTTGCACTGGCATTGGACTTCATGATTTCACCAACAGCTTTCCCCAACCCAAATGTCATGCAGACACGAAGGCGTGCTCAACGAGGTGTGGTCTATGCAACGAACCAAGGGTTTTTTAATTAGATTATATGGCTGTATGGGCCTGCCGGCGCCGGTAGACCCGCAATCATGTGGTGTTTGTGCGAAAGATTGCAGGACGCGAGCCGTCCTTCTTTTCAAGTGTAGACATCCTACACGCGGCATCATTATTTTCAACAATCACATACATACCGAGTGGCGCTGCGCTGCGGACTCCGGAATTGAACGGTCCCACTGCACATGTAGTTGAGGATGATACGTCCCTTGTTGCTGCTACACTAGAGATCCAGCGCCGGCAGTTAATTCTGCGACCATGCTAGTCGCTCCTTGAGAACACATAAATTTACAGAAAACGACTGATGACCGCGAACAGATATGGATTGTGCAAATAAAAAGAATTGCTGGCAACCGTACACGTGGGCAGATATTGAGGGTTAAATTCAAAGAAATATGCACGTGATCTGATGGGGATCAAATCGGCCGAAGAATCTCGCCTCGTCTTGCCCAAGTCTTGCCACCAACTTTCTCCTTGAGCTTGCGTTCGAGTGTGTTCCACGTCACAGACAACCCTTGGTCCAACTGCCGCTTACGGCCAAGATCTCGTAGACGGTGCCGGATGAGTTCTCTGCAGCGTGCCAGGCGTACCGCGCGGACAGCTACGTCGATGACTCCGAATCGAGCATGGGCAATGCGGAAGCCGCGTTGGAGGACATCCTTCAGGAGGAGAATGTCGAGGTGATCAAGAAGGAAGACGCCCTCCCCGACGCCGACACTAACACCAGCTTCCCCGCGCTGTCCTCCCTCCTCGCGCTCCTCGGGTCCCGCTCACGCACGCTCCCGGCGTCGTCGAATGCTCCGTGCGGCGCATCACGGTCATCTTACACCCGCCCATGAGCTGGAGGCGCGTATGCACCGCGTGGGACGGCGACGCGTCGGCACCGCGCATCCTGCGCTCCTCCGTTGGCGCGCTCGCCCCTGAGCCCGACGCTTCCCCCGCTTTCGACGCACCCGCCGCGGCGCCACCCACTAGGACGTGCTCCCCGTCGACGCCACCGCCGCCGCGCCCAACGCACCCGATGCCGGCGCCAACACTCCCACCGAAGACGGCTCTGGCGCCTGAGGCGAGACGGACGCATACGACCTGCCGAAGAGGGTGAGTGCCTTCCCTGCCTTCGCTTCTCCTTCCCGCCGCAGCGCGTTCGCTCGCTAATTTATGTGTTATCTACCCGCAGATTCCGGTGGTCATCTACCACGCCCACCTGCTCTCCGCCTCCGTCCCCGAGTCCCCCCCGCAACCGTCGCAAGGTGCGCAACCTTGCATCCTTACTCCAGTCCTTATGTACTCACATTCACTCGCTGCGCCTGCCTGTCTTCAAGTCCCAGCGGCGGGCTCGCATACAAGTTCGTACGCTTCCCTACCTTCTCTGCCTCTCGAGGACGGAGCGCGTTCCGTGCCCGCCTCAGCATGAGCGCCTACTTGCGGCGCATGTCGCCCCAGTTCGCGTGTCGTCCGAGTTCGCGGGCGGCGAGTCGGGTACGAAGCCAGCGCCCACGCCCCGCGCCCTCGCGTGGGGGGGCGGTACGAGGAGGAGCGCAGCGCGGCCGGTGCGGGGAGCGCGCGCGGGAAGGCGCCGAGTCCCCGTACTCGCGGGTATTCAGTGAGAGCGCGGCGTTCGGGGGGTGCAGGTACGAAGTGCAGCGCTGCGCCGGCGGTGCGGGGAGCGCGCGCGGAAAGGCACCGAGTCCCCGTACTCGCGGGTATTCAGTGAGCGCGGCGTTCGGGGGGTGCAGGTACGAGGAGGAGTGCGGCGCCGGCAGTGCGGAGAGCGCACGCGGGGAGGCGCCAAGTCCCCGCACTCGTGACGATACGGCGGGGGATGGTGGGCGAGGCGCACGCGGGTGGGGGGCAAGTATGAAGGGGAGCGTGGGGCCGGCGGTGCGGGAAGCAGGCGCGGAGAGATGCCAAGTCACCGTACGCGCGAGATGCTGGGCGGTGGGCGTGCGTAGATGTACTGCCCGTGGCGCTCTGCGAATCAGGCGAGGCGTCCCCGGACGCGGCAGCGCCAGCGGAGTCCCCTGCTCGCGGCACACGCGCTCGCGGCATTCGCGCCCGAGGCCCCCGCGCCACGCACCGCTGAGTCTTCGCACGAACCGCGAACTTGAGTAAATAGCTAGTCGGTACTGGGTTTCTTTATTTCCTCAATAGGTTTCGTTTCTGCCTTGATTTGCGCGAAATATTGAGCACCGCGCTGCAGAATAGCGAGTGGTGATTACGCGTTGATGTTTCCGCAGCTGGAAGTGTGCGTTGAAGCCGGCGTGAGTCGGGACGAGGATCTGACACGAGCGCAGAGTTGTAATTAGTATGTGTAGTGGAAGTGGAATTAAACTTGAAGAACGGACCTTTGCTTTGAACTCGACTTGTCCTTGGATCTTGGATAGAAACCGCCGCCCAGTTTACCCTTGAAGTCAAGTTAATGCGTAGAAAATGAATAAGACTGGAATATATGAATGCATGGGAGGCTCGGTCTCGATGTTTCGACACGATGCTATGCTAATGTAGATGGAAGGACTTGCCTTGATTGTGATGTTGAATAAACATTGACTCGCCTCATTTACTTGAAACTTGAGTTCAACATGAGTGACGGTGACGGCGGGATTTCCTGGCCCAAATAGGCCTAGAAACGCCCAAAAAGTTCGGGCGGCATCCCTTTTATGGTAGTTATTGATGGTATTTGTCAGAATGAACACCATAGCCTTTAGGTGACGGGTCCCTGGCCTCTGCTGCGTTGATCGAACCAAGGTAGCGCCAAGGCGAGCCGCAAAGCGGCCCCCAATATATTTTATGGTGACGAGCGCGTGGGCTAATTACTGTATATACCGTGCATATGGCAATTTTAACTCGTAAGTGACCGTTCTAAGAATTAAAAGAAAAAAGGGAGTGGTGGGTGGGTGAAAAGAGAAAATGCGAGCGGAGCTCGAGGATGGTTAGGGCGGAACGGTGCTCGTAGTGGAAGGAAGAGCGAAGCTCCAGACGGCCAATTAATCCGGCATTAAGTTTTCCCCTCCTGACTCAGCCTCCGCTACAACTGTAGCACCGAGTCAGGAGCTCAATGCCGAGCTAACGAAAAGAGGGTCGAGCGGAGCTCACTGGGAATGAGCGAGCGGAGCTCAAGGAAGGGAGGAAGGATCGGCGGTGCCGAATGGGGTAGGTCCCGACTGAGCGCAGAGGCCTCTGAAAAACCTCCTTACCCTTGGAACCCGCTTTTACTCCAAACAATTGGTCGGATTAGTACAGTAAGCCGTGTTGCCCAATGCCCGGATGATTTTCCGAGTTAATGATAATTATAACTATGCAATGATGCTGACTTCCTGGCTGGCTAGTTTTCCGTCATTCACAACCATCCATCACGTCAGCCACTGCCTTTATAACCACTAAGTTTAATGGCAAACCACCAAGTTCAGCTCGCAAACCCCGCACCGAAACGAACATAATGCATACAGCTTACCATGCCCGCATTGGCAACGCCGCCAATATTCCTATCAACGACTCTACGCCTGTCCTGTCCTTTAGTCCCGTTGTCTTGCCAGCTCTAGGCCGCCCCGTTGAGCTGCAGCTCCGCGTGCCGGTTCCCTCAGTTGGGGCCGCCCTTCCGATCATCCTCCTCTCGCACGGCCACGGCGCCAGCAACTCGATTTCGTCGCTGGAAGGGTACGCGCCCCTGTACGAATTTTGGGCCGCGCACGGCTTTGCCGTCCTGCAGCCGACACACCTGAGCAGACCTGAGCTCGACGTTTCTCGGGCTTCAGACGCCCGCAGGCCAGGATCTGTTTTGGCAGGCACGCGCCGAGGACATGGTACGCATCCTTGACAACCTCGACGCCGTCGAGGCGGCTGTCCCGGGGTTGCAGGGCCGCCTCGACCGCACGCGGGTGGCGGTCGCGGGCCACTCACTCGGCGCGTGGACGGCGAGCATGCTCCTCGGCGCGAGCAACACAGATCCACGTGACGGGGCGACGTGGTACAAGCCTGAGCCGCGTATCAAGGCGGGCGTCGTCCTTGCAGGAATTGGGAAGGGCGGAGCGGATATCTCGGAGGCGGGGAAGATTCCGCATCCCGTTCTATGGGGGAGACTTTAGCACAATGGCGACGCCCGCCCTCGTGGTATACGGCGATGAGGACTTGGGCCCCCATTTGACAATCCGCGACGCCACCTGGCATGCCGACCCGTACACGCTTGCTCCGGGTCCGAAAGATCTATTTATCATGAAGGGTGCGAAGCATGGGCTTGGGGGTATAAGTGGGTGGGATGCCAGCGAGACGTTGGATGAGAGTCCGGAACGATTAGCGGCGGTGCAGAGGATGACGTGGGCGTATTTGAAGAGTCAGCTCTACGAGGGGGACAAGGCTTGGCTGGAGGCATGCAAGGCTATGGAGGGACTTGAGGAGATTGGAACAGTTGAGAGTAAAAGCAAGTAAATATTTGTGAACATATCTTTTGTCTAGAATGAATGTAAGGCAGTTTTATATATCACACATTCCCGACCCACAACATGGTGCGTATATAAATCATGGTAATGTCATGCGCATATTGAATCTAGTTAATAAACTACCTCACAGCCTGTTGCAATGCAATGGTGTGCTCTAAATCTCCTGGGACATACATAATAATTTTGCCGTATGATGCAGCCGAGGAGCTTTTCTTCGTTTCCCTTTTCCTGTCTCTGTCCGTTCAACTCCCTATCCTTTGGGTGGCCGTCAGACTTCATAAGTAAATTTTGTCTGCGCCGCTTTGACAGGCTTCCAGTTGAAGAGGTGAACTCAGACTCTCCTGCGGCTGTCGGCATAGGATATCAATGTGCGAGAGACTTCGAAGCTCACCTCAACACCAGATGGGGGCATGCAAGTTTTGACAGCGGATGGAACACAACTGCTCTTCCCGCGTTTCAGGTGAGGAGTTCTCGGCAGGCAGCCCCTTCGATTCGTGGTTGGGTCGTTACAGTTGTATCTATGTTTTTGTTCTTTCTCTTTCTTATTCCCCCAAATTCATTTTCCTTCGTTCAGTTTCTGGCGCTCCGATAAGGCTGCCAGTTGCATCAGACCTCCAGTTCCCCGTGGTTTTCGGATCTAATGCCGGTCTAAATATGCGAGTCGACTGGGAGAACTTAGTACAGAAAAGGGCCAGGACTCGAATGGCTACGGCGAGGATAAGTAATATTAAGCTAGCTTAAGGCTTACCTCACATCCAAGCGCCGGACAGTGTCGCGTTGAATATATTAACTGCCAGGCGCTGTTGAATGGTTTTAGGTGTGTCGTTCGACTTGAACGATGCAAGCGCGAGCAGGCAGCAGCGAGGTCCAGTTCAATCAGACCTTGGACGTTATTCGCGGCTACAGTAGCCCCACGTGAGAATGAAGCCAGCCTCGAGTGTGATTAAATCTTACCTTGCATCCAAGAATGTAGCGTAGAATAAAAGACCTTCAAAGCGTTGGGGATGGTCTCGAGGAGGAAAACTCAACCACAAGAGCGGTGTGCACCCTTAACGCTCGGGTGAACGCAAACTCGATTCAAGGACAACGTAGGATACATGTATCTGCGGGGCATGGTGAGATAGAGGAAGCTCGAGGGAGTTAGGGAAGGACGTACTGAACTAACGATGGGATACAGCTGCAATGCATCAGGCCGACGAGAACCCAATGGGCGGGCTTTATCCGAAGAGAAGGACTTGCCTAGGCAGAAATTCACAAGTCAGACCAGAATTACCCCGTCATTCCGAGAATTTTTAAGTGGAACGAAATCAAACGGGGTGGTGGCAGAAATAACTCACTTGATGCGGAGAGACTTGCGACGCTATCTGCAGGAAAGATAAGACTATATGAGTTGAGACAGAGGAGCAATAGTCATGCGCTACTGGGACTGCGAACAAGGTGAAGCCGAAGTCTGCGGGAGCATTAGATGTGTTGCGATTAGACTTTCTACCCGGAACGAACTGAATTGAGGCCCCGCAGTTTGAATCCGACGAGAGATAAGCTGCTCAAAGTAAGGACTGCGAGATAGGGAACCCCGATTTAAAAGAGGCGTTGCATCTGTATGTCCGTATGGTTAGAGGTTCAAGTGCGGCGTGAAAAATCCGCCTTACGAACTTAAGGATACCAGCCAAAGGCCCGAATAAATTGTATACGTTGAAGTACCTGGAGTGGATAGACAACGTCAGCAAATTCAGTCGAGGCGAAGGGGATAAAAGACGTACCAATGTTACAATATGAGAAAGAGAATCACCTGGGACTAGATTACAAGTAAATTGGGTCCAGCGGCGTTAGATCCACATGAAGGAGACCAAAGAGGTCAGGCCGATGAGAGCTAAGGATGCGAGCTTGCCCAGAGACCGCGTTGAAGGATATTCATGTCACAGAAAATAAACCAAGACAAACTTGAAGGCTTCGAAAGGAGGGCCCGGATGCAAGATCAGATCAGTACAGCCGGAGATCTTGAAGGGTGGTTGTCAGAAAATAAAGCCAAGTCCAGGTCAGAGGCTTTGAAGTCTGGGGCCCAATGCAGACGAGAAGGAGAGCCACCCAGAAAAACCACTGACCAGTCCCGGCGCGTCGGGTCAGCGTTAACGTAAGCTTGAAGCCTGGAAGTGCAGTCAATATTGATCAGATAGGGGCATAGAGAGCTCATCTCGTACCATCGAATAAATGTGACGTACCTGGAAAGGGACTGGCTAGCAGAGATGACGGTGGAAAGAGAAAACGAACGCACGCTGGGGCCAGCTCGTGACCGTGGGATCCACGGCATCCCGGCATCCCATCCCACTCGCTTCTTGCTCTTGCCACCAACTCTCTCCTTGCGTTCGCGTCCGCTCCACAGAGGTATTCGACGCCCAGATTTGCATCCAAAGTTCCAAAAAATCGCAGGTCAACCTTGCAGGCGTATGTGGGGTTTTGATCAAGTTTTGATTGATCACAATCTTGCTAGTGAGCGAATCGAGCGATGCGTCGCTATTCAATTTCATCGCTAATGAGCGATGTGTTTTGATGCATTACTTCAGCTTTCAGCAATCCGTCCCAACTGCGCTGGCCTCCCATGAAGCTCTTATCAATGCTCCCATTGCTCGCGCCGTCCCCATCAATGCGCCGTGCGCTTCATCAATGTGCGCCCCGTGCATCGCGCCGTATCCCAATTGGGATGTTATTGACATCTATTAGGAGTTGACGCCCACTGCTCATCGGCACCACGGCATTTTTAGACTCCGCCAGCGAGCGTTACAGAGCGTTACATTCAAGTAAAAGCAGTTACGGGGGCGGTAGAGTCAAAGCAGAGTCAGATTTCTCGGATTTTGCAGGAATGCATTGAAGGAAACATAACACAATATATTTGGAGGTTCATATCACAGAAATTACATCAAAATAGATGTTATATGCATATGCATCTTGCCACCTATGTACTCTACACGGTAAATTTGCTGGAGAAACAGACTTGATATGGAACACGTAAGGAGCGGGCCCAACATAACACGTTGGATACGCGCAAGGAGGAAAGGGTAACCGCGCGGCACAGCGGCCGCGAGGCGGGATGAGTGTTGGTGGCACCTGCTCCATGTTCCACCTCGCATGCGCGGTCGCCGGGTGAACCAAGAAGGAATACATACCGCATATATAGCCTGGGTGGGACAACGACGGAGGATGGAGATCTCGTATTGTGGCAGCCTGGCAGGAGGAGAAGAACGCGTATGTGACCGTAACACGGCGGGGTTTGAACTGACTGACGGGCTCGAAGCGTGATCTCCCAATAAGGAGATGCTTAGTCAGAAATACCAAGGGGGTGTCGGCTTTCGAAAAACGGATATAGGGTCGAAAAGTTTTTTTCGACCCTCCGCCAGACCCCCCCCCCCTCCCCCCCCCCAAATAGGGAAGGAGTTTCCCACCCCTAGCGGCGGGCCGTTTCTCCGGGTCATGTGCGGACCACCGCCACTGCACTGACAGCTTCCTAATCCAACCAACTATGCTACTACTCACCTGTCTGGCACTCCACTGTACTGTGAAGCCCTCCAGTTTAATAATTTCTATTCAATTCCTTGGGTGGGCTCTCATTTGAGCAATTAAATGCTGAACTGAGCAAGGACTGAGGGCGTGAAGGCATGTCTGTGCTGTTCCAAAAATTACATTGATAGTGTACAATAGTGCTGATTTCTCATATGTGCTCTTAACACCAACAGATCTTTTTTTCACCTTAGAGTCGGGACGCAAGTGTTTCCGAGAACTGAGGTGTGCACGTGAGGGTCATCAGTTGTCCAAATCGGGACAACGAAGTCGCGCAACAGCATGTACGTCTTCTAGGTCTATATTTCACTCTCCTACCCTCCCATGATGTCTTCCTATGCTGTGGGAGGCATTTTGTACCTCCCTCATACTACATGACAGAAGTTTTTTTCAGCCGCCCTCGGGACCCCCCCCCCCCCCCACCCCCCCCCCCCTGTATCCGAAATTTTAATGCCGACACCCCCTTGAGAAATACGAGGGCGGAAACGCAAAAACTCCCACTTTCCCCGTTTCCTTACCCTGGCGCCCCTGCTCCCACCAGGCACTGACGTCTGGCGAAATATGGCACCTTAACTAGAGGTACATACCCGCCTCTCGCGTTGGCAGCGCTGCTCGGCCCTGTTTGCCTGGGGCGGCGGCGAATAATTCCCGTTTCAATCCCTGCGGCCCGCGCCTGTGCTCTCTACTGCGGCATATCTGAGGCTTTCTCGGCCTCGCAAGTTTGTCTGGTTGGGCGCCCCTCTGTTTATTCCGCCGCTTCCCGCACACCGCACCGCACACCGCCACCCACGGGCCACACGTGCCCCGCCCCCACCGGGCCTGCCGACGATGCATTCGGAACCCGGTCGCATCGCAGATTCACAACATTTTTCCTCCAGTAAGTTAAGTCCTCCTTGGGATTATCTGTCTGCGCCTGCGGTGGCTCAGGGTGGCTCGCACACCAACGCTCTTTCACATCATTTCGCGATCACGTGCCGAACACCTCAATACCGCGCGCGCGCCCCATGTGTTCGTTGCCGGGATTCCAGACAGACTGCTTGGTTCCAACTCTTTTCGAATGTTCCTTCACGATACTTAAAATGCAAGCAATCATGAAAACGCCTCCATCAGCATTCAAAATGTGCATTTGTTCATATCAACTTTTCGGCAATTTATTGGCACCAGTCAGCCTGGCTCGCAGTTCCTAGAAGCTCTATCACATTATTTTCGACTCAAAGTATTAGAGACTGGTAAACGAGCCCAACATTTGTGTACCTGATGTCCAAAATGACCGCGTGTCATGCAATGTCACACCTGTGACACTCTCCTCTTCGAGACGCTCCCACTGGCATTATCGATTTGGCCAAACAGGGTCCTGACGCCTGTCTATCGCGCTCAAAGTACTATTATAGACCCCCCTCTGACATTGCACCCCCATGTGGTAAAAAAGCTGATCCCGTCCGTACCTCCGGATCAATTCCTTAGCGAAAAAATGCGCAACTGCCCTACTATCTCATTCATAGTTCCCCAGGCTTATACATTATTCGAGGCAAAACTGAGCCCGTTAGAAAATCGAAATACTCGAAATCAGTCAAATTTGATCAAATTTGATCAAATCACCTACCACTTCTGCTATATCTTTCTACCCAGGTGTCCGTTTCCCTCAAAGATAATGCTCGAGGCATAATATATGTGCTCCAAATGTATCCCTCGATTTAGACTTGCTATAAGCTGAGGAATGGAAGCGGAAAAAAATCGGTAACATTTTTGTCAGTACGGGGGTCAAACGTGACAGTGTCCGCCGGCATCTCTCTAACTCTCGCAAGAGTTCTCCAAAAAATATGAAACTTTGACAGACCATTGGATACATGTTGGAGAGTGGTTCTGTGAAATATCTAAGCTAAGGGTGGCACAGAGCAAGAACCCGACCTACCATCAAAAAACGTTGTCAGAGGGGGGCCTATAATAGTAGATATTCCTCATATTTACCATCGCATGCATCATTGTCTACATCTTTTCTCCGTTTTATGGGGTGAATCGAAAGATTGGGAAACAGGTGCGTTGCAGCGTTATCCGAACTTTACCACCCCGTTGACGATCCCCAGGGCACAGGTACCCCCCCAAGCCTTTGCAAGACTTCACAGAAACATTTACTGATGTCCTATTTTGCGAACGAAGCTTTTGGCGTCTCCGCCAGAGCAAATGGGGACCCCACGGCGCGCAGGAAGCAAGGGCGAACGTGGGCGGGATTGTTCGGTCGGTCTTGAGTATCCGGTGCGTCTAATATGTTGTAAGACCTCCACTGTGTGCTCAATTCCCCCAGATTCCCGCCAGCCCCGGATTTGCGTGCCCACATATCCTCCCGCCGCGCGGGTGCTCTCGGAGCCTCCAATCTATAGAGCGTGCAGTGGCCGCACCCAACACCTTCATCGACCACCCTAGAACACATGCCCAGGCAAGGAAGGCCCCGACGCCGTCCGTGCTACCGTTCCCTATTTTCAGCTGGTGCCCCAGGGTCGCGATCGTGCAGCGCAGCGCCCGCTCCGTGACCAACCGCGGACGAGCCATCAACGAGCACTTGTACTTGCGAGAATATAGCCTCGGTTATGCCGTGAGTGCTGGGCAACGTGCGGGATCGGAACCGGGCGAATGCGAGCGGGCACCCGCGAACAAAACGTCACTGGCAGTTGTGCCACGGCCGCGCGAGCTTCCTGCGGCGGGCCAGTGCTGACGCAGCCATCTACCCATCACGGCTGCAGTTGGTCACCGTCACGATCGTGGGGGCGCACGCGGGGCGGGGCGGAGGCACAGGCGGAAGCCGCCCCCCATCGCGGTGTGTAGCATCGTGCGCGCGCCTCTGGCACCGCGTAGGCCCGTGATGTAGGCACCCATTTCCGAGCCCTATTTTCTTTTCCCCGCTGACGTGCACCCCTGGCGACGCGAGTGCGAGCGCGGCTGCACCCGCGCGCACTGCACTTCACGCGCTGGAGCGGCGGCCGGAAAAGAAGGGCTTTGAAACGTTGTATACAGGCTTTTCCTTGGCTTCCCGTCCTCCTTCATTTTTTCTAAGATTTTATTTCAATTTATTTGTTTCGATCGTCCTCATCGTTGGCCGCGACCACGAGCATCTGCTTGACATCGCGGCCCTAGAGGCAACTCTCTTGCCGAAGCTTGGCCGAGGCTTGGCAGCGCCAAGCGGCCTAAATCAGCAGCTTGTGCATCCATCGCTGAGTGCTGAGATGATTGATCAAAACGGATAGGTGAGTAGAGGCTTCTATCAAAGCGACACATCGCTTACTACTAGTAGTATTACTAGAGGTCAGTGATTAATCATTCCCCCACCTACTTCTTTGTGGTGTTCTTGCATTCCTCGCTTGCCGTGCCCGTCCTGGACAGCAGACCCACACCTCCGTCTCTGCCGACGTAGCGATGCCGCTTCGGAAAAGCAGACGCTTCCTTGGTTGTCGCAGCCCCTTCCCGCCGCAGGCGCTTCCGAATTACCGGCACCCGCATGAGGAGTGGACGCCCGCGCCGGACCGGGACACTGCATCCGTCCTCGCCACCACCCACCTCAGCGGCGAGACCCAGCTCTCGCTCGCGGAAAGGGGAGTCATCCTCGCGGTTCTCGCCATGGAAGACAAGACTGCGCAACAGTTGAGCGCGTGCCGGGACGAGGTTGCGCTGCATACCCACACCCCCGTCCTCGCGGACGGTATTGAGGTCGCTTCGGAACAGCAGCCTCCTCTTCCTTGGTTGTCCCAGCCTGCAAGTTCCTCCGAATTACTGGGACCCGCGCTACCGCACGAGGACTGAACGCCCGCGTCGGCCCGGGAAACGGCATCCGTACTCGTCACCACCATTCCCAGTGGCGAGATGCACTCTGTCGCTCATAGGCGCATCCCTTCCGCCGCTCTCGCCATGGAAGATACGACCGCACAGGACCGTAACACGCACCGTGACGAAGAGGTTCTCCAGCCGCACGCACGAGAGCTCACGGACACAGCGCAGCCCCTTGTCGCGGAGACAGGTGCGCAGCTCATGTCTGAGACGGAAATTTCTTCTTCAAAAGCTATTGGAATCGATTTGGGAACTGCCTACTCGCATGTAACCTCCTGAGTCCGCGTCGACTTGTCTGACTGACTCTTTCTTAATTCCACAGCTGTGTCGGCGTCTGGCAAGGGGATCGTTCTGAGATCATCACCAACGACCAGGGTAACCGCACCACACCCTCGTATGTCTCATTCTCCGACAATGAGCGCCTCATCGGCATTGCCGCGAAAATCAAGTCGCGATGAATCCGACTAACACGTACGTATTTTTATTACGCTGTTCGTTAGCGATGTTCTGACTCGTTGCATGGTGGGTGTTTGATGTGAAGCGGCTCATTGGCCGCAAATTTGATGACAACGAGGTGCAGGCTAATATAAAGCACTTTCCTTTCACCGCCGTCGGTCAGGAGGCAAGCCGTACATCCGCGTCCAGTACCGCGGCGAGCAAAACGAATTAGTAAGCCTTCCCTTTTTCTCTTATAGTGGTCTCTGGTTTTGACTGTTGTTTCTATTATAGTCGCCCGAAGAAATTAGCTCCATGGTCCTTCTCAAAATGAAGGAGACCGCCGAGGCGTAGCTCGGCACGATCGTCAAGGACGCCGTCCTCACCGTCCCTGCATACTTCAACGACTCGCAGCGCCAAGCCACCAAGGACGCCGGCACCATCTCCGGCCTCAACGTCCTCCACATCAGTAACGAACCTAGTATGTTGCGGCTCCGTTGCGTAGTACGCATCGGAGCTTGGGTTGTATACAAGATAAGTCGTGTATCTATAGCTCAGTAACCAAAAATTAGGGTCGTTATCAGCCTGCCCGGGAGTTGCAACAATGCGGCTCCCACGTTGCCGTAGCTCGCCCCATTCCTTTGGAATTCGTAGGCAGGCTGGGCCTAACCAAAAACAGCGAACCATGGAAGGTAAGAAGCAGCGGGTAACAATCTGGCTGTAAACGGATTGCTGTTGTCCATGATAACCACGGAAGAAGAGCATTGCCGTATTTCAACAGCGTGTGCAGATAGGACGCGTGACTGGTTTATCTCAACAAGGATGACACGGAAGAAGTCGATGGCCATCGGCATGCGGGACACCTCCGCCAATAAGAGCACAGCCAGCTTGGCGGCATCTTGAAGAAGTTCGATGACATTCAGTCGTGCTGCTGCGGAATTGAAGCAAGGCTTCACGACGGCCTTTAATGCCCATTGAATTTTCGTCTGGTTGGTCGCAGAACGGGGTTTAATTCCCGTTGAGGGAGCTGTGGAGGAGTATAAGAGCTCTACATGGTCTGCATTAAATAACAACCACCGACGATGCACTTCATCAACTTCACTAAAATTGTCTTGCTCAGCACCTCGCTTGCTCTTCAAGCCTGCGCAGGACCTTCGTTCCCCAAGGTCATTGCGGGCGACTTCGAGCTCATCCAAACCACCACCGTCGCACCGAGTCATCTGGCGAATGCCGACATCCCGACGGTCGGGCCCTTTATCCCGTCCGCGGACAACCTCATCGTGAACACTACGGTGCCCCAAGGCGAGTTCGCGAACCTCGGGTGGATTTTCGCGTCCGTGGGAGACAACAGCGATCCCGCCGTGTTCGATGGGTTCGAACACAACATCACCGTCCTGTACACCCCCCCGGGCGGTGTCGAGACGTTTATCTTCGGGCAAGTTGTCTTCCGTTCTGTATGTTTGATTTTACGGTGCTGACGAGTATATGATAATCTCCAGCATCGAAAGTGGCCCAGAGACCCCCCAGCCTGTCGGCGTCGGGTTCTGCGGTTTCTTCCCAGGATTCTGGATCGAGGGTGTCCTGGATTCGTCTGTTCTTGGAACGTATGATCGTCGCCTTGTGTGATTTACGTCGTGGTATACTGACTGAGTTCCGTCGGCTAGTTATACGGGCAGATGGATTGTCGAGTTCGGGCAAAGCACACAGCCGGATGCGCCTATCGATCCTAATTCGGGGTGCGGGCCCGAGCCGTTCAATATCACGACTGTGGAGTTCGTGAGGACTTGGGAGGTTGTGGAGGCGGCGTGAAGCGGTGGTAAGAAGGTTGTTTGTGTCGGAGGCGGCCAAGCGCTCTTGTGTATACAAACGGATGTATTGGACTTTAGGCCGCTACGATCTTGCAGTGTGTGTTTTAATTTCGTGGATTTTCTGTCTGTTGTTCCGTTTCGACGGCTCTCCTCCCATTGGAAGTCCGACCTGTGTGCTTTATTTTTAGACCTGGCATGCCGTCTGGTCTTATCTTTTTACACTATTTCTCTCAACTTCCGTTCATTTCGAAGCTATCTCCCTTCGTGAAGTTCTAACTTGTGTGCTTTCTGTATCTTCTTTGACCTGGCTTTGCCGTCTAGTTTGATTTCGTTCAGAGCTTCTTCACCGTATTTCCCTCGAACTTCCGGTTCGCATTTTGACGTCGATCCTCCTTCTAATACTATATCTTCATTCCTTTCACACTCGCTGTGCTGATTATTCATGTACTTATCTACCGAGGCTGGAAGTTTCCCCTTCTCCTTGCGATGATTTTTACCTCCCTTTTCTGGCGTACTCTTCCGCTCAAGGGTGTGCCCTAATACCGTCGTGGAGACTATCGCCCCCCACCGTCGCGGACAAACCACGACCCGGACAAACAAACATTTCTCGTGCAATAATGGACTGTTTCCTGAGGTTTTCGCTTAAAATGAGCGGTAGGAGGTACTCAGGAGATACAGGGTCAAAATTCCTTACAACTTTGTGACAACGTGGGCCATTTTCGCTGATTTAGCCTAATTTAAAGCCTAGGGCCTCTCCCTGGGTTCATACCATCATCTCCATGCACCTCCGGATGGTGCGACAACTACATCGATGACTCTGACTCGAGCATGGGCAGCGCGGAAGCCGTTTTCGAGGACATCCTGAAGAAGGAGAACCCGCCCGCGCTCCCCTCCCTGCTCGCGCTCCTCGGCCCACCGCGCTCTCGCTCACGCACGCGCCCGGCGTCGTCGAGTGCTCCGTGTGGCGCATCAAGGCCATTCTGCCCCCGCCCACGAGCTGGAGGCGCACATGCACCGCGTGGTGCTCACGCCGTGGCTTGGCTGGGACGGCGACGTATCCGCGCCGCGCATCCTGTGCTCTTCCGTCGGCGCACTCGCCCCTGAGCTCAACGCTACCCTCCCGCCTCCGATGCACCCGCCGCCACTTCTTCAACGGCCTCAGCGGGCACCGCTTCATCGCCGCCACGATCGAGGACATCGCGCACGGGCACCGCGTGATATTCTAGCTCTCAGCTGGATTGTTCAGACGCCGACGCTCGACAAGGCGCGCGACGGGTTTTCAGCCGTCCATTTGGGAATTTGAGAATAGTTACGTGGCATCTTTTTTTTCGCCAGACCAGTATCCCTGATCCTCCACCACGAATGTAGACGCTGCACATCGAGGGCGGGGCTGAAGGGCTTGCTTTGTTGACGTCTAACCGACATCCGATGTCGCCTGCATCGCCCTTAACATACCCTTCACTGCGTCTCACCACATCGCCTATTGGGACCGCAGTGGCAACGGCTTGTAGAAAGCCCCGCTTGCAAGATGGACGTGTCGAGAGCCATGGCCGCTGCTGAATCCCAAGCTCCGTCCGGGCTGGACGCGGATCCCACCGCATACCTCGCCCTCCCCCGCTTTAACCACAGCCTCGACTATGACTTCGAGATCCCAGGTGCAGCCAGCTCAACGGCGACCGTGACCTACGCGCTCACCTACGTGGCCGCCGACGTCGCCTGGCCCGTGCTCGTCTTCTTCAATGGCCTCGGCAGGCACCCCTTCATCGCCGCTATGATCGAGGGCATCGCGCGCGCGCACCGCGTGTAGATCCTTCCCCTCGATAAGCCCGGTGTGAAGAGAGAGATGGCCGGTGTGTAGGTTCAATAATTGGGTCGGTGATCCAGGAAGCGTAGAGTAAAATCTAGAATGTGAATGGAAAATATGTCGCCAAGGTGTAGAGTGCGAAATGGGGTGAAGCAAAAGGTGTCGATAGGATGCAAAAGTGCCGTTAAATGAGTGCGAGGGTGAATCACGATGAACGGGGTTTTTGGTGGCTAAGAGCCCACTGACGGCGTTTCTGAGTGGAAGGGGTGAGGTGCGTCGATGCAACCTCTGGGTGCTTGCCCTGCACTGGCCGTTAAAATGGTGGTAAGAGCGTAAGATTGTGCGATGTGGCACTGTTTACGATACAAATAGATGATGTAAGGTAAAATAGGGGTCAATGTAAAATCGAAGTGAAACACAATAAATGTGGATTTCCGCATGGCGGCCCTCCGACCCTACCACACCGGCGGCGGCAGCTCCGCTAGCGCCGTCCCCGCTCCCCTCGCGCTGCGCACCCGCTGGATGCACGCCGCTCTCCTCGCCGTCCTGTCGCACACCCACACCATCAGGAAAAAAAACACTAAACTACCGGCGCTATGGAGTGCTACAGTAGCAGTCTGTAGCACTCCATAGCGCCGGTAGTTTAGTGTTTTTTTCCTGATGACCCCACGCTGAGCCGCCCTCTCGCCAACCTCTCGCACTCTTCTACGCCGTCTACATCTTGCTGCACCTCCCGCCCGGGCTCACCGCGACGAGCTGGACGCTCAGCGGTCCCTTCGTGCCTCCCAGAGAGCCGCGTCGCGGAGGACTCAGGAGGTGCCGGGGCCGGGGCCATGCCGCCGATCCTGCGATGAGGGCAGGCGGCAGGTTCTGATGCGGTCAAGTCAGTTATCTGGTCCCGTGGATCCCCATGTGAATATTTATCCAGCTCGCCGCTTGCTCATAATGACTCTTCCGCGGAGTTGACCGCTCTTAATGGGACTACAGTATCCTCCGTTCCAGAAAGTCGATCAACTCGACTTTAACTAATATTGCCCAGCATTTCAGATCTTGAACATTGAATTCCCACAGTTTCCATTAATATTACGAGTGAAATAGTACGGCGGCATTAGATAGGTACAGTGTTCGAAAAGTCCGTGGCGAACGACAACGAAATCGAGTGGCTATGCGAGACCCGTATAGGGAAGTTGTCTCTCGGTTATTTTCATCTACTACAGACAAGGTGGTTAGTCACTGCCTCAAGATCTCAGAATTAAATTATATTAATAGCGGGGTTAAATGGAGATGAGACTCACAGAAGAGAGAGGGTGACATCGCCATGCACCCGTGCTTTGATTGAAACCTCGACATCGAGATTCAGATCAAGTCGCAGCTTCAGCGTGTCTTTGCCGCCGCTGCCCTGGCCTGCCTGCCCGCCCAATGCGCCAGTGGCCTGGCCGAGGGTATTTCCGAGCATTTGGCCAGCCTGAGGCGCCTGCTGAGCCAGATCCCCAGGCTGGGACCGCTGGAGTTGCTGTTGGTCGGGCTGCGGAGCGGGAGGTTGTTGGGATTGAGGCTGTGATTGTTGCCTCTGACGGCGGCGCCCAGAGGGCTGCTGAGGTTGTTGTTCCATCTGGGGCTCGGGAGAAGGGGAACGAGAACGAGAAGGAGAGTGTGAAGCGTCGTCGGAGGACATGATTTTCTTTTTGGTCGTAGAATTACCCAGTAAATTTGTAATTTTTTGTAAAATGTCCGCCGTTATTTAAGATGTGAGAAACTCCACACAACGTGAGCGCAGTGGCTACCCTGGCATCCCTATGATTTGAAAACCAGGTCATTGGGGCCCTCATACGCTGCCTCGAGAGGAGATATTTAAATACTCGAACCCAATTGGCTACTTGCGTATGATGTAAAGAATAAGTCATTTGCATCATACCTGTCCTCGATAAATTTAGATCTCTCTGATGGTTAGGACCGTTAGGCTGCAGTAATCCCTTACATATTTGGCGAAATAATCCCACGGCGACGATCAGGTGACACTAATCGGTGAGATATTCGGCCAAGTCTCAGTATGTGGGATTTCCCTCCTGTCCTCTCAAACTGCTATATAGTAGAATGGTCAGAGTCGTAAGGTATCGGGTCACCAACGAGCTCACTCACAATTCCTTTAAACTATGTTATATTTATAGTGGTTCAAAGTGGGTGATGGCCGTTGATCGGCAGAAGCCGGTAACATTAGCTCTGGGAATGGCGACAGTTCGAGTGTTCTTGATCGTTACGCGTCGGGTCTAGGAGAGATATATAATCTCAGCGGCTCGGTTCTCAAGCAGCCTTACCGCACTCTGATTTAGTGAAATCGAACTTCGACATGGACCCTCTCGGCGTGGTCGGGTTTCAGCCGGTTCAGTCGCGATCCCTCTTTCTGCCGTATCCACAGCCACCTCCGTCGCTGTCATCTCCCAGGGCGCCAGTGCTCAGGAAAGTGGAGCCCAAGGTGCCGGTGGTCCGGACCCCAAAGACGATCCTCGGCTGGCCAAGTTTAGCCTTCGAGCTAGATGCGAGGGCGCAGATTCCGCAGTGCGGAAAAATCTCGATGGCAAGATTGTCGTATTGAGGAATCGAAAGTTACGGACAATCCTTCCAGTCGGTCGACATCAGCCTTACAATTACAGCTCACCTTGACGATTCCAACCCGGCACATTGAACATTCGAAGACGGCCACCCCTTCTCGGGATTTTACCTCGATTATCCAGTTGGCACAAAGCCGCGTGGCCTCCTCAGCACCATCTCCAAAGACCCGCCGGAGCTGAACTGGATCTATGCCGACAACGCCACGCTCGAGTTGAAGTACGGAAATAAGTCAACCAGTCAGAAGAACATCCATGGTCCTTGAGACTGGACAGACAATCGGAAGGCGTTGCTGTTAGATGACTGGGAGGGATTTGCTGCGTTGGAAGAATCCCCGGGTTTGTGGAGCGTACATTATGACAGAGATGTCGATCATTTGAGACATGTTCGAGGGTAATAATCGGTCTTTCGTGGAAATCAGTTCGAAGAGGCGGACCTTGGAGTAACCAAGGTCATAGCTGTGATGTATAATCGTTCATCTGGACAGAACTAGCAGTAACTCGTGCTACGCCACGGAGGCACGAAGATATATTGAAAAGCTGAACCATCCCATAATTTGATGGTTGTTCAACAATCACGCCGCTCGTTACAAACCTTCGGTTGGCTCCTCGAGGCCCTATACACAGCTACATGGGCACTCGAATACTTGACTCCTGGCCTGGTGACCTCATGAACACCCACATTTATTGCGAGCTTTATTGACATGCCATATCCCGTATTAATTGCACTTAGTATCTCCAAACCCGTTGTCTGTGAACGCGGAGGTCACATAGTAGAGTGTCAAATGTATCCAGTCCATGCCGGAGGAAAGCAACCAAAATTTGTTCAGATTGAACTCCGGTTCCAGCAAAAATGTCAAAACCCGCCGTCATTGATCAAGATGCTCTCAAACTCGCCTCGTGTTGTTGGTGTAACACATACCGCCAGCGGAGGCCCGCTCCCGGCGCCAATAACTCAGTTCATTTTGCTTACAATGGAAACTTAGCATTTTATTGAGCAGTTGACAACAGTTGAAGTTGAACGTAGTTGAACCGAGACGTGATCTTGACAGTTATAAATGGAAACTCAGTCTGGTGGAGCAAATGACATCATCTGGAGTCCTGGGAGCAATCCCGTTGTCTCGTTTGTCTTGTCTTGTCTTGTCTTGTCTGGCGGAGACACGAGGAGCTCAATTGTAATATAGATATAGATAATGTAATACGTCAGAATAGTGACGAGAAGAACCCACGGCACGCCACGAAAATAAAGATATCACCACATTACATAAGATGTAATCCACATCACATCTGACGACAAGAGGAAGAGCCACAGAAATACGTCGTGTCGCCACTTACGGCTCGCAATGCCCGTATAAAACATAAGTTACCGACCGCTCGATACTTCACAAAAATGACCGACGTACTCCCAGACATAAATCCCCCTCCGATGCAAGAACATTTCGACGAAAACGCGAGCACCAGCGACGAGCGTACGGACCAGGAGAAGGAGACCAACCGAAAGCTCGCAGAGCGTCTCTCCGTTCTCATCGAGGAGGCCAACAACAAGTGTACTCCGTTGTGCAAGATGATTCGCAAGGTACGGGGAGACCCAACGACTCTGTCTATTACTAAAGGTTTTCGCCCAGCACATGGAGAACATGGAAGCGCAAAAGCCTGAAGATCGCGACGAGGCTGAGCTCGTCAAGGCTGTCAAGCCTCTGCTTGAACAAGCCGAGAAGATCTTGAACGAGACCAACGGTGCCATCCGCGGTGCCGATCCCGACAATCGCTTGAGCAACAAGGCAAAGCGGAACATGCAGGATCACAAAGCCACGCCGGATGAACAGCGCCTTGCGGAAGCGCTGAAAGTCGTAAGCCCAGACTGCTTCCTTGTTGAAATTGCCGTGAATATTTCTTTCCAGATGGTCGAGGAAGTGGGCGGCACTATCGAGTGGGCCAGAGACAAGCTCGATTCGTTCCCCAAGGCAAAGAAGGATCTCGGTCCTCTTCTTGACGCACTCGGCCGTGCGTGTTTCAGTTCTTCACCTGGCTGATTTTTTTACTTACCTCCTGGTCGTCAGAACCCTTGACCCAAATCGTCGGCGGTGTCGGTCTGTTGCTCGCCGGTGTTCTGAACCTGGTCGGTAAGCTGCTCAGCGGCTTGGGCCTCGACAGTCTCCTCAAAGGCATCGTCGCTGCTACGGGCCTCGACAAGATCTACAATGGTCTTGGACTTGGGAAATGGCTCAATACCAAGTCTTAATTACAAGTAAAGTTGCCAGTAATAACTACAGTATGTACTTATAGCAAAGACGATCTGAGTCATACGGACGCGCATTTGTGTAGGATAGAATAGCCAATATTCTCAAAGCAGTTCTGTCCATGTAATAAATATCCCTGCCGCAGGCAGGGAAGCACCACGGTTCCACAGAGTGCGCGTTCTTTCCCAACTTTTAATGCAGTCAGTTACATAGACGATTTTGAGCTGGAAAAACCGTAAATTTATGCAGTTTTTACCCCCATGACCTCACGGCCGAGAAAGCAGTCTCGGAGGTTAATGTGAGTAAGTATTGTTCCCTAGGTCTTCCGCATTGACGCAAGAGCGGCCAGGCCCCGAAACTGAAATGCCGTGGAGGTCGGAAAAACTAACCCACTGAGCGACGACGAGGTTCCCAACCCCGAGGACGTTATTCTGAGAGTCACTCTGATGATTTTTGCGTCGACCCTCTTCTCCAATCCTGATCTTTCCTTTTCGATATCGAAATATCGCACTCACCCGATTCTGCGGCCGCGCTCACCATCAGCGGCGGCGAGCTGAATATCTGCTCAGCGTATTACCTCGGTGGGGTCCGCTTAAAGAGCACCACTGCGGCCGGACCAAGACACCTCCTTTCCGCGACGGCGCATCCGAACTGCGCGCGGTTACGTACGGACTTGGACAACAAGACCTGCTGCGGCACCCATTTTTCACCGACCCCAAGTGCATAACAATCCCTGCCTCCGGTTCGAGGCGTGTGGAGCTTCCACTCCCGTTGGATAGAATCATTTTCACGAGCGCGGGCGTCAACGACGAAGATCTGAAGCCAGGATGAAGTACCGAGTGTGGATGAAGCAAGACATGATTAGCAGAGTGGGGAAATATTCTTATTGGGGGATTTGGCTGGGGACTTGAAAGACACGAAACTGTGCAGGTACAGCACCTTCCATTACGATGGGTCTCCGACGGACCAGTTGAATGACACGGCGGAGATGGCAGACGGGTGGGCGCTAGAGCGGTCCAGAATTCCAGTGAAAAGAAGTAATCTCGGGAGATTCGGACCTGTATTTGAGTTTGTAGAATAGGTCTTTATTTAGCAGATGCGTTTTGAACCGTGGGGACGAGTCAATGTTGTTCGGGCCGAGAATTCAATCAAAATTATGGAAGCATGCACTGCACGGCGCTCAGTGTGCCATCACCCATATGCTCCTACACGTTCCCAGTCGTTCCAGAGGACATTGGAGATGCTGGCCAGGATATTGGAGAACAGCGAACTTCAAAAGGCAAATGGACACAAAAACTTTGTGGTGGTACAGTTTGGGTACAGTAAATCAGCAGCTACAACATCAGGAAAATGACAACTGCCTATGAGGTGTTATATAGATGTGCATAGACTCAGATATAGGATATAGATGATATAGCACGGCGCTGTAGCATCTATGTGCCTAGGTCTGTCTACTTATATGTTAGCCCATAGCAATTTGGGTTTTTTCTGATGAAGGCGGAGACGCTGCAAGACAGACATCGGGTTTTACTCCGGCACTGCGACCTCACACACTCGACGTCGGACGTTGACAGTGACACGCGGGGAAGGGAATCCGAAAAGGGTTGCTTTTGATGGGAAGAAATGTGCACGTGATTGGTTGCGGATCAACTCCGCCCGCCAATCAGTAGCACGCGCCTGCTCTTCCCTCGTCCGCAACTCGTCCGTGACACTCCGTGTCCATTCCACACTGCGCAGAGGTATTGGACGCCACAGATTTGAATCCCGAAGTACGAAAAAATCGCAGGTAAACCTTGGTCCAACTAGGATCTCGCCGGCGCTCCCGGATGAGTTCTCCGTGGCGTGCCAGGGGTGCTGGGGGCGCCGCGCGGACAGCTACGGCGACGACTCCGAGTCGAGCACGGGCAGCGCGGAAGCCGCTTTCGAGGACATCCTCGGGGAGGAGAACGTCGAGGTGACCAAGAAGGAATACGTGCCCTCCGCCGACCTCCCCAACACAAGACCAGCACACCCGACGTCGACGCTCCCACCGAAGGCGGCTGAGGCGCGCATCGTGCGCTACCTGCACGCAAAGACGTGCATGGAATTCGTCGGCCGCTGCGAGAGCGTGCTCCTGCGCGCGCACGCGCCCAGCATGTGGGAGGCGTTCTAGGTGCGTCCCCCTCCTTCGTTTTCATGTGCACCGCACAAACCCGCCCCGGCAGGCGTTGCTCGACTTTGACGTGGATGGGGACCTGCAGCGCATGTGCACCCTGCTGGCGGTGCATGAGAAGGACGCGGCGACGGTCACGCGGAGCCTCAAGGCGGCGTGCAGGGTGAATCGCGCAGACCAGAGGTGCGGCCCGCTTACATGCTTCCCCTTCACTTGGACTGACGCGCGGTATCTACTCACACCTCTTCGTGCGTTCCCTCCCGCCCGCGCCTTCGTGAAGGCGCACCGCCCTCGCGCAGGCGCGCCCGGTGCAGCGTACCGCACACGCCGTGTCCAGTAATACATGCAAGTGGCAATGTGTATATTCCCTTTTCTCCCCGAACGCAAGTCAGTGCATATGGCGCGATGCAGCGAAGGAGCGTGGGTGCACGTATAGAATGGTCCTCGGGTATCTACAAATACAGGTTCCTGCGAGTCGCTGGACTGAATGAATCTAGGAAAGCTGCTGAGCTAAATAAACGTAAGCCACTGTACTTGCCTTTCTCGATGTGAGGTAAGCTAACATGAACCCAAGCTCACTTTCTGATCTCGTTGCTCTGCGAGTACGATGCGGCGCGTTGGGTGTTCGCGGACGCTTTGAAAAGCGATGAATTGCAATGAAATTTGAGTATGAGGGTTAGTAAAGCGAAATAAGCTGGCCATTAGCCTACGCAGGACAGTGAAGAGTGGACCGTTCCGAGGCTCACGAAGTATTTGACAACGGATCTGGGAAGTAGGCGGCTATAATGCAAGCAAGGAAGGAGATTGAAGGGAAATGAAAAACGAACCTTGCGCCGGTGGACTTCGTTCTCGCTATCAAGGACGTTGCGGGCTCAGGATAGTACATTTCTTACCTTCTCGTCCGCATCGTTGAATTCCGGTTAGCATTGCCGAATCCAATGGCTACGGCGAGGATAAGTAATATTCAGCTAGCTCGAGGTTAATAGAGCTTACCTCGCATCCAAGTCCCAGACAATGTCGCATTAAATATATTACCTGCAAGGCGTTATTGACGGACTTGAACGATGCAAGCGCGCGCCCGCAGCAGTGAGGTCCAGTTCAATCAAACCTTTATTCGCGACTACAGTAACCTGCGAGTGAGAATGAAGTCAGCCTCGAGTGTTTTAAATCTTACCTTGCATCCAAGAATGTAGCGTTGAAAAAAAGATGTTCAAAGCGTTGGGGATGGTCTAGAGCAGTAAAACTCAACCACAGGAGCGGTGTGCACCCTTACTTACAGCCAACGCTCGGGTGGACGTAAGCTCGATTCAATAACGACGTAGGATACATGTATCTACGGGGTATAGTGAGTTAGAGGAAGCTCGAGGGAGTTAGGAAAGGACGTACCGAACTAACGATGGGATGCAACTGCGATGCACAAGGCTGAAGAGAATCCAATGAGCGGGCTTTATCCGAAGAGAAAGACTTACACCAGAGTTACCCCGTCATTCCAAGGATCCAAGTGGAAACGAAATCCAACGGGGTGGCGGGACTGTAACATTGGTCAGTAACGTGAGCGAGTGAAAGGAATACTAACACGACTCACTTGATGCGGAGCCCCAGATCAGACTTGCGACGCTATCTGTAAGGAAAGATAAGAATATATGAGTTGAGACCGAGAAACGATAATCATGCGCTATTGGGACTGCGAATAGGCTGGAACCAGCCGCAACACACCAAAACCTGGGATTTGATGACAGTCGATCAAAAGGTTTGGGCTTTTCCGCCGGCCTATTGATCAATTGTCATCAATTTCCCGCCGTCTCGAAAAGCGCCTGGATCGAGTCTAGACTGCGAACAAGTCTGCGGGGCCATTAGATTTGAGTGCTGCGATTAGACTTGCCACCCCGGAACGAATTGAATTGACGCCGCGCAGTGTCAGTGCAACGAGAGATAAGCTGCTTGAAGTAAGGACTGCGGAACAGTGAACCCCCCCATTTAACAAAGGCGTTGCGTCCGTATGTCAGTATGGTTGGAGGAGGAAATGAATGGGAGGTTAAACTGGCGTGAAAAATCCGCCAGACGAGCTTAAGGATACCATTCAAAGGCATGAATAAAATGTATACATTCAAGTACCTGGAGTGAATAGACAGCCTCAACGAAGTCAATCGAGGCGAAGGGGATAAAGATGTACTTACCAATGTTACAGTATGAGAAAGAGAATCGCCTGGGACCAGTATAATTCTAGATTACAAGTAAATTGGATCCACAGAGCCCAGGAAAACATAGAAGCTTCAGGAACTAGTTGCAAGGGATGCGGAGAAGTGCAAGCCGAGTCAGACCAAACCAAACATCGCTGTCTTTTTTTGATTCTTGGTTCGGCTTAATAGTCACCATCCAGGGTCGAGGTAGAATCAAGTTAGAACTTAGCTAACACATAGCTGAGCTACGTTCTCCACCTTAATCGAGAGCCAAGTTAACGATCTAAATCGGTAGTACCCCGCCTTGAGCCCGCCAGTGACCAGTCCGAGTCCGGAGTTGCCACCAAGTTGCCATATATATAATGTCAGATTTCTAGTCACGAAGTCGTTTAGATCGTCCATATTCCTCTCTTGCATATTGTTGACGCGATGTTGATGCACGTGGCTGTGCAAATGTCGGTCCGACCGCCGACTTTTGTTCCAAACACTCATCTCAAACCAGATGCTCACTGAGCTCTGGTTTATCGTAGCTCATCACCGGATACTGCTGCGGGGAATGAAACTGGTGTCCCTCGATAAGACTGCTCCAAGAAAGTGTGAGGAGCTAGCTGTCAAGAACTGGCTGCAGCAAGCTGTGGCAAGTCCTTTTGCTTGTGCATTGCTTGTGCATTGCTTGTGCATTGCCACCAAATTGCCAGGTGACGGCAAGATGTCTGTTCTGCGCCCGATTTGATTGGGCTTCGGATAGAGTGGGTATGCGCATAGGTGATTAGGACGGGCAGAGGATTGATTTGAAGAAGCGTCTCGCCGCCGAGTAGCAGCTTCTTGACTCTGAAGTGATTGTGCGGCCGCAATCACGGATGGATTGGATGTGCCCGAGATCGCTACGAGCCGCGAAGCCAAAGCCCAAGAACACGTAGACGCTTCAGGATTCGGAACGAGCAGGTAGGGTGGGGTGTGTTGGGGGCATCGTGCGCTCAGGAGCCTAGGGCCTCTGTTTCGCGTGCGTATATCGTACGCTTAATCCGCGAGCGTTTCGCGGATGACCACAACAACGGGATGCCAGATGTCAAGAAACTGTCGAGGTGCTAGTTATTGACATTGCGCACGATGTGTCTGGCGATATCGATTCTTCTCGTAAACCTCGCCGTTCACGCCGCGAATACAAAAATCTTTGACTGACAAATCGAGACTCCAGCTACCTGCCAACACTGATTCTTTTTTCTGATTCAGGTCTTGCAGCCCCCTTCCGCCTTCCTCTGGGCCGACAGGCATGTATCCTGTCTATCAATACTGTTCTGGACAGCGGGCGCTGTAATGCCGTCTGGGCAGTGCTTTATACAGCCCTGGCAACATGTGCAGCTCTGCAGGCGCCAAATTCCACGGTTACTTGCGTGCTCTTTCGTCCCTTTCCGCTCATCCGCGTCCCTCGGGCGAATAACTTTGCCTTGCAGCTACGATGCCAATCTTCAACGACTGCAATGGATTCCACATCCACGACGGGACCTTCTATGAAGTGTCTGGCGATGTGAATCTCCAGACGCAGCACCAACTCATGATTGGGGACCAGACGGCCTTTCAGCCGCTCGCGGGGCCTATTCATAATGCACTAGAATTTGAGCTGCAGGATGGAGCGGCCGGGGGATCCCACCGCGGACCGTCGGGCGTTGTGAGGAGCCAGCGTCGTGCACGGGCGACGCCATATGGTGGGTGTAAACTTAAACCGAGTCCTGAGTTACAATGCGAATAATCTTTCCTTAGATGACTCTTCTCGCCCACGTTTCATGCCGAGGGATTCTGTCATTTTTGATAAACGAGCGGGTTCCGGTGCCGTCATCCCGTTCTCTGCGCCGTCGACGCTCACTATCCTCGGGGAATTCATACCTGACTGGATTAAAACCACGATTTCGGCATCAAGCAGGATTTTTCCTCCGTCTATAACCGCGTGGTGGCCTTTCTCAAATGCACAATATCAGGACTCAGATGGGCCGTTGGAACCACGCCAGAATTCCCCCATGTCCTTTCCACCGGATGAGGCCATACTTCAGCCGCTCTCTCAAGGTGAACCACCTTCTTCCCCGAATTACGGAGTCATTGATTCGGCTCCCTACTCGGATCCATCCATGCTCGGCGGAACATTCATCACAGCCCAGAACGTCCACCATCACTCCCACCACGGAGAAACTGGGATAACTATTCTCCATTGCGTGGTTGCGCTGGAGGCACTTCATGACTCCGCCGACAGTTTCCCACAGCCGAGATGTCATCCCGAGACACGCGAAGAAATGCTTGAGGATTTATGGGACTATGCGACGAGCTCGGAAGCCCCTGACCGGATTCTATGGCTTTATGGACCTGCAGGAGCAGGAAAGTCTGCAATCATGTGGAGTTTCTGCCAGAGACTGCACAACGCAGGTCAGCTTGGAGGAACTTTTTTTTTCAAACGTGGGCATCCAACACGGGGGAATGCTAAGGCACTGTTTTCCACCATCACATATCGACTGGCACTGCGAATCCCGATGTTGAAAGGTCCGATTTTGCAAGCAGTGGAAAATGATCCTTCTCTGGTTGCTGCCACACCCGAGATCCAGCTTCAGCGACTAATCCTGGAACCTTGCCAATCACTCAAAAATCACAGCCCTCCCATAATTATCATCGACGGGTTAGACGAGTGTGAAGGACGTCAAATGCAGCAGGACATATTACGGATCCTTTGCAATTCCTTTCCGCAGTATCGGACTTGTGTTCGAATCTTCATCTCCAGCAGACCGGAAGCACACATTGGCGATCTGACTTGGGGTGCATACTGCGCCGTCAATGTCGAACAGTCATTCACAGATGTGCAGAAATATCTGGCAGATGAATTTGCCAGAATTCACCATGACCATCCGAGGACCATGGCAAATATTCCCAGACCATGGCCCTCTGAAGAAATTGTTGAGACTTTGGTAACAAAGTCTTCCGGCCATTTCATTTATGCTTCAACCATCATCAAGTTCATTGATGATGCAGATTTCAGGCCTATAGAACGTCTGGCAGCAGTCCTCGAAAACAGTGCAGACCCCGACCTTGATTCGCCTTTCGGTGCTCTAGACCAACTCTACACCCAAATCCTCAACTCTGTCCCAAGAAAAAGGCAACTTCTCAACATTCTCCGCGTCATTTTCTACTTTCCTGGGCTACTGTCTTCCCACCAGATCGACCTGCTACTTGATCTTAAACCTGGGGATACTAGTCTCACTCTACGTGGCCTTCATTCCATCATACAGTACGGGAACGAAGATCCGAATAATGGCCCGGATGGATGGGTTGGCATTGAATGGGAACATACATCACTTGGGGATTTCCTTGGCAACCCAAATCGATCGGGGACATTCTATGTGGGCGGGTTGGCACCCTGTATGGACCTGGCTCAGCGTGTCTTGAAGGTCCTTGCACATAAGAATGATGACACACAAATGAATCGGGTTCACTGGTACAAACCACATTTATATGCTGCCTGGTATGTGCCTTGATTTGTGCGCTTACTGACTTTATTAATGAACATCCAGGAGAATCCGTTGGAATTGGATTGAACTTCTAGTCTCAGCAATCCCGCCCACTGCAGAGCTTCTGCCCCTGATTAGCCTCATAAACCCAGTCTTTCTCTTCTGTGGCCTTGCCAATAATGTTGCAGAGCCAAAGAAAATAATTGGTTGGTTCAAAGTAGGTCTCTAACCCTTGGTACTCCTCATAGATCTCACACATTTGCAGCAAATTCAGCCAGTCCCGGTTGATTTGATACAGATCTGGGAAGACTACATCTTCATGGATCACTTCATCCACTACTGTAATCATGGACATCCTTCGAATCCGGTTCTGTCGACCTGGGAGTGTCAACAACTCCTGTCACAAACCCCAGGGCTCCTTCATATGTTCTCCAATCATCTCATCCTAAAAGCAAAATTCAAGCCTAAGCTGTTCTTCCTTATTCATGTTTTTTTGGATCTGTCGTGGGACAAGATCAGGTCAATCATATGTCCACTCCGGGGTATCATTGGAGAAGATAGGGAAAAACTCCGGTCTCTGTATAGGTTCATGATGGACGAAGCACAGCGCCATCATAGGTTGACAGACCACAAAGATGTAGCATATCGATCCATCCAGGTGCTGAATGGTGTTGATTC
Source organism: Mycena vulgaris (assembly GCA_029204335.1). Lineage (NCBI taxonomy): Eukaryota > Fungi > Basidiomycota > Agaricomycetes > Agaricales > Mycenaceae > Mycena > Mycena vulgaris. The sequence continues at coordinate 291,974 of JARGYA010000072.1, read as the reverse complement.
AGGCAAACTACATGTGCAGTTCTGGTCCCTGTAAGTTCAATGATTAGTAATAGAAACATCATTCTCACAAAATTGTAGGACTGAACCGTGGTGGGGGCTGTTGATCAGGTTACACTCGCCTTGCCCAGATCTGTTGCAAGAAATTCGTGAATTTGTGCCTTCATCCTGGTTGCTTCTTGAGTACGAGTTAAAGCTAATCGATATCCACAATGTTGTGCAATGGCTGAAGGTGAGCTGACATTTGACCCGTCCTGTATTTGTCTGAGAGTCCTAGACATTCCCAGAATCCCCAGTAGAGGTCATACATCGCTGGGAAGGTTATCTCATCAAGGTTTATCAGAAAATCGAGAGGTCGCCAATGTTTGAAGGGAATGTTAGGGCAAGCCCAACTTTCCCCTGCTTCAAAGAAAAGATAGGGGACCAGAACACAGAATATTCGTTTGACGACTCTTTTGAGCGTGTACCACATTTAATGTGGATATTTGGTGTCATGTAGCTTGTCATATGCTCTAACCCACAGTGCAAAAATGCTACCTTCGAATGTGCAGTTTTTTGAAAGTCAGATACATGAGGAGTGGTGCAATGCATGGACTAGGGTGATGTGTTTCCTCATCGCGGCGGAACGGTAACTGCTGCCCAAACTCGCAGGGACGAGGACAAAAAGGAAAGGCATTCGACGAGTCAAGAGGTGAGCGATCTCTGGATCAGCCAATAAGTCCCACGACCCCCCCCCCCCCCCCCCCCCCCTCAGAAAAAGGAAATTTCATCAGTTGCCATCACAGCATCATTTCTCACCACATTCTGTTTTTCAATGTTCATACTCAGTCAGAGCTCAAAGTCATAAACAATGTGTATGGGTAGCTATTCTACGGTGAAAATATGACCTCTGGCACCGTGAGTAACGAATGCAAGAATGCTGGACAACTTTCTGGCGATCACCGAGTGATCATCAGCTTATCTAACCATATTCCACGATCCAGAGATCAATCACCTCTTGTGACGAGTTGAACATTGAACCGTGCACGTGATTCGGCCCGGATCAAATCGGCCACAAAGACCAACTTTCTCCTTGCGTTCGCATACGTCCAACAGAGGTATCCAGGTCCCAAATTTGAATTCAAAAGTACAACAAAACTGTAGGCAAACTTTGGGCAACTTCCTAGCTTATTCCTTACTACTTCGTCATGTCCAGTACAAAACGACCGGCGACAGTCCCATTGTGCATTCCTTCGTACGTGCTGGGAGACGGGCGTCAGCCTCGGCGCTTGGGAAGAAGATATCAAATCAAATACACCTCTCCAAGTCGGCCAATGTCTTCAGCTCGAAGTGGCACTTGACGTGGCCTCTGGCCGCGATGTCGAGCCCTTCGGCCGCGTCCTAGCGGTTTCCAACGTAGGAGCCGTGGATGCTGATGCTCTTGAAGGTTGATTAGCTTTTCGAATTGGCACTGGACTGGGGAACTCATACCTTGAACACACAGAAGAAGATGCTCGTGTCGAGAGTGGCACTTCCAGGAAGGCCGACGGCCATCAAGTTTCCTCCTGGGCGGAGAAACGCCATGGCCTGCTGGTAGCCCGCGCCCTGGTGAACCCCAGATCAGCTCCGCGACGAAGAGGGGTCGGCAGCAGAACTCACAGTGGTAGCGGTGACGACCGCAGCGGGCGCGCCTTCGCCCCCAGTCAGGCCCTTAATTTCTTTACCCACATCCTGCGACGGACGTCCATCAGCATCGGCTTTCGCTTCACTTCGAGGTGGGAACGCACCCTGCACTCCTCGAAGTCGATCCACGCCTCTGCCGAGAGACAAGCAGAGATTCTTCGCGGCGCCGGTATCGATTGCAATGACACGAAGATTGCGGGTCTTGGCATACTGGACGGCTGTGATTCGCTGTTAAAGAATGCGCGCGATTCACGAATAACAGAATACGTACCAAGATGTCCGAGTCCACCGCTGGCGCCGGGGATGACAATCCAGTCGCCGGCACTAGTGTTGCTGTGCTTGATCGCGCGGTAGGTGGTAACGCCCTTAGAACGAGGTAAGCAGGCGCAGCTAGAGAAAGTGAATACAACTTACAGCGCACAGGATGCTGGCGGCCGCGTTGCGGTCGAATCCATAGGGCATGGGCGTGACGTGGTTGGCATACGAGACCACATATTGCGAGAATGTGCCGTCGGGGGTGAACCCACTGAGCTTAGCATGCGGGCAGTCTACCCAACATTTTGATCAGTTGTTTTAGGTTTACGAAGCGGAGAACATACTCTATTCTCGTCCCTTGCGGCAGTGCTCGCAGTTCACGCACGAATCCGCGAGCCACTTGATGCCTACGCGATCCCCGAGCTGGACGGGGCAGTGGCTGGTGTTGAGTCCGATGCCGACAACGATGCCGACGCCCTCGTGGCCGCCGATGAGCGGGGTCGAGGCAGCGAGCGGCCAATCGCCGATGGCGGCGTGGAGATCTGTACGTCCTAATAGCGCTGTTCTTACAACATGGGATAACTCACCTGGGGGGCAGACGCCCGTGCAGTCGGGCCCGCGCGATCATGTGGTTTTCTTTGGAGCCTCGAAGTGGCATCGTCTTGAAGATCTCTGTAAGCAGTACTTGTATTGGGACTCCAAGCTAAAGGTAAGAAGCTAATCAGGTGCTATACAACATTTTTCCAACTGGTATTGGTCGTGGCCAATATTTCTGCATCCACTCAAAATTTATAACCGCACATCATATCAGTCCATTTGTCAATAGGTTAGCGCGGTTCCCCTAGGATATTGCAGAGCATTCACCTCCGAGTCAGTTCAATCCTCTTCGAAGTTGTTGTCGTGCTTCTGCAACCCTTTGCAGTAGCGGCAATTTGTTAACTTGTCGCCTATCTGGACTTGCCGTTGCACTCGGGACCGGAAAAGTAAGTAGAACACACAAGAAGTAACTGGGCATCTACCCACCGAGCGTTCGGTGACGCAAAGGCGCCGGCTTCAAACATAATGGACACAATTATTTTTTCAAGACGGGCCGGGCCCATCGCGAGATATACGACGATGGGCGCCATTGATACCGTCGAGCACCGTGATTCCAGCCTCAATGACGAAATGGCGCAGAGGGGACGCATGGGAATTGAGCAAAGCATCGCCATAATCAAGGGCCACCCCGTCGATACCGCGGTGGTTGGATCGCCTAACGCCTCCGCTCACCAGAACGGGCCGGGGAACTCCCTTCAAGGTCCGCCTGTTATGTTGCGCTATCCGCGCATTCTGACGTTCCGCAGGATGGGAATCTGGCATTAATGGGGCCAACACCAACGCCACCTACTGTATCGATACTACGAGGGCAAAAAACATTCTGGACTTCAAACTTCTCAGCAGTCATCGGCTGATGGCGGTGATACCGGATAGGATTCCAATTAGACTCTTTGAAGGATTTCCTCGGCTAGGGGGGTTTCCGTTGAAAGCCGGGTTCCTGTATAGAATCATCCTGAAATGACCATAGTAAATCCTTCGGCTAGACAACTCTTCAGCGCATGCACACCGGGAGATGGGCAAAGATGAAATAGGGAGACACGCTGCCCCCTCAGCGTCGGCGGTGGGTGCCCAGGCCAGGTCGAAGGTCGATCCCCAACCCAATCCGAGTGTGCCGCCACGTCCAAGACTGCCGTCACGTCGGGATTGCTACCAAAAATAGTAAAGTCGTCTGAAGTAAACAGTGATCGGTGAAAGGTCAAACCAGTGATGAGGAATGGAGAGTTCGATGAAACACGGAGTGAATACTACATTTGAGAGGCCCGGACCATGTCGCCAAGAAAGTAAGAGATGCATGAGAGGATGCGCGGCCGAATAGCAGAGCAGATGCCCGACGGCGAAGACTTGACACGAAAAATGTATGGGTCAAGGTGGCGGAGGTGTGAGTCAACCTGAGAGCAAAAGGGGAGTGATGGGACTAGAATGGTGAGAAAGTGCGGCGAGGAAGAGACAAAGGAATGTGATTCATGCTCTGGTACCGTGTTTAGTTGATACGTGAGATGGCCGAAGTCGCCGAGCGGGGCAAGGCGTATTTCCACAGCGGGGCGTCAGTGGATCGGATTTGATTTACCAGGCAGCCGCTTAATCTTTGGGACGCTTGAAAGGGAACCAGGTGCGTCGACTCCGGCGCTCCATTTTCCAATTTCAACGCAATCTCCTTGGCTGCTAAGTGGTCATGTTCTAGTGTGTTGTTAGTAGACGGGGTATTTCACCCTATTTCGCCCCCCCTCCCCCCCCCCCCCCCCCAATACCCCTAAACGCCTTGGAGTTGGTCTTTCCCACACGGATGCGGGGCCCCGCTTCTCGTGATCGAAAAGAACCACCAGACCACTGGCACACGTGCAAATTTAGGAAAGTATTTAACGAAGGGATGCGGGAGTTAGAGGGATAATTTGCACCACGAAATGTCGCATATGCCTCGCCTAGATACGCGCACCTACCCCCACGACAACGAGAAGGGCTCGGTGCATATGGAGGAACGCGCAGCGCACCAACCATTCCCGCAAAGCCCAATCCAACTCACCTCCGCCCAGTATGAACGGCTGTTCTTCCAGCCCGGCGGGGGGCCTCGCGCGGGCGATCTCTCCAACCCCAAACAGTTCGGTAACCCCACTGCGTTCGCGATCATATCCTACCTCCTGGCCTTGACGCCGACGGTCTGCATACTCATGACCTGGGACGGCACAGCTCCAGTCTCCCTCACGGGCATCATTGGTGTCTTCTACTTCATTGGCGGCCTGGGGATGACCATCGGTGGCGTCTTCGAATGGGTGAGTATCTGTTTGCTATCTAGCGTATTTCAATCATCTGACACCGCCCGTGTTCAGGTCCTGGGCAACACGTTCCCGTTCGGTACGTTATGGCCCCTCTGACCCTTCGTTATTCTCACCATCTATAAATAGTGGTATTCTCGACGTTCGGTGGATTCTGGTATGCGCCGGTTCGCCATTTTTTCCCGCAGTTCCCATGTTCATTCTTCATCACAGGTTCAGCCTCGGTGTTTTATTCGATCCTTCGAAGCAGATCGCTTCCGCATTCACCGACGGCACGACCTCTGCGTTCAACCACGGGGTGCAGTTCTACTTTACCTTTTGGGCGGTACTGTGCACGCTGTATCTCATCGCGTCCCTGCGCACAAATGTTGTATTCGCCGTGCGTCCCATTCCCATTTCAAACGCTCTCTTCTCAGGCTAATGTTTGTCTCGCAGTACGTTTTCGCCACTCTCGTCTTGACCTTTTCCTTCCGTGAGTCGATTTCCATTGCCACCGACGTCATCGGTTCACGGGCATGACAGTGGCTGCCGGGTATCGCCAAGCCGGGCTCGGGAACGCGGCCATGTCGCTGACTTACTGTGCGTTACCACGCGCTGTAACGTATCCCCGCTGAAGCAGAGATTCTCCTCCCGCAGTAAAAGTCGCCGGCGCTTTCGGATTCGTGAGGACATTTTTTTAAAAGAAGCTTATGTCTTGCTGACGTCCGTCGTTTCCAGGCGAACATCGTCGGTGGATGGTATCTGGCGACGGTCCTCATCTTCGCAGCGGTAGAAATGCCTTTCGATCTCCCTGTAGGCGATCTTTCAGGGTTCCTAAAGAGGAAGAAGACCGAGTAACCTCACAATTCGCCCGCACGCGAGGTTTCACGACACGCCAAGACTCATTCATGTTCACCTGTAATTTTGTTTTGGCATGGCCATTGTATTAAAACACTGCTTGTACATCATTTTCGATGGGATATGTGGGTTCAATGTCCTGAAGGCCGCCGACGGCGTCGACGGCTTAGGTTCGTATTCGCGGATTGCAAATCAATAAAGATACTGGCAGGATGTTCAGCGAGGTTCAGGCATTGTGGCAGGCGCAGCATGTTTAAACCCGAACGAAATTGCTAGATTCCGGAATATTTACAAGGTTGGTTCCTTTCAGAGTAACCACTCCAAGTCGGAACTCATTCTTCATCGTTTTTACGGAATTTACGCCGTAGCCCAAGTAACTTCTCTTCCCATTGCTCCTCCCACTCCTCCAGCTCCATCGGCGCCAAAATCTTGTTCCAATCCGCATTCTCCACAAAATCCTCTCAAACCGCCGCAGCTCCACCGGTCCCCCTCATAGAGCCAGAGGTAGTACGTCTCACCGGCACGCAGCACCGTGTAGAACAAGCAGTCGTCCTGGATGTATGCCATGTATATGACGGACGTGAGGTCCTCGACGCCCCAGCAGCAGTGCAGCTGCGCCTACGAGTTGGGCCCGATTGAGTACCATTTTTCCGGCCGCGTGCCAGGCGCAGGTAAGCGGCGCGGGGAGCTGGGCGTCGGGGAGCTGGGCGTCGGGGAGCGTGGGCCAAGCCACGGCGTGGGGCGGGTTCTGCGCGGACTCGGACCATTGTGTGAGTAGGCTCGACGGGGCTGGAAGGACCAAACACCCTGTGGGAGAGGAGGATGAGGAATAGGAGGACCGGAAAAAGAAGACGTACCGGGGGCCTGCCCGTCGCGAGGAGATTGCGTTTCCCGCTGGGATTCAGAGTCAGCCAGCGCGAATAGGACAGATCGAGGGGCGAACTAGGGCTCGAGGGCTGCGAGCCGCAGGCGGCACGCCTCGTTCGGGGCGTGTCAAAGGGAGCTTTTCAGGCGGTTCAATTCTGGACACGATTCGGCCTGTAGAATTGCATGAATAAAGACTGGCACTGAGAAATTGGTGCTCACCGGACGGCCTAGTGCGCTCGATCATCTACACTTAGTTCCAATCGCAATTTTCCAGAAAATCCTCCACAGAAGTGTACGATCCAGGGAAACGGTGCATATAACGATCGCTGAAAAGGTCGCTGTACACCGGGTGGAGGAGATAGAACGTCCCGTAGGACTCGAGTAGCGTGGCGAAGTGGCCCCGGAACATAATGGGACTCAGCGGGCCCGCGATGTTGTACCGGCGGCGCAGATCGTCTTGGAGGGGCTCTGGCCCGTAGGACCAGCCGTTCCATTCGGACCAGTTGCAGGACCACGGCACGAGGAGGTCGGTGTCTGGGATGGCACACCACTCGCGGGACGCGGCAGCTATCTGTCTGCGCTGTTCCAGATACGGCGCGCTGAGGACGCGGGGCTTGGGCGCCCATGATTTCTGAGGGCGCCGCTATAAGTAAATATTTGACTGCGAGGAGGCCTAGGGCTCATACCTGCAAAGTCTGCAGCTGGGTTAGATACAGCGGCGGGCCAGACTTGTTGAGCGACGGTGGAACTTGGAAGGATCGACCTGAGGTCCCGGGTTGCTGTTCCGATCGACCTACTCAGAGGGCCCCTCCATGTTACGCCTTACTATTTTAGCCCCCCATGTGTCCACGAGTTTGATCTCGCGCAATAACTTTCTATCCTCGGGCCAGATTCCTCTCGGCACCTGGACTTAGGAATATCTATGTATTTTTCATGCTCTCAAATATTTCCAGAATTATTGGACTTGAGTGGTGGAAGATACGAACCTTCCGATGATGAAACCAGAAGTGGAATCGGTTTTGGCAGGCGTTTTGGCGCGTGGGAAAAGCACATCAAAAGCTTCCTTTCCTTTCCTTTTGTATGATGTAGGGCTCATATTGACCCAATATCTCATCCAACGACTACCACAGCATGGACCCACATCTCTGATTTTTTCCGGGCGGAACGGGCTTGAAATGCGGGCGGGATCAGGAATAATTCCACATGAGGGTGCGTGGACACATCAGGGGCTAAAATAGTAGAGATGTCGCGTAGAGAGCAGCAACCGTGACAGTCAACTCGAGCGCGTCGACAAATTAAAATTTGGGACAATGGATCGCACGTGATGCATTGATCCCGTCATCATCGGCCGATCGGCGATCGGACGAACCTTGATCTCGTCTTTCAGGCTCTGTGCATCCATGGCCGGTTCCCCAGCGCTATGACAATCTGACAAGACGGCAAGATAGAGAAGTCAGGAGGATGTCTCCGGGCCTTATTCCCGCGCGTATCACCAGCAGGAGCCGTGGATGCAATACACGCAGCGATTTTATTTTCTTTGAGTCCTCGGGACATCTTTACTGGCAGAATCCCCAGATTGGCCGACCTCTGTGAGCGTGTAAGGAGGCCTACGAATCAATATACCACATCTTTCCGCGATGGGTATTCTGTGGGTTACCGGGCGGGCGCTTACTTATGGCGTGCTGTCGCGGCGAGGCACTGTAGGTGTCATCTTGCTGTGGGCACATTGCTGTGGCAGTCGGGGGCGAGAGCTGTGGAAGCTTCTGCTCCACACGATTTTAATATCGATAGCTGTGGTCCCGATGGAAAAAAGAACTCCTGATATTCCGGTGCAGATTCTTCTTTCCCTCCGATCGCGATTTGGCGCAGTGTGATGTTCAGATGCGTTCAGGCTTTCCTTTCCGGACTTACAGACATGTATGACCTATCAACGACGTTCATGATGTACATATAACCTGTGCTGTAATGGGTGCTTCTTCGTACAGCCTTGGCACAGGCCGCACAGCAGCTCTTCAGACTTCCGGCATCACTTCCACGATTACCGGCGCTCTCTTGCTTCCCTTTCTCCTCGTTCACGGTCGACCCTCGCTGTCCTTCGTCCGACCTCAGACGACGATGCCGATCTTCAACAGCTGCAACGGGGTTCAGATAGAAGGTGGAACTTTCTACGAAGTTTCCGGCGACGTGACCCTGCATACGCACCAACAGCTCATGATTGGCGACCAGACCGCCACGGCCTTTCAGATGGTACCGAGTTTGAGCAGTGCGTCCGCTGTGGAGCTGGAGAATGGTGGGGCAGAAGCCTCACGTCGTGAGTCGGGTGTGGTGAGAAACCACCGCCGAATTGTAGCGCCGGTGCCGTATGGTGCGTATTCAAATCAAATCGATGTTTCCAAGCTCTCATACTCCATTGAAGATGCTTCTTCTCGCCCCCGTCCTTCGCCAAGGGGCTCGTCGGATTTACAAGGCCATTTCGTACCATCAGCCTCGACTTCCAACGCCTTAATCCCGTCATCGGAGCTGTCCAGGCTCGATCCGTTTGATCCATGGCCTAATCCACGATATCCCATCCACTCCCAGTATTCAAATTTCTCAGTGGAGCCGCGACAGGATGCCCCTGTGTCCTTTTCCCCAGATGACTACTCGCTCTCTAATATTGAGCCATCTCCGCCCACCTCTGATTACGGGGTCAATCCTTTTGTCAACCGCCCATATTCATTCAACTATCAGCAGTTAAGAAATATCTCGAGGGAGCATGACCATCAGAATTTCCCTCTAACCCCAGCCATCCAGTATTCACTCCCCGATGCTCAGCCATCTCCCAATAACCTCCCTGCGTACGGCGGAAATCCCATGACAGCATACTCAAATCACGTCGAAGCTGAGCCGGCACCAGCCATTCACAGTGGAACATTCATTAATGCACAGAATGTCCACAATAATTACCGCCAAGGAGAAACTGGGATAAATATTCTGCACCGCGCCGTTGCCCTGGAGGCACTTCACGACTCCGGCGACAGTTTCCCGCAGCCTAAATGTCATCCCGAGACACGGAAGAAAATGCTTGATGATCTGTGGGAATATGCGACCAACCCACAACCTCCCGACCAGATTCTATGGCTTTATGGACCTGCCGGGGCCGGGAAATCTGCAATCATGTGGAGTTTATGCGAGAGATTGCAGGCTGCAGGACGGCTTGGAGGCACTTTCTTTTTCAAGCGAGGGCATCCGACACGCGGGAACGCCAAAGCTTTGTTTTCCACCATTGCATATCGGCTCGCGCTCCGTATTCCATCATTGAAAGGCCCCATTTCACAGGCGGTCGAGGATGACCCTTCCCTTGTAGCTGGCACGCCAGAAGTCCAGTTCAAACAGCTGATTCTGGGGCCTAGCCAATCTCTCACAAATCACCAACCTGTGATTATCATCATCGATGGGCTGGATGAATGTGACGGGCACCACATGCAGCAGGAGATGTTGCGAATTCTTTATGATTGCTTTCCACAGCACCAGAATTTCCTTCGGATCATCATCGCTAGCAGACCAGAAGCACACATTACCGAGATGACTAGTGGTGCCTACCAAGCTGTGAATGTCGAGCAGTCCTTCGACGATGTGCAAAAATATTTGATGGATGAGTTTGCCAGAATTCATCGCGACCATCCGCGGACGATGGCAAAGATTCCAAGCCCATGGCCTTCAGAGGAAGAAGTTGCCACATTGGTGTCCAGATCATCAGGACACTTTATTTATGCTTCAACCATTATCAAATTCATTGACGATCCAAATTTCCGACCAACACAGCGCCTCAGCATTGCTCTCGGAAACAGTGCTGAAATCAATTCAGATTCACCTTTCAGTGCCCTGGACCAGCTTTACACCCAGATCTTGAATTCTGCCACAAATAATAGTCAACTTCTCAATATCCTGCGTGTCATTGCCTACCTTCCTCGCTTTGCTGCCTACCAGATTGACCAGCTTCTGGACCTTGAACCTGGGGATACAGCCTTAGTTTTACGCGGTCTCCATTCTCTGATCCACCTGGATACACCTTTCCAGAATTCTTTTAATCATGACCATGAGGATTGGGGCAATATCACATGGCACCATGCATCCTTCGATGATTTCCTCCATGCCCGAACACGATCAGGAAAATTCTATGTTGGTGGTCTGACACCTCTTATGGGGCTCGCACAATGCATATTGAAGGCACTGGCATACAAGAATGATGACAACTGTGTTTGGTGGCATAAACCCAGGCCACATGTTGCTTGGTGTGTCTCGAATATCATGTTCGTCTCCTGTATTTACTGTATAATGATTCACAGGGATATTAGTTGGGAAGGGATCAGATATCTGGTCTCATCGGTTCCACCATCTGCAGAGCTTCTGCCTCTTATTCGACTTATCAACCCAATTTTTCTCTTCGATGAGAGTGATCCTATTGAAGAGGCAAAGTTGATTAGTTGGTTCAAGGTGTGTTCCAAACTCTTTATGCTTCGGTTGTATCTCATGCATTTCAGCAAATCCACCCAGTTCCAACTGATTTAATACGACTCTGGGAAGATTATATCTTCATGGCAAATTTTGCTCTGTTTGGTTCAGAGTCAGATGAATCCGATTTAGACCCAGCTTTAGACTTAGCAACAAGCGAGGAGTGCCAACGCACGTTAACAGAATCTCCAGGGCTTCTTCAAATTTTCCATGCCAGCGATCTTCTGAGTCGGGGGACCACAAACAATATTTCACTCTCCCTAGTTCAGATTTTCTTGGATATGCCATGGGGCGAGATCAGGTCAATGATATCCCCCCTGCGGGATATCATTGGAGATAGTCTTGAAAAGCTCGAGGCTCTGGGCAGATTCATGCTGAACGCTACGCAGAACTATCAATGGGCCAATATAAATAAAAAACTGGCTCATCGATGCCTTCGGATTCTCAAGGACTCCCGGGAACTCCATGTGCAATTATGGGCTTGGTGAGATTTTTCTTCAACGAAAATCAAGTCCTCACCAATTAAAAAGGAATTTACCACGGTGGGGATTCCTCATAAGGCTCAGCCCGCCTTGTGTGGAACTTCTCCAAGAAATTTGCGAATTCATACCTCCCTTCTGGATGTGTGCTGAAGAGATGTTCAGACCAATCGATATTCACAACATTGTGCAATGGTTAAAGGTGAGCAGCACGTCGAGATTATATATTGATCTGAGCGTCCTAGACAGTCACAGAAATTCCATCGGAGGAAATACATCGTTGGGAAGGTTATTTCATTGAGTTCTATCATCATATCAACACCTCCCAGCTTGGCAGGGACAAGGGTAGACCACATTATCTCCAGTTAAAAAAAGAAATCAAGGAACAGAACAAGCAATATTTGTTCAATGACTCTTTCGATTGTATACCATATTTGATGCAGATATCCGAGTGATTGTAGCCTGGTCCATGTACATTCAAATTCGGACACTGAATACATGGCGGAATTGTGATTAGTATGGGCGGTGCTGGTCTTGGAATAGGTCGGTAATAGTCTGACTCTGGATAGTGTTGCCGCGGTCCGGTTCAGGTCCGGTTCAAGGGCAAATTGTCCGAACCTTGAACTGGACCCCGGGTTCGGTTCACTGAGCCTCACAGCCACTGATCCGGACCGCAGGTTCAGCGAGGTCTGCTTCAAACCGCTGAACCGATTTTTGTCATCTAAACAGCGAAGTGAGGCACATTAGAGAGCTTGTGCCAAGCGGCATGCCGCTTTTTGATTGTGCAACAAATGGTTAGAGTTGACCTTGAAATGGACTAGAAAAAAATCAGGAATCACCCAGAGCCTCGATACAGCCTGGAAACACGAATTCGAGGTACGGAAGGCTGCGGAGCAAAAAATACTTAAAAACAAAAACGACTGTTTGGCCCGGGTTCGAACTACGGCCTACCAAAACTTACTAGCAGTTACCCGTGCTGCGCCACGGAGGATGTCAATATTACAGAATCCAGTTTGCCATTGAATATTATCTTGGCCCCAGATTATTTATTTCTCAGACAGATACCGAAGATGCCGGTTATCGTCAACCTTTGATTGACTCCTCGCGGCCTCGTGAACAGTCACTTTATCTTTGAATTTTTTTTTTTTTGCTTTCCACAGAAATGTACGTCCTGGATTGATGGCTGAGATTATATTGACCTTCATCACTTCTTCATCCGTAACCCAACCCTAGTCACCTGTCATCTTCTCAAAAATTACCTTCACCTGGCTCTCATCCTCCTCACCAACTTGCCGCTCCTAAACTAAAAATCATGCCTTCATCCTGATGCTACCTTCATTTGAAAACGACACCTTCATCACCCCTTCATCCTCTCAGTGTGCGTGAAAATTACATTCACTGCGCCTTCATCTTCCCCTAATTGCCGGTCTCAAATTCAAAACCCCCACCTTTATTCTGATGTTGCCCCATTCCAAAATTCTGCTGTCATTTCATTCTCCACATTCATCCTGCTACCTATTGTCAGAAACAGTCAGGTACAGTCTCAGGCTCCGTCCTTATCATGCTCAGTTCGCACAAAAACCCACCTTACATGTCTACACAGTTGACTGTAGGGATGGTCACGGGTAAACCTGCGGGTTTTATGTGATGGCGACGTGGGGCTCGACTCTGCGAATTTTTTGAGCCCAAAAACATCCAGAACGGTTGAGAACTGACCAAAGTCACAGACATATGTGACAGGACCTTTGAACATGGTTCGAAACCCGCGGGTTTCGGACCCACGGGTCTGGGGCCTAAATTTGCTACTGGAGATGGTGGTGTTGCCATTTTCAGCACCAAACTTGATAGAACCATAACCCAGGCAGTTCTTCACGGATTGTGCTGCTTTTGGGCTCAAAAAAATTGTACAGTCGAGCTCAACGTCGTGATTACATAAAATTGCTGAAAAACCCGTGACCATTCCTAGTTGACTGATACCAAAGAGAATGTTCAACCAAGAGCCTGAGTCGAATGTCAGTAGAAGTGATCATCTTGACATTATAAATATAAATTGAACATCGTGGTGGAGAATCGAACAACCCGGTGGAGCTGTGAGCTGGATGACGTCATTGGAGCCTCGACAGCCAATCAAATCTATCCTGAGACACCCACGGCTTTTCTTATATAGATGTAAGATCACGTAATAAGAGAGCACTTCATACATGACCCCGCGGTAACTAACAGACTCTATACAGCAAGGTACGAGCGTTCGTATAGAGTGTCTGTCTACGAGAGACTACCCGCCATGAAGCTGCAGAGTACTGGTCACCACCGATCTGTGAGGAGCCAGCGTCGGATTGTAGCGGCACTGGCAGGGCCGCCATACGGTGAGTGCAAGTTAAATTGATAATTTCACACTTCTGATATTCAGATGCCTCCTCTCGTTCCCCTATTTTGCCGAGGGTCTTCGCGAATTTTCAAGGACCGAAATCGACTTCCAATGCTTTAACTCGGTTCTCAGGAACATCGAGGCTACATGCCCCGGGGGAATCCCTGCCTGAACGGGATCAACCTAGGACATCGACATCGACATCTTTGCCCTCTCTTAGCTCGTGGTTCCCTTTTTCCAATCTAGGATATCCGCACGGTAATGACTCCGATGTTTCCCCCGAGCCGCATCAGCCTTACCACCACCATTCTCTCTCCGATGGTTTCCGGCCGTCGCCCGATCTCTCTCCAGATAGAACGAATCACTCTGCAGCATACTTCGATCGCATACGAGCCAACACCGGGCCCTCCATTCATGGCGGAACATTCATAGCAGCACAGAATGTCCACCACGGGGATGGGGAGACCGGGATAAAAATCCTACACTGTGCAGCGGCACTGGAGGCACTTCACGACTCCGCTGACAGCTTTCCGCAACCGAAATGTCATCCTGAGACACGCGAAGAAATTCTAGATAAACTGTGGGTGTAAGCGACGGACTATGAACCCCCCGACCAGATTTTGTGGTTACATGGGCCTGCTGGGTCCGGGAAGTCTGCCATCATGTGGACCCTGTGCGAGAGATTGCAGGATGCTGGATGTCTCGGGGGCACTTTCTTTTTCAAGCGTGGGCATCCGACACGGGGAAATGCCAAGGCTCTATTTTCAATCCTCGCATATCGACTTGCCCTCCGGGTTCCGGAGTTGAGGGTCCCATTTCACAAGCGGTGGAGGATGATCCTTCCATCGTTGCTGGCACACCAGAGACTCAGCTCCAGCACCTTATTCTGGGGCCTTGCCAATCCCTCGCAAATCACTTGAGCCATCCTATAATCATCATTGATGGGCTGGATGAGTGCGAAGGGCATCATATGCAGCAGGAGATACTACGGGTCCTCTGCCATTCATTTCCTCAGTATCAAGCTTCGGTTCGTATCCTCATTTCCACCAGACCGGAAGCACACATTACCAAGATGACCTTGGGAGCCTGCCTGGCTTTCAATGTCGAACAATCTTTCGAGGACGTGCGAAAATATCTGACAGATGAATTCACCAGAATTCATCACGACCATTCTAACACAATGGGGAAGATTCCAAAGCCATGGCCATCAGATGAACAGCTTCAGACCATTGTCTACAAGTCTTCTGGGCATTTCATTTACGCCTCAACAATCATCAAATTCATTGATGATGCAAATTTTCGGCCAACACGGTGCTTGGCACTCGTCCTCGCAGCCAATGCTGAACCCCGATTGGACTCACCTTTTTTTGCTCTTGACCAGCTTTATACCCAGATTCTCAATTTAGCCCACAGGAACCCACAACTTCTTGATATCCTGCGTGTTATTGCCTACTTTCCGGCTCGCTTTTCTTCCTACCAGATTGACCAGCTCCTCAAACTTGAACCTGGGGATGCAGTCCTGGCTTTACGTGGCCTCCATTCGCTAGTCTGGTACCATGATCCCCATGCTGATGACCTGGATGCTTGGTGCAATATCGGATGGCACCATGCATCATTCAGAGATTTCCTCCATGATTCTACACGAGCTCGCCACTTCTATGTTGGCGGCCTGGCATCCTGTACAGAGCTGGCCCGAGACATCCTGAAGGCCCTATCACAGAAGAATGATGATAAACAGATGCTTGTTCCCATGGATCATCCAAGAGCACATGTTGCATGGTTGGTCGTTCAAATGATTGCACTGTATTATTCACTTCACAATGGTTTACAGGCATATTAATTGGGATTGGATTGAATATCTAGTCTCATCAATTCCACTTTCCGAAGAACTGCTACCGCTCATCGGACTCATTAACCCAGATTTTATGATCTTTCCTCCTAATATGATTGAAGATAGAGAACAGGAAATTACAAGTTGGTTCCAGGTGAACCCTAAATCCCTGGTATTTTGTTGGATCTCATCCATTTTTAGGGAATCCATCCAGTTCCAGTTGATTTAATACATCTCTGGGAAGACTACAGTTTCCTGGGAAAGGAATTTCAAGAAGGAACTTGAAATTCCTTTCGCACTATGAACCTGTCCCACGGGATTTGCACTCTTGTTTATGTGTGACGAAATGTTATCCCAGAGAATCTTGGTATGTTTTATGTATGCAAAGGATGCCCGGACCTCAAAATACTCTTCCTCCTCCCCAATTGATCTGGGTCTCATTCAAACTTTCCTGGAAATACCACGAGATGAGCTCATATACATACTGTGTCTACTCGAGGACATCATCGGTGAAGGCGTAGTTCGGGTGTCTATACAGCTTCATGGTGACCAAAGCAAAGCCTTATCAGTCTATAACACAGCACAAACCTCTGGCACATTGGTGCATCCAGGTATTGAAGGGTTCTGATTCTGGTGATGTGTTTGTCAGTCTCGGGATTCAGCGAGTTCAATGATCATCCGTCCCACAGACATTTCATGCTTATAAAACTTGTTTGAAGTCATTACATTCCACCAAGTTGGGGCCTCGTGGTACGATTAAACCCCCTTGTTCGGAGCTTGCGCAGGAACTCTGGGAATTGAATCCCTTGGCAATCAATACTGTGTACGAGACTTGGTGTGAACTTGACATCCACAATATCGCGCAATGGCTGAAGGCGAGCTTAAAATTTCATCTCCTCAAATTATCTATCTCGTAGTCTTAGACATTTCCGGAGCCTCTATTGGATGTGATAGCTTCTGAGGAGGGGTATTCCATGCAGCGTTATACGCCCATAAACGAGCACCACTGGTTTAAACCAGCGCTAGAAAGGCAAAAGCAAAAATATTTGTTCAATGACCTTTGACAGTATATACCTCATTTGATACAGCTGTCTCATGATCAGATTACACTAGTACCTCTCTCCGACTGTTATATAATATATTTACCACAATTCGACTCTCATTCCCCTTCAACAAATTAATCGGACAATTACGGACACAATGAAGTGTCTGCCAAAACACCTAGTGCAACCAGTTGAGCGCGGCATTTCAATATTCACTGCTCTTTCGCCGACCGGGTGTGAAACTTCAATGGACACAGAAAGACTAATTATAAGAAGGATTCGGAATGGTGAGTCCCTTGGCATAATCTATTCTGACGGAGGCGCGAAACCAAGCAACATTCTTCAGGTCTATCGACTTCAACACAGTTTTGAACTCAGGAATCTCCGCGTACTGATCCGTGCCCGGGTCCCGTTGCCGCATAGTCCGCATCCCTCGGCAGAAGACACTGATCACGGATCCGAGCGATGCGCCGGGATCTGCCGCGTTCATGTAATCACTTCTGCGTTGAACCCGGACGTGCGCTTGCAATGGAAAGTATCCTAGCGCCCACCCCTAGGATTTGGGACGAGGGTGAGTCCAAAGATATTTGGATGGAAAATTCATATCTCACAGCTCACCGGCACGACGGCACAAGTCGCATCGGTTCGTAACTGCTGTAGCCGGGGTGCGGGATTGGTCGTGGATTTCCATTAGCGGGTGTATGCAGTTCGGCGGCCTATGTGCCATGGCAGCACTCGGCTGTATCCATGGCTCGAGGGAAAGACACCGATTTTCAATCGATTTTCCTGTATTTTCGTCAAGTCTTACCATGCACGGGTGACGGTAGCGCTAGCTTCTAAGTGGGGGAGAATTTGAGCCGCATTGACACTAGTACTCAAATGTCAAAGGGACACAGGATTCAGGTGAACCAAGGGATGTGCGGCGTCGTGTATTTTGCGCGGTGGGTATTGTAAATCAAGGGTTTGTGGAGAATTTCGAAGGAGAAGCTGCATGGAAGACTCGTGAGATGACGACGAGCCCCTCGAAGCGGGAACTTGCCGCGCCCGTGGCGCGAGGAGACGATGGCAAATTTCATACAGTATTCTTATTACGGTGCCATCACTTGAAGGGTGAGTAATTTCCGCAGCCGCCCACAAGAGCAGCCCTCGGGAGAACGGATTGGCTGGTGAAGATACGAGCAATGTGGCCGTCACAGTCAAAGGGAGCGAAAGAGAATTGAGATCAAGAGGCAAGCACCGCCACGGACCCACATGGACCTATAAGTTGTTTGTCGCGGTGTGGGTGGGAACGGATAACATAATGGGCGGAGGATCTCTGTAGCGCCGTCGCTGGCGAGGATGAAGACTATGTACCGCCAGGAAGACAAGAGGACAGGCAAGGGGACAAGCAATGGAAGATTGAAGGCGGAAGACTGAAGGATGGTGCCACCCACGGGTACGCCCCCAGGAGATGCAAGAGCCTTGATCCCAGCTCGTCGCAGGTGCGCCACCGCGCGTTGGGCACTTCGCCCCTGTGGCTGGAGGAGAGGTGAGCCCCGATCCAAATACATCCGACCGCGGCTAAGGGGGAAGTAGGCTGTGGGGCACGATCGCTCGAAGCGTGCGCGGGGAATCTGGCATACACGAGGTGCGCGGTTATGTGTATGCTGTATGCGAGGTACTGATATCAAGAGCAGCCTGAGAATTAATCAATTAATAGGAGTTTATATAGGCGCGGCAACGCGCCAACGCACGCGGCGCGCGGGGTGTTTGGATCGCAGGATGGGACACGGTCCAACTCTTTGCTTCCAAATACATCCGACCGCGCTCAAAGCGCGTGTGTGGAATCTGGCATACGCATGAGGTGCGCGGCTATGTGCATGCTGTATGCGAGGTGCTGATGTTGAGAGCAGTTTAATCAATTGGTGGGAGTTTATGTAGGCGCGCCAACGCGCCCACGCGGCCCGCGGGGTGTTGGGATCGCAGGATGGGACACGGTGCCGCATCTACATTGCACCGCGCATCTGGATGTCGAACCCGCGGTACGAGCGCCGCGGACTGCCAATCATACCCAGGGACTGCGCGTCGAGTCTCGACGGCATAGCAGCCATTCCCGGATCCCCATCGCACCGATCGCGAAGGGCGACGCCCTCCCGCGATACAGCAGGCTCCTTCCCTCTGCTCCTGCTTTCATTCAATCCATCGCCTTCCATTCCACCCCCGCATCGCACCTCAGTCATTCAATACAATGCATTCAATCCACCCAATTCACCCCCCAGTGCGTCAAGCTGCTGTAGCCTTCCCGTCTCGCGCAGGCGATGGGATGCGTACCACTTCCCTGCCTGCTGCCACCTGCCCGCTGCTTCTGCGGCCGCTGCCAGCTGCCTAGGCGGGCGTCTGACTCACTTGGGCGTCTGTCTGACTTGCTTGCGGGCGCCTGCTGCGAGAATGCAGGCTCCCGCGGAAGACTGGGCGCCTACCTGCGTCTGACTTGCTTGGGGGCGTCTGTGAAGGAGGGGCGTCTGCGGTCGACTTACTTGCGGGCGTCTCGCGGTGGACTCATTTGGCGCCGACCGCGAGGGAATGGGCGTCTGCAGAGATTAGGCTTCGCGCGGCGTCTTCGTGCAGAATTACGCCCACTGCCCGCGATTTGCTGCGCAGGATACTCTAACGGATTTAGAGGGGGAGATGTGCGGCGTTTCGTGCCCTCCCCACACGCCCTCTGTGCACCTGCCGGTGCTCCGCCCGCCTAGCAGTGTCGGAGGAATCCCGGATCGCGCTTTCCTCTTCCCAGTCCTGCGCTGTATTCGCTGAGGGTGCGCGGTATTCGCTACTCGCGGAGGGACTCAGAGTCTGGCGCGGGCGTCTTCCCTCGAATGCTGCGTTGGCAGGAGATAGGAGATGCAGGAGATGCAGATCCAGCTCAGCGTCGAGGCGATGCGCGTCTCAACGTGCTGTCCGTGTCCATGTGTGAAGGCAGATGGGAAGCAGACTGGATGTGAAGCACATGCGCGTTGCGATGCGGGACAATGACAGAGATGTGCTTTCCGTGTCGCGAAAACGCAGTACAATGGGTCTGTCAACGGGCGGTGCCCTCCACACAGTCGTATCTAGATTCGTGCAGTCGCCTAGGGAAGGATCCGCACGAGGGCTGTACCCTCCCTCCACTCGTCCATTGTCAGAGCTGTATCGCTCCCTCGCTCTGTCCATCCATTCAGATCCTACTGCGGGGAAGCGCCCCGGATTGGGTGGCTGGTGGATCCGCCCGCGCAGGGTGCCGGATGGAGCGATTTGCGCTGGGGAAGCTTTGGGGGAGCTAGCGGAGAGAAGCTAGCGCCAGAAGTCAGAAGGAGAATCGCAGAGGATTATTGGCCCTCGGAACCGACGAGCGCAGCAGTCTCAGGCCGAGTCAAGAGTCGGAGTTGCTGGCCAAGGCGGTGAGCCAAGGATTTGCCGGATAAGGAGATGCGCAGACGGAGCTGGATAGGGCGGGTTGGGCTGAAGAGACGCTAGAATCCGAAGGCGAGCGTTATCTCCAAGATTCTTCCCCGGTCCAAGCGATGAATCCCTTCCAGAAAAAAACACGATCCACTCGACACTCTCGCGAATCGCGATCGCTAGGCACACATCCGGGCTAAATGAAAGCGGGTTAATGAAACACGAGCGGACAATCACACGCCTTCCGTTTCCGTTCCGCCGCAGCATTGTTCTGTCTGCCGAGCATTGTCCTCCATCCGCATTCACATCCCTCCACATCGCCTCTCCATTTTCCGATGCACCATGCGCAGAGATAGAGTTTAGGGTGCAGATCGCTGTGCCTGTTTGGCTTTTTCCTTTTCCTTCCTTCCGAGCTATCGATTGGATTTGGATTTGGGGGTGCTTGAGTAAGCAGGCTAGGCGCAGGGATCACCCGTAGGCTGTATCCGCCACTTCCTTATTCTCGACTTGGACAGGCTCCTCTCCGTCGCCCGTCTGTCCATCCGCCCTATCCATCCTCCACCGCCGCACGCCTGTTTATTCTTGCATTGACTCCTCCTCCTATTTACTGCTCTCCCCCTTCGCTTTCGCTTCCAGATTCTTTTCCTTTCTCCCTTCCTCCCTCCTCGCCCGCCGTTTCCCGCCTTTTCGCGGCCACATACACACATAGGAGGAGAGAGCGACGATGGCCGACTACGCGTATGCGTTCAAGCCGCCGCACCACCAGGTCCACGCGCACGCGCACCAACAGCAGCAGCAGCAGCAGTACGCCTGGGATTCGAATGCCCATAGCCACGGTAATAGTGGAAGTGGGAACGGGAGTGGGGCGCGCGGGGGGTACTACTCGCCGCCGCCGCCGCCGCCGCAGGCACCCAGCCCGCCCCAGCAGCACGGCCAGCACCAGCGGCATTCTCAGTCGCATCTGACGGCCTCGCTCAGCAACAACAACAACGCCAACTCGCCCAACACCTCCCCCAACGCCCACTCGCCCAACGCCAACGCCAACGCCAACGCCAATATGAATACGATGCAGCGCGAGAACGCGAATATCAGCGCAGGCTCGAGCATGCAGCGCGAGCCGCCGAATACGGCGCTGCTGTGGAGCGACCTCGAGCCGTGGATGGACGCCGAGTACGCGCGGCAGGTGTGCGCGCTCATGCGCTGGGACGCCGCCGTGCGCGTCGACGCCCCGCCCCTCCCCCCTTCTTCTTCTCACCCTTCTCACACGTCGATGTCGTCGTCGCTCCCGTCGTCAGGGAGCGGTGGGTTTGGCGGGTTCGCGAGTAATGGGTTTTCGGGCGGCGGGGGCATGGGAGCAGGAGGAATGGCAGGAGGGGCGATAGGAGCGGGGGGAGTGGGGGGAGGGGGAGGGGTGAGCGCGAACAACGCGGGGTACTGCGTGCTGACGTTCGCGAGCGCGGCGGCGGCGGCGGGGGCTTTGGCGCAGGTGTGTGGTTTTCTTTCTTCTCTTCATTCTTTTTTCTCTCGTGTCTTTTTTCCTCTATCTTTCTGCGCCTCCCTTGCCTTACTTTTTCGCACTTCTCCTGCTTTTCCCTTACTTTTTTGGCGCGCATATCTCCTACTTTCGGCACATACGTCTACCTTCCCGACCTTCCCCGGCCTTTTTGGCACGCATACATCCACCTTTTTCGCTCGTATGTATATACCTTTCCCTCTTACTTTCGGCGCACCTATCCTCCTTCCCGACTTTCCCCTCCCTTTTCCACGCGCATACATCCCTCTTTTCTCGCGCATACACCCTTCTTTTTCACGCCTATATCCTACTTTTCCGACCTTCTCTGTCGCATATATTCTCTTTTCTCGCGCACATATGCACCTCCCTCCCGGCGCCGTCCGTCCTCCTTCTTTTCCAGCTATACATCCATCTTTTTATCTTCCTTTCGCACATACCTGTGTCCTACTTTCCTCGGCTTTTTTGGCGCGCATGTATCCTACTTTACCTCTTCCTCCGCACGTATTCACTCCGCCGTCCGTCCTCCTTCCTTCTCCTGCGCGTACATCCTGTTTTCCGACCTTCTCGCCTGTTTTCAGCACATACATCCATCTTTCTTTTGCGCATACCTCCTACTTTTCGTCTTCCTTCCCGCTCGGGCCTTCCTTCCTCCTTCCCCGCCTTCCTTTTGCGCATATCTTCTCCGCTCGTCGTTGTCCTCTCCTTCTCTTCCCTCATCTCCCACTAAACGCATCTTACTGACGATCTCCGCAGGTCAACGCGCCCCCCGGCCCGCCGATGACGATGCCCAACTCGGCGCGCGCGTTTGCGCTCGCGTGGGCGCCGCCGGCGTACGCCTCCAACTCTTCTTCATCTGTTAACTCCAACGCCAACAACTCCGCCTCCGCTCTTACCTCTGGCGCGAGCTCCTCGTCTGTCAACGCCAACTCGAACGGGAACGGGGGTACGAATGGTGGTGTGAATGGGAATGGGAACGGGGGGAACGCGTACGGAGGCCAGCAAGGCGTGTCGCCGACGGCGCCGCTGTCGCCTGTGCATCCCAACGCCCTGGGCTCTGTGCATGGGGGTATGAACGGCGCCGGGATGAATGGCGCTATGGCGGGAGGAGTAGGCGCGGGAGGACAAGTGGGAGTGGGAGGGCAAGTGGGAGGAACAGGGGCGTACCCGAAGGAGTACAGCATCTTCGTGGGGGACTTGGCGCCCGAGACGTCGAATAGTGATTTGGTGGCGGTGAGTTCTTCTGCCACGGCTCTCCGACTCTCTTCTCCCTCTCCCTCTCCGTCTCCGAACGCCCGCTGACATGCGTTCCCAGGTCTTCCGCAACCCCGTCCTCGGCCTGCGCAACGACCGCGCGCCCAAGTTCATCCGGCCCTTCGCGAGCTGCAAGAGCGCCAAGATCATGCTCGACCCCGTTACGGGCGTGAGCCGCGGGTATGGGTTCGTTAGGTGCGTTCGCTTCCGCTCGCTTGTCTCCGTTTCTGTACTCTCCATCGCTGTCGTGGTGTCTCCCCCCATATGAGCCGCCCCTGCGCGAGCCGAGTCAAATTTCCTCTTCTTTATCGTTATACGCGACGATGGACTGCTGACGAATTTTTGTGCGCAGGTTCACGGACGAGGCGGACCAGCAGCGCGCGCTGATTGAGATGCATGGGCTTTATTGTTTGTCGAGGCCGAGTGAGTTTTTGTGTCTTATTTGCTCTTTTTCTCGGTCGATGCGTACTAAGCCTTCCGCCTTTCTTCTTCGCTCTTCCGATCCCATTCGATTCGCTCCCTTGTCACTCATTGCATTGGCTATTTTGCTCCTCCGTTTCTTTTCGAGATGTTACTCCCGTTCCCGTCCGTGCATGGTCATCCTACTCTTCTTCACTCCAATCATGTGCACCCATTGCCTCCCGTTATTACTTCAGCCTTTCGCTCTCCCCGTTCGACATACCGTACCCACTTTCGTCCTCTTGCTTCCCATTCACTGTACACATCCTCACTCGGCGGCTCCGCTTTATCCTGCCCTTTCCGTCCTCAATACTAACGCACCTTCCCCGCAGTGCGCATCTCCCCCGCGACCGCCAAATTCAAGCCGCCCCCGCCGGAGCTCGGGCAGCTCGCCCCCCTCCCACCTCAGCCCGCCACGCCCTCCACCAACGCCGCGCTCGCGCCCCCGCCCACCCCTCTCGCCAACTTCCCCTATGCGAGCGTCTCCGGCGCCGTGTCCGTGTCGGAGCAAGGACAAGGACCTTCCCCGCAGCCGCAGAGTGTATCCGCGCCGATCGCTGTGCCGTATTACCCACAGCAACAGCAGCAGCAGCAGCACCAGGAGTACCCGACGCCCGGTAGCGCGCCTGAGTACGGCGGCGGCGGCGCGGAGTACTTTGGGCAGTTTGGGTCTGCGCCTGCGCCTTCCCCCCTTCCTCAGCAGCAGCAGCAGCCGCTCGTTCAGCAGCAGCAACAGCCTCAACAGCAGCAAGCGCAGCAGGGCCAGCAAGACCCGACGGCGGCGGAGTGGAAGCACCAAGCGCACGCGCGGGCGATCCTGGGGAACCTGATTGGGCCGAACGGGGAGCAGCTGACGAGCACGGACCCGTACAATACGACGGTGTTTGTGGGGGGCCTGAGTCCGCTGGTGGGGGAGGAGACACTGAGGACGTTTTTCGTGCCGTTTGGGGAGATTCATTATGTAAGCCGCTCTTACCTCCTTTCGCTCGAAGACGTCGATACTGATACGCCGTGCGTCCACAGGTCAAGGTCCCGGTGGGGAAGCACTGCGGGTTTGTGCAGTTTGTGCGCAAGGCGGACGCGGAACGCGCGATTGAGAAGATGCAGGGTTTTCCAGTGGGCGGGAGTCGGATTCGGCTGAGTTGGGGACGGAGTCAGTGTGAGTAGTTCTTCGTCTCTTCGCCCTATATGAGTCCGTCTAACGCATGCACAGACAAAGCCGCACAAGCCGCCGCGCAGGCCGCGCAGGCCGCCGCGCTCCAAGCCGCCGCCAGCGCGCCACCGCCCGCGCCCGCCGCGCCGCCGACCATCACGCCCGCGATGCTGAGCGGGATGACCCAGGAGCAGGCGATCATGCTGCTGCAGAAGTTTGGTGTGCCGGGGTATGTGCCCGCGCCAAACGCGTATGCGAGCACGAGCGGGGCGTATGCGCCGCCGGCGGGCGCGAATGCGTATGCTGCGCCGTCGAACGCCAATGCGTACGCTGCGCCGGGGAGCGCTAACGCGTATGCCGCGCCGGGGAACGCCAATGCGTATGTCGCGCCCTCGAACGCCAATGGTGGCAGCTACGCCGCCCCGCCCAATGCAAATGGCGGGAACTACGCCCCGGCCCCGAACGCTAATGGCAACAGCGGCGCGGACGCCTACCGCAACAGCTTCCATTCATCGTCGCCCAGCAACAGCAACGTCAACGAGGCGTACCTCAGCTCCAACGCCAACGCCGGCGCGGCCAGCGCGCCGCAGCCGCAGTTCACCGAAGAGAGCCTCAAGGTGCGGCGCGACGACGGGCCGTTCGGGTACCCGCAGCGCCCGTACGAGGTCGCGCCGTCCGCTGGGAGCAGTTTCTCGCCCTTCTCGCCCGACCCGAATCACCAGCAGCCCACACAGCAGCAGCAGCAGGGGATGGGACTGTACGCCGCGGCGGAGCTGCTCGGGAAACGACGTGACTCGTACTCGGCGGCGCTGCCGCACCCGAGCAAGGCGTACGCGCCGGGGTTCTTCCCGGTGCCGCCCGTGCTGCAGACGCCCGCGAATGCCGGGGGCGGGAAGATGGTGGTCGGCGGCGGCGGGGGTGGGGGGAGCCCGACGCGCGGGTATGGGGGCGGATTTGCGGGGAGCCCGCCGGCGTTCCAAATCAATCGCTATCAGGCGCACGCGCACCAGGCGCAGACGCAGCCGATCTCGCGCCCGAACTCGGGCTCCGCGCGCGGTGGCGGTGGCGGCGGGGGCGGGGACCGCGAGCGCGAGGAGTTCGACTCGATGCATGATCTGAATGGGACGTTGGCGAGTCTGGATCTCGACCGCGAGCGGGAGCTCGGGGTTGGGGACCGGCCGTGGAGTCTGAAGAGCCCGATTCCGGAGAGCGCGAGCGAGGAGAGCACGAGCAGCGGGGGGAGCGTGCAGTTTCGGATGACGATGGGGCGGACGCCGTCGCCGTAGGCGCCTCGCGTGCCCGTCCGTGTGCCATTTGCTTGTTATGTTTTCGCTGCACGGAGGATGGCCGGCTATGGTCTTATTATCTCGTCTTCTTTACCCGCTCTCCTATCGCCCTCGCCAACTTTCGCCGCATAACCCTCCCCTCCATCTCCCCCGGCGCGCGACCCCCCTCTTCTTCCGAACGCACGCAGCGGGCCCATGAACGCATGAACGAACGAACGACGAAAACGAATGGATGGATGGAACAGACGTCATATCGTAATATTCTTTTATCGCAGCATACAGCCGGCCACTATTACTCTCGGCCTCACCACTCCTCCCTTTCTCTCTCCAACCTCGTCTCGCTATCCCAATCCAAATCCAAATCCAAACGATTCCGGCTTCATTCTTACGACACCATAATCCTTCTCTTCATTCACTGTTCCTCTTTCATGCCTGTTGTTTCCATTCGTCTTTTCGTCCCAACTATCTCTCCTCGCTACCTCTGCACAGTCTACGCACAGTCTATCCTGTTTTGCCAGCTCTCTACTCCTCCTTCTTACCAGTTACGACACTTTGGTTTTCGCGCACAGCTAGCTATTACATACTACTACTCGGACTCTCTCGAATGACTCGACTCTCTCTACTCTGAATACGTCTCTCTATTCTCGAAAAGCATCGTTAGTTACCTCGAATCATGTTCTGGTCTTTTACCGTCTCCGTATTCCCTCCTTCCCTCTCTAACAGAGCAATGGGATTGGAGCTACTGCGGTTCGCGCGTTGTAAGGATATCTTCCGTAGTCCGTTATGCTCATAGTCCCGAATCGTCCCGCAGGTCTACTGGCACCGACCTCTTGACCCAGCGCCGTCCATGGAGATTCTAGGACATGCACCTCCCTGAGGTGAACGCTCTGTTTACTCTCTTCGGGTTTCAATCATAATCGGATCGCGTTTAGACGGTCTTCGACTACAAGCCCCGTCGTCTATTTGAGTGCTGCAATGGTGATGATGTGGAGCGGTCCACAAGGCTACTTAGTAGATTCACGGCCACCGTCCCGGATTCGAAGATGCCAGAGCCATCATGATGGTCGTGCAACTGGAAAGCCTGGGGCCTCCTGCCCTACTGGCATGGCCGTGGCGACCCATCGTTGGATACCACCCAGGACTTATTGTGGAACTGTTGTGGTATTCAAGTCCTCAAGCTGCTGATGTTCCGCAGCGCTCACCTGGACAACGCGAGCCTGATTTTCGCGGGGAAGCAGTGGCGAGCGATGCCGGCTTATTATTTGTACGACGCAGTGACACAGGACGTCTACCGCTTCAGCCAGGTGGAGGGGCAGATTGTGGGTTCTGCAGAGCACTTTATTGAGCGTGCGAACTGGAACAACATGACGTGCCTAGGATCTCTGCGTGAGATTTCGCCGTTTCGCGGTCGGCTACCGTACACTCCAACCTCCGCGTTCGACCAATTCCTGCAGGAGCCATTTACTCAGCGGGCAGGCATGACGAACCTGGGAGAGCTGATCGAGATCGAGGTTCCTCCCGCTGTTCCTGAAGAGTCTAACACGTCTGGGACGCCGTTTCATCTACGGGATCTGCAGAATTCACAGGTATTATTCCTCTCCTAGCAACTGGCACTACCTTGAGCTGACCTTTGCTACAAACTCAGGCGCTATCATGGGTATCGGAGCCGCGCGTTCATCGTGCGCCGTTTCTAGAACTGCAAAAAATGATTGCTGTCGCGTCCCGCGAGTAGTGTGCCATCCCCGATACCCACCTCCCTGCACCCTGGTCATGCGACTGGCCATGCTGGTACGGGTGGTCCCATGGGCCGGAGCCCCTCCAAGACGACCTACGTCGCCAGTACAACATCGCGGGACCGTTGAATCCCATCATGTTCTGCCACGACCTCGTCACCATTGTCGAATCCCGCGGCACATTCTATCTGTTCGAACCACTGCACAGTCACCCTTATCGCGAGATTCCGGATCGTTGTATGTATCGCTTCCCGGGTTCCTATTCGTCTGTGGAGGACTTTCTGGAGAATTGTAATTGGAACCAAATGCAGAGGATCGAACGCAGCCCGCCGTCCGGTAACATACCCTACGCTCAGTTCCACGTTTATTGATGCAGTTCTCCAGGTAGAATAATCCCCAGCGTAGAAGTCCCGGAAAGGCTCCCGCTGACACAGTCCGGACGAGGCTTGCCTATCGCAGCAAATGAGTCCTAATCAGTGCCCTTTCCAGTTTATTCACATTGGCTAATATGAAATCCCAGCGGTAAGCGCAACCTGTTAGCGATAACCAGGCCCGAGGTGCGTCTCCATTTTCCTGCTTGCTCTGTCGCACCTTCATCGTTACACAGGGTACATGGTCCTTTCAGCCTCGTCAAGGTTGGGCCGATGGCTCAGTGCTCGTGCAGCATCCACCTCACATGGCGGCCTGGCCCGCGATCCTGGATGCGCAGCTTCCTGCGCCGTTCAGTTGCGCGTGGAACGACTTCGGCCCGACCAAAAAGTGGTACTCTATGGACCTCGAGCTTGCCGACACGCAAGAAGAGCTACGCCGGTGCTGGGATGTGCCAGGCTTGACACCCGTCATGTGCATGGCGCACACGCCATGGGATGATATACGCAAGCTCACAATCCCGACGGCGCTGCGTTCCGGGGAGACATAATTATTACTTCTGGCTCTACGAAGAGGACCGGTATATGCGATGGCTCAAACGGTTTGAGAGCACATACAAGAATGTGGAGGATTTTATGAAGAATGCAGACTGGAACAGGCTCTCCGAGCCGATGAAGGAAGTGGAAGGTTGGGATCCACGTTGGGAGGAGTATGATATATACGAGGACTATTTACTGAGCATTGACCCCAAAAGACGCCCATTGGCCACATATTGATATCTTTGGTATGCACTCGCCCCACTCTATTTTACCATTGCAACTCGAAACATGGCCCGTTGATCGGGACTTGATTTTCGGTGACATTAGCGTGTCATTTGGTTGTACTGTTGAAGCTGGCATATCCTGTGCCACGTCTTTCGGACGAGGCTTTCGCCATATTACGAGCCTGGGCTCCCACGGACTTGATCATAGGCGAGATTGTGTGCAGAGAGTAAAATTTCATATCGACATGACCGAAGGAGCCTTCGTCGATGGGCAACTGGACACCCTCGTTACAGACCTGCTTTTCGGTTCTCACGGTTGGTCTTTGATTGATCTGATGGCCATCTGCGCCACTTGATTGCGGGGATTGTCATGCACAATGCCAATTCATACAATGCGCCCGTATCTTTGTGCTGAATCACGAATGGGAACTATTGACTATAGGCTGAATGCATTTTTTCTTTGGTCCCGGCTATCTAGTCCCCTTGGACGATATCCAATGTTACGATTATCGACACAATCATAGCCGGGTTACGTTCCTGTTGGTTTGCCTTTCAACTTGAAGTCCGTATCGTTACACCTTGGCTAGTTCGCAGAATATTAACGTAGTAAAAGCGTGGGAATGTCGGAAACCCTTGTTCAAGTTGCGACTCGAGAGTTGAAACTTGGTGGAATATATCTCAAGGCAGCTGCTGGAAAATTCTTGAGTAATCTGCTGTAAGATCATCGGATATCCTTACACAAGCAGGGCGGCAGAGCGGAATGAATCCGGATACGAGCCCCCGGATATCGATCGATCGTACTTACTTCGCCGTAAATATTCTGAGACTATGCCTCCTAAACTAAACATGCCTTCCTCCACCCCCACCGAACCGGGGACCAAGACCCAATTCATGACCATCCTTAGGCTCTTCGGCAACCTCTTCTCCCTCACCTTCCTCGTGGTCCCAACCGGTTTTAACACACTTCTCTTGTTGGGGGAAAAGGAGACGGCTCGCTCGATGGTCTACGTCGGCGAAACTAGCGCTGTATTGGTATTCACAACGTTTGTCGTTGCCGCTGCGACGGCAGCCATCGGCCTATTCCCGAGCGCCACGCAGCCTGTCGCCCTCTTCATGGTCCTCGCCATCAGCGCAAGTACGTTTACTGCGCATACTCCTATTTTATACGCCTAATCGTGTCCTTGCAGTGCGTATTATCCCGGGTCCATTGGGGGTTGGGTCGGGCATGGTCATCAGCTCCCTCGCTACGTTGACCCCGCTCATTTGGAATATTCTCGTGGCGAACGCACTGCCCCACCGCGTCGTGGCGACCAATGCTCTTGACTTTTCAATCGATGTCCTGAAGTTCATACGCACGCGAGGTGCCGGTGAAGCCGGTGGGGGAAGAGACGAGGAATCTGGAGGCGATGAGCATCTCCCATCGTACTCACAAGGTAAGCCCCCTCGTAGACGTATCCCGGCAAGAGAACTGACTCCCTTCGGTGGAACAGTTAGAGACTTACCCGAACTCCAGTCCCAGAACGCGACGAAGTCTGATCATCGAGCTGTCACCGAGCTTCCAATGTATTCGCTATTATAGTTGTGAAATATGCTATCGTTGTTGCTGGACGGACCCGTGCCGTTTCGCGATCTGAGAAAGTACTTACTATGAACACCTTCGCCGAGGGACCGAGGAATCTGAGAGATGAATGGTCAGGGTCTGGACTCTGCAACGCAGGCAGGGCAAGAGACTGCAGAAAGTTGGCGCTGCCGCCCTCGCGCAGGGTGGGCGAGACTCAGAGGTGCGCCGAACCCAAGTCCAATCACTCGCTTAGTTTCCGCCTCAAACCTTAAACCCGAATTTGGTAATTTGATCGCGGCACAACGGCATGATCACAAAAGGTTAGGGTTCGGCATATCGGCATAACCTGAGTGCACTGCGCGAGTGCATTCTCAACCGTTTCCCAGTCAGCGCTCACCCATCATCGCGGGGAGAGAACAAAAAATAACACAGGAGTTATGCACACTAGTTTTCTTCATATGCGCGAAGGGGATCAACAATTTGATGCCTCCCATCTTTCCTTCGAGCCGGCTCAGGGGAAGTCCTCTGAAGCCTCAGTACTCGGTCACACAGTAAGTGTATATAACTACACAAGTTAATTTCATTAAAACTAGCCCAACAGGACGACACTCGAATGCTCGAGCGAGTAGAAATAACTACAAGCGCCCGAATTGAACCTCAGACCAAACAAAATAATTACGTCAGCCAAGCCCACCCAGCACACCAACAACCAATCCGCCAAATATCCAACGGAAACCAGATTTGTGGAGAATACATCACTGGCAGAACGTCTGTGGTATGAGGGTGCCGAAAAGTGCCGCGATCAAATTCCCAAATTGGGATTAAGGTTTGAGGCGGAAACTCAGGAGTGAGTCCAATCGATCGGCCGATCACTGGCAGGATTTTGGGGGACCTTACTGGACAAAACCCCCATTTTTCGCTCCGCACGCCCACTATAGCTCGAGATCCATGAAGATCTATATAGATTTCTCAAGAAAGCTCGAGATCTCGACAAATTGATCGGGATTCCTCGAGATCTCGAAACGAAACGCGAAAACACTGTTCTTGAAGCAAGATGTGTCTGTTCAAGATGCCAGGGAGATCTTCGGCACATTTTTGCGCACTCAGAATAAGGTCGGGTGTTTCAGCAATTCGTCAACATCGGTAGTACATCAAGATCTCGACCACGGCCAAGAGTGCCGCAGCCGACCGTGCCGTGTGTAACAGTGTTGCCGTACCTAAACGTGAAAAAGCTCTGTCAGAGGTCTGCAGGCCGAAAATTGTAGGTAATTGTCTTGCGTCCAAATGGTGGATTAAGGGTAACCTGTGAAGTGTCGAGGTTGATGGGAGGCAACCGTTATGAACTGAGCCAGCGATATACGTCGACCGCGGCAGGCCCACGGCCATCACCCACATCCGGCTCTCGGCCCCCGCGGCAGGCCAGCCACACTGCCGGCACCCATGTTTGAAATACAAAAGACGAGAGCTCCAAGGGAGCTCTAGAAAGACACGAGAAAATAAACAATCAGGATGCCTCGAGATCTCGACCAGGCAGAGATCTCCAAAGATATCCCGAGATCCCGAACAAACCAAAGAATTGACGCAGATATCTCAAGATCTCGACGAAAAAACCTTGAGATCTACAGAGATCTCGAAGAAATATGGAAATCTACGAAAATCACTAAGGATCTTGACGAATTCTGTCCTACCTGGGAAATCCATTCACTTTTGTCCAGTAAGGGCCTTCATACAGGATCCTACAGTAGTGATCGGAGTCGGAGTCATCCGAGCTTGTGATATGGCCACCATCACCCGTTGTCGTCGGTCGCGTCCTCAGTCACTAATACACTGTCTCGCGCCAATCGCGCATAGCCAGAGTACTGCGATTATAAAGACCGGGCAGACTAATTATCAACTTGTCCTGGCGTCTCCTCCAGTTCTGAGCCACAACTTCTTCGTCAAACTTTTTGCATACCTTCTTGAACCTTCTTGTCCCTTCTTGTACAAGGCACAGAATCCATTCCGGACCCACCAACGACAACACAAGCATATCCTTTCCCTTCCCACTATCCTGGGAACCACCAACCACAACACGAGCATATATTTCCCTGCTTCAAGTTCCCACTATCTGCATGGTCTCTGCGACACACCAGACTTCAATATGATGCCACTTTCAAAGGGCGAGATCTACTGGCGCGACCACCAAATCTGGCTCCAGGAGTGCGGCTACATCCTCAGACCGCCGGCTGGATCCACTCTTGGATCACGGATCCAACGAAGCATCGCTTCTTGTGCGAAGCTGCGAGTGTACTAGAAGTACGTGCAGGCACTCCCGTGGCCTTCGGTGTCTCAAATTCCGATTAAATAATTGATGCCATTCGCATCGCAGACGGCGCTTTCAATGGTCGTCCTCAAGCTCATCTAAAGGAAGTCCATCCGGACGAAGCCTACGTTTTTGAATATTTCTCCTTGCTGGAACTTGCGTCTAATCCGCGGAACCACTACATTCCGCTACTGGTAAAGCTGTTGGCACCCGACAACGAGGACAAGCTGATATTCTTGATGAAACTGATGCGGCCGCACGACAGCCCGAGGTTCGATCCCTTCGGTGATGTGGTGGAGCTCTTCCGCTAGGTGGTCGAGGTAGGACGCTTCCCGCTCGTCATCACGATTCTCGTCCTCACTGTTCCAGGGCCTAAAATTCATACATCACCATCGTGTCGCAGACCGGTACGTCTTCATCCCTCTTTCTTGGAGGTACTGGACAGACAGCAGTGCTAACACCTACCCCCAACGACTGCAACGGCTGGATGGGCAGCACCTCTTCCCCCATGGATTCCATCCCCAAGTTCAAGGCCTCAAACCGGAGGAATTCCGCCACGCCAAGTACTACACACGCACGCAGCGCCCCGTCAAATACTACCCCATCGACTTCGGCCTTTCACACAAGTTTGCGCCCGGAGAGATACCCCACACGTACATCATCGAAGGCGGCGACGGCTCACCGTCCGAGTTCGGCACCGTTGAGGAGCGGCGAGACCTCTCGATCCGGCACAAACTGGTCGACCCATTTCCGACCGACATCTACTATGTGGGGAACATGATCAGGCGATGGTTCTTGGACGTGCGTACTTGTCATATCTGTTCTATCCTGCCATGCCGACACACACGCGCATCGAGGCCATCGGCCTCAGGCCAAAGTTCGGCTTCGACTTCATACGTCCCTTGGTCGCCGACATGGTGCAAGACGATGCCGCGAAGCGCCCGACCATCGACGAGGTGGTATTCCGCTTCGCCGAGATACAGCGCGTGGAAGCTGCGCCTCGGGTTGTCAAGAAAAGCGACTTTCGGTTCAACCTTCCCCGCATGTTGGCACACTGGGTCCCAGGGCGGGTTGGCTATGGGCCATGGCGTTATGCGAACCCCTGTGATCCCTAGTCCCAAAATATGATCCCCTCTCATTTACTGTTGCCTTTTCTTCATGTGTCATCTAGGCCTATCTTGTGCTTTAATAGAAGAATCTAGTCAGGAGATCCTTACGAATTTTTGGTGTTGCAGGCTCGATTTTCAGAAACTCCTCAATCTTTTTTATTCTGAGAGAACGAAGGGGGGAAGGTACGGAGTAAATGGTACATATCACCATGAAAATGACAGAGGATGATGCTAGGATTTTTATTTGGAGTCATTTGACCTAGGGATGGCCGAAAACCCATTGGGCAGTCATTTTGGTCACTTAGTGTGCATACATTGCGGGAATTCGCCTCCTCGCGCAATCACGCAAAGTCGGTTTTCAAAATCCCGCGCAACTTCTGCCGGTGATCAAACCCCCCGCAATTTGCCGGTACTCAAAAGCCGCGAAACTTTGGCACTCAAATCCCGCGAAGAATTTCCTTTGGTTTGGTTTGCGCTGAGACACTTCTCCTCGCTGCCAATTTGGTTACCACCCCGATACTTTAGGTATACATAGATCTGACAGATTCCTTGCAGAACAGATGACAACTACCCGGTGTTCGAGTACAATAACATACCCGTCTCCAGACACTGTCATCAGGGAGAGGCGGCGGCATAATTATTTCTGGAAGATGAGGAAGAATCAACTCATGCTATCCCATGCGGTTGATGCGACGTGCTGGTATCCGTGTCCCGCCCCTTGAGAGACACAGGGAACCAATGAGATCGAACTGGCTCAAAAGGAGAAAACTTGCCGCCCCTCGAGGCGAGTCACTGCGAAAGCCATAGAATGAATGCGAAATGGGTGTTCATGCAGAGCGATCCTAATAGAACAAGAGGACCGCTATTAATGGACGGCCATCCGCGATTCAAGCGGGGAGGACCTAGGCGCCAGCGCCCGATGGGCACCGCATTTAATGAATAACAATATCCATCAGTCGGAAAATTGGATGAAGTGAATACGTCATTATGAAGATCACGGAAATCACGGTGAATGGCGCATCACCGAGGAAATCTTAGGAGTGGACGGGATTGACGTCACTTCCCGAAAACGGCGACCCATGGAGAAGAGCCCAGGTAAAGTGCTGGTCAATGGGACTCGAACCCATGACAAATTCAAGGAAAAGCCGGGAGTCGGGGAGCGAGGTGAGACCGAAGGTATGCAGCGGACCGCATGGACGATACTTTGCTCCAATGTGGCTGGACTGCAGGAAACCGTTCCATCGTCAAACCACAGGCAAACAATCAACAACGAACACGATCCCATAACAATTTGGCGATGCAATTCGCCAGATGGCGGAGATAACCAGGCTCAGGCTTGGTATTTCTGTTGATGAAAGTGGTTTGACTTCGGTGTGAACACATAGAGGTTTAGAGAACTGTCCACGGAACGGGACGCCGACGGGACGGCCGGCACGGGAGAGACGGAGCCGCGGCTTGGTTTTTATTTTTTAGTTGGTTACATTCGCGCCAGCTGGGATCAACCGTGATTCGAGGTTGAATTAACCTGGGATGTACTTTTTATGGTTAGCCTGGAGAAATTGTGTCGATTAATGTGCTGAGTGAGGCAGAGATGCAAGTGTGGAAGTTTTAGGAAGCAGAGAATAATTGCGAAGCTCATCGAAGGCTTCGCGACGTTGAACCTTTAAATCCTTTTGATGGGATACTTGAATGGGCGAGGTAGATTGCGCCGAGACGCTGAAAGCGGGGTGAACCGGAGGAGATGGCGTTTTTTTGCCTGTATTGATGCTTCATTGATGTTCAATCTCTTGAGAATCAGTCAAGCTCTGTGTTGAGAGGGAAAAAGATACGCTGAGTTCCCCGTCTAATCATGATACATACGGGCACATTAATATTGATCTCCGCACTCGGATAGCTCGGAATGAATTGGCCACGCTACGGCAAACCCGGTGGCCGTTTCTGACCGTCGATGGCCGTTGTTCCATATTAAGATTTCATCGACTAGGATAAAATATTGTGGAGTCTGACTACGGGAGACTAGGCCGTTGTTTCAAGGGCCGTTATCTTAGAAAACCGTCCCGTCGCCGTCCCGTGAAATAAAATCCCAACTCCCACGGGACGGGACGGCTACCCGTCGCACGGGACCCGTAGAACCGTCGCGACGGGCGCGGTGAACAGCCTATACTTCCCGGAGAGGTGCAGTACATGCCGGATCACAGAAGTTTTGTCTTTCCTCGGGCGAGTTGACGGGATCACCACCCAACTCGATTCCAGTTATTACAGCTCAACTAGACTAAAACTGACCGGCGGGCTCAGTTGGTCGTCGTCTCATCGATTACTTTCCGCATGTGCGCGGCAATCTGTGGTGATGACCTCACACCATATGCATATTTTTTCCTCTGC
The DNA here is from genome assembly GCA_029204335.1 of Mycena vulgaris. Taxonomy (NCBI): domain Eukaryota; kingdom Fungi; phylum Basidiomycota; class Agaricomycetes; order Agaricales; family Mycenaceae; genus Mycena; species Mycena vulgaris. Next base: position 255,976 of record JARGYA010000072.1, on the reverse strand, counting down.
ATGAGGCTACCAAGGCTGTCTATATCTTTTCATCTGCGCAATTATCAGATCGTCAGGGACTCCAGACGTTTATCATTTGCCAGAGGAAGCTTAATCGTAAACGGCATCAGGGGGTACCCAGGTATTCAAATTGACTGCGGCTGCGTCAACTACCGCCCATTCACCGGTGAAGTGGGAACGAAAATTTCAGAGCCGGATCAAATATAGCCACCTTGCTCTTTAAAAGACGGGCATCCGTAGCGAATTCCTCATCCACCTTTCTCATTCCTCCCATTACAACAACTACATCCCTTGCTCATTATGTGCCGTTGGCGTCAGTGAGTGCTCGCGCCTTTCATTGTCGTACCACGCCTAACTAACATGACTTACAGTGTCCGAAACTTCTATCTCCGCTGCGGCCACGCGGAAAGCCTCGTGAGTCAAGTGGTGAATTGTAGCATATGCTCTCTGACTCTACATCGGTAGCCTCCCGTCGAAGTGTGTCCTCATCCTCCCTCGGCTCATAACGTGACTGACTCTTTTGAGGTTCAATGCGGAAGCACCCAATGTAAATTCAGTCCCAACCATCCAGCTGGGTGTGTACCCCCGTCGTGCACAAGGACCTGTGCTCAATAGTAAATTAAAATACTTCTTGGAGCAAGGGCGGCTGCTAATCCCCACTCCCTAGTCATCTCTTTCCGGAGCAGTATAGTACGCCCTCGCAACCTCTTTTGTCGCGCCCTGCTAACGACCGAGTAGCTCCCAACATCAATGGTTTCTGTGCAGCTTGCACCCGTGCTATGGGCGGCCGTCGCTATTAACCGTCAGGGGACTCCATAAATCTTGTCGTGAAATACAATGTAGATAATACCTCGCAAACACCCTAGACTTATCCAAACCTTGTATTGCTTCCCCCCAATATTCATATTTCTGTGTCTCTTCGATTTCCTTGAACGGCTGGAAGTGGATGTCGAAAGCAACGGATCAATCCATTAGGACGTCCATTAGCCAAAGACGGAACCGACTGCCGTGTACGTGGATCCCGAAGTACGGGTCCTCGAATAGATGTCCCATTTAACAGCCCACCTTCTGAGGCTGTTCCAGCATAAGCGCATGGATGCGAGTAAATTGTCCACCTTCGGCACCGCCGTTTATTAGTAGTGCGGACGGGTTACATACCTGGTTTAGAAGCCCCGCCCCCCTAGAATGGCGACGGCGTTTCTCAGACCTGGCGCGACTGCCGCACGATGATGATGCGGAGTTAGCAGTAAATCTTCGATTGGTCGCCGTGGCGCTAAGATCAACTCCCCCCCCCCCCAAGGCTGTGCGCGCGCTTGTTGAATTTGTCGCTCATGGATCCTTGATTTGATTCCTGAAACTCAGTATCCAACCAGTGAAGGTGCCTGAAGCAGGCAGTGAGCAGATACGAAAATCGATCAAGAACAATAACTAGTACTGCTAGGATTTTCTGCCGCGTTAGAACTCGTTGTCAAAGCAGCCTTTGACCTTGTAGTTAACAAATCGGGCTGTCGATGAAAATGTTTGGTACTGGCAGAGTCCTAATCGGGAACCAAGGTCGGGAGTTCGGCCCTAATCACCGATGCACATGAGTAAGACCACTACATCACGGGGCGATCTGTCAAGCGCCATCAAAGATGGACCCATTGCAGTATGTTGGTGTTTGTCAACAACATTGATCTCGCCGGGACGGTCACGTGTAAGCACACATTTGGCAAACGCGAGGGCCGAGGCCGCGTTCAACATTTACAGCTGTTTCCGAAAACCTTGAGACGGGTCAATTTTGTTTCGCCCGTGCAACCTTTGATGGAATCATAAGGATTGCCATTTTGGGTGTTCCCGAGCGAAGCCGAGTCCTGCCGAGCTCAGACGCTTCCCATTGGAATTTTCGTCCGAATATTTATGCTGACCTCAATTGTAGGGGTTGTGGGTCAAATAATGTTGAATCTGAGATTTTTGGTGCATTGAACTGTGGTATACATTTTGGAAGACCTTTTGAGGATAAGGTGAACTGATTTGGCGGACACGGCCTTTCCCGAAATGCCAGCTGATCCGAACCCAATCCGGCAATCCTTAGCATTCCATCAAAACTTTGCGTGTGTAAAAAATCTTTCACGAGTCTCAAGGTATTCGGAAACAGCTGTAATCGATGCAAGTAAAATAACATGAGTACGGGAACATCAATTAAGGTATTTAGGTGGCCGGAGGATGTAATAAAAGACTATTGTGTGGCTTTATGACGCCCACATCCCCTCTATCCCTCCCATGCCCCCGAGACTGAACTTTCACCTCATTGCTGAGTCATCTCGCGCAACTTCTGCCGGTGATCAAACCCCGCGCAATTTGCCGATACTCAAAAGCCGCAAAACTTTGGCGGCCGTCAAATCCCGCGCAATTGGGGTCTGTCCAAAAAAAATCCGCCACCTTGAATTCAAACCAAACCAAGGGAAATTCTTCGCGGGATTTGAGTGCCACAGTTTCGCGGCTTTTGAGTACCGGCAAATTGCGGGGAGGTTTGATCACCGGTAAAAGTTGGGCGGGATTTTGAACACCGACTTTGCATGATTGCGCGAGGAGGCGAATTCCCGCAATGTATGTACATGGGTTGAAGTTGTGCGGGATTACGACTGAAGAGATGAACATAGCGCGATGTATTGCGCACGGGAATAAATGTACATCTGGACACTCTTAGTTTTGGGCTGGTTCAGGAATCAGTGACAGTTACAATGAATGTGCGAACATTTCAAGGCCGCCTTTGACGACTCTTGCGCCGAGACACTTCTCCTCGCTGTCAATTTGGTTACCACCCCGATACTTTAGGTATACATAGATCTGATGAATTACTTACAGAACAAATGACAACTACCCAATGTTCGAGTACAATAACAGACCCGTCTCCAGACACTGTCGAGGAGAGGCGGCGGTATAATTATTTCTAGAAGATGAGGAAGAGTCAACTCATGTTATCCAATGTAGTTGATGCGACGTGCTGGTATCCGTGCCCCGCCTCTTGAGAGACACAGGGAATCGATGAGATCGAACTGGCTCAAAAGGAGAAAACTTGCCGCCCCTCGAGGCGAGTCGCTGCGAAAGCCATAGAAAGCATGTGAGATGGGTGTTCGTGCAGAGCGATCCTAATAGAACAAGCGGACCGCTATTAACGGACGGCCATCCGCGATCCAAGCGGCGCGGACCTAGGCGCCAGCGCCCGATGGGCACCGCATTTAATTAATAACGATATCCATCAGTCGGAAAAATAGACGAAGTGAATACGTCATTATGAAGATCACGGAAATCACGGCGAATCGCGCATCATCGAAAAAATCTCTGTGTACCGTAGGAGTGGACGAGATTGAGGTCACTTCCCGTAAGCGAAAGAGCCCAGGTAAAGTCCTGGTCGATGGGACTCGAACCCATGACAAAATCAAGGAAAAGCCGGGAGTCGGGGGGCGAGGTGAGACCGAAGGTATGCAACGGACCGCATGGATCCAGGATGATACTTTGCTCCAATGTGTCTGGACTGGAGGGAACTGTTCCATCGTCAAACCCACAGGCAGAAAGTCAGGCTCAACGAGGCGGGACACCAACAACGAACACGATCCCATAACAATTTGGCGATGCGATTTGCCAGATGGCAGAGATAACCGGGGTCAGGCTTGGGATTTCTGTTGATAAAAGTGGTTTGATTTGGGTATGAACACATACCGAAAAGAATCAAGTAAATGAAACACTTCTCTTTGCCGGTGGCGCAGTCGGAGCGTCGTCTCCTTGGGGCGCTGAGGTAGATTGCTTCAGCTTCCGGCGTTTAGTTCTAGCCTTCTTTGACTCAGTTCGTCGTGCAGCAAGGATTGCCTTCGCTTCTTTCTGTGGAGAGTAAATTCAACGGCAATTGACGACTTGAAAGGGACGGATGATCACCAGTTTAGCTTTTGATTCAGATATTCGGGGCGACCTTTCCGGGCCGGGTTGGCCGATCTCGCGGACAAAGCTGTTGAACACGATCATGTCGCATGGGAAAAGCCACACAAACCTGTGCAATTTGATGTTTTTCGACCTCAATCTGCGACCTTTGCTCTTGCATGTCGGCAATTGATTCGGCGAGTCCGCGGGCAGCCTATTGACAATGGATGCTAGTTTGGGCCAGTAAGGCGAGCACCGGAAGGTAGAATTAGATCCAGAAATTTTTTGGGACGCTTTCCTTGTCCCCCAGCCTTGGTTGAAGACTTTTTGGTCATAAAGGACGTGCTGGAAAAGAACAAGGTGAATGCTGACTAAGCCGGCACGCACACGAACTGTGATCAGCTCTTACCTCCTTTGACCTAGCCGTCTAGACCAGAGCGTTACCTCCCGCAGAGGTGCAGTACATGCTGGATCACAGAAGTTTTGTCTTTCCTCGGGCGAGTTGACCGGATCACCACCCAACTCGATTCCAGTTATTACAGCTCAGCTAAACTAAAACTGCTAACCGACGGGCTCAGTTGGTTGTTCGTCTCATCGATTACTTTCCGCATGTGCACGACAATCTTTGGTGGTGACCTTACACGGCCATATGCATATTATTTTCCTCTACATGACGCTACCAAGGCTGTCTATATCCTCTCATCTGCGCAATTATCAGATCGGCAGGGACTTCAGGCGTTTATCATTTGCCAGGGGAAGCTTAATCGTGAACGGCATCAGGGGGTACCCATGTATTCAAATTGACTACGGCTGCGTCAACTACCATTCATCGAAACCAATGAAGTGGAAACGAATATTTCTGAGCAGGATCACAATATAGCCACCTTGTTCTTTAAAAAACGGGCATCCGTGACGAATTTCTCAGTCAATTTTTTCTCATTCCTTCCATTACAACAACTGTATCCCTGACTCGTTATGTGCCGTTGGCGTCAGTGAGTGCTCGCGCCTTTCATTGTGTTACGAGGCCTAATTAACACGACCTACAGTGTGCAAAAGTTTTATCTCCGCTGCGGCCACACGGAAAGCCCCGTGAGTCAAGTGGTGAATTGTAGCTTATGCTCTCTGACTCTACATCGGTAGCCTCCCGTCGAAGTGTGTCCTCATCCTCCCTCGGCTCATAACGTGACTGACTCTTTTAAGGTTCAATGCGGAAGCACCCACTGTAAATTCAGTCCCAACCATTCAGCTGGGTGTGTACCCCCGTCGTGCACAAGGACCTGTGCTCAATAGTAAATTAAAATATTTCTCGGAGCAAGGGCGGCTGCTAATCCCCACTCCCTAGTTATCTCTCTCCGGAGCAGATTAGTACGCCCTCGCAACCTCTTTTGTCGCACCCTGCTAACGACCGAGTAGCTCCTAACGTTAATGGTTTCTGTGCTGCTTGCACCCGCGCTATAGGGGCCGTTGCTATTAACCGTTCGGGGACTCAATGAATCATGTCGTGAAATCCAATGTAGATAATAACTCGCAAACACCCTAGACTTATTCAAACCTTGTATTGCTTCCCCCCAATATTTATATTTCTGTGTTTCTTCGATTTCCTTGAACGGCTGGAAGTGGATGTCGCAAGCAGCGGATCAATCCATTTGGACGTCTATTAGCCAAAGACGGAACCGACTGCCGTGTACGTGGATCCCGAAGCACAGGTCCTCGAATAGATGTCCCATTTAACAGCCCACCTTCTGAGGCTGTTCCAGCATAAGCGCATGGATGCGAGTAAATTGTCCAACTTCGGCACCGCCGATTATTAGTACTGTGGACGGGTCACATACCTGGTTTAGAAGCCCCGCCCCCCTAGAATGCCGCCGGCTTTTCCCAGAACTGGCATGACTGCCGCACGATGACGATGCGGAGTTAGCAGTAAATCTTCGATTGGTCGCCATGGCGCTAAGATCAACTTCCCCCGATTGTGGACAACGTGGCGATATGTTTTAAGGCTGTACGCGCGTTTGTTGACTTTGTCGCGCATGGATCTCTGATTTGATTCCTGAACTCAGTATCCAACCAGTACTTGTGAAGCAGGCAGTGAGCGGATACCAAAGTCAGTCCAGAACAACGACTGCTAGAATATTCTGCCACGTTTGAGGACCTTCTTGGGGCTGTAGTTAACAAATCGGGCTGTCGATGAATATCTTTGGTAGGCGCCACAGAAGCCTAACCGGGAACCGAGGTCGGCAGTTCGGCACCTTCGTTTGCCGAAGTGCCGCGATCAAATTCCCTAACTCAGAGGTCACGTGGCGGCAGAAAGTGAACGAGCCGGCGAGAGACTGCAGAAACGGGGCGCTGCTGTCCTCGCGCAGGGTGGACGAGAGGTGCGCCGAGCCCGAGTCCAATCGGTCGGGGTCGGAGTCAATTACGGTGATCCGAGCTCAAGGGGGTTTCGGGATTAAAATTTCGGATATAGGGGGGGGGGGGGGGGGGGGTCCCGGGGAGGGCTGAAAAAAACTTTTATCATGTAGTATGAGGGAGTTCTAAATCTGCAATATATATCTCCTGGAGCACCACAGGATGCCAGGAAGATGAATTCTGGGTCTCAGAACTCAAATATGGTGTGGGTATCCCGATTTGGATAGCGGGTCGTGCTTACACACCATCAATTGGCGCGAACATTGTGTCCCGGTTTCCCTCTAAGGGTGGTTAGCAGCTAAAAACATGCTCACAATATATATGTGAGAAAATATTTATATACTATTTAACATCTGTGTGAGTGGGCCAGAGATGTGGTCAAAGCGGCACTCCGGAGACCCTCAGTCAATGTTGAAATTGAATGTTTGGAGCTCCAAAAATATAATCTACTTGTATAAGGGGTGGTATGGATGTAATGTGTATCTGAAAGGCCTTCTTAGTCACAGTTGAGTCCACAGAGATGGGCCGCAACATCTTTGGTTTGGATTTGATGCTGTCAATGTGGTGGCTGTGAGCCCGCACATGACTCGGAAGCGCGGCCCGCCGCTAGGGGTGGGAACCTCCTTCCTTATATGGGGGGGGGAGGGGGGGGGGGGGTCTGGCCGAGGGTCGAAAAAAACTTTTCGACCCTATATCCGTTTTTCGAATCCCGAGTCCCCCTTGTCCGAGCTTGTGATGTAGCCACCATCACCCGTTGTCGTCGGTCGCGTCCTCAGTTACTAGTGCACTGTCTCGCGCCAATCGTGCATAGCCAGAGTACTGCGATTATAAAAACTGGGCCGACTAATACTAATGCCCTCCGGGCAGACCTGGATCCTCCGGTCCGTGTGATTGATTGTGGCAGGATTTGGTACGGATTTTGGCCTAAATTCAATGGCCTCCGACTCCGTCCGGACTGTGGCCTTTCGTGATGATGGGTCGTCGCCTCTGGCCCGACTGCGACTTTTTCTTATAACTAGCGAGTTTTGTTGTGGCGTCTGTCCGAATAATAGCTTTTCGCCTCGGGCATGTGGTTTTGTGGCATTTTAGACGTTCAAGGTCTGTAATGCTCAACAGATTTCCGTGACCTTCATAAAGTACTGTATGAAGCTCAAGCCCAAAAATTTAGTTTGTGTATTTCTGGGTCAAATATGACTACGTCCATGGCTCGGCGAGGTGCAACAGTGGGCCATCCAGCGGAAGTGGAGGGCTGAGGCGGGGCACTGATACACCTTAGCATATGGCCAGATTCAATCTCTGACCGATATCCTCGGGTATATCTTCTACGGTGGAGCGGGGCATGATGGAGCAGGAGGCAAGAGTAACAAACAGAGGCAAAGAGGGCGTGGGAGTAAAGGTGCTGATCGGTGAGGACAGACAATTACTGAAATCTTGCTGAAATCAGACCTGGATACCTCCGGATCCAGGAATTATCAACTTTTCCGGGCGTCTCCTGGAGTCCTCCGGTTGCCACAACTTCTTCGTCAAACTTTTCGCATACCTTCTTGGACCTTCTTGTCCCTCCTTGTACAAGGCACAGGAGCCATTCCGGACCCACCAACGACAACACAAGCATATCGTTTCCCTTTCCACTATCCTGGGACCCACCAACCATAACACGAGCATATATTTCCCGGCTTCGAGTTCCCACTATCTGCATGGCCTCTGCGACACACCAAACTTCAATATGATGCCACTTTAAAAGGGCGAGATCTACTGGCGCGACCACCAAATCTGGCTCCAGGAGTGCGGCTACATCCTCAGACTGCGCTTCAGGCCCGGCTGGATCCCCTCTTGGATCATGGATCCCACGAAGCATCGCTTCTTGTGCGAAGCTGCGATTGCACTAGAAGTACGTGCTGGCACTCCTGTGGCCTTCGGTGTCCCAAATTTCCTCCTAGCCCAATCAAATAATTGATGCCATTCGCGTCGCAGACGGCACTTTCAATGGTCGTCCTCAGGCTCATTTCAAAGGAAGTCCACCCGGACGAAGCCTACGTTTTTGAATACTTCTCCTCGCTGGAATTGGCGTCTGATCCGTGGAATCATTGCATCCCGCTACCGGTAAAGCTGTCGCCACCCGATGACGAGTACAGGCTGATATTCGTGATGAAACTGATGCGGCCGCACGACAGCCCGAGGTTCGATACCTTCGGTGATGTGGTGGAGCTCTTCCGCTAGGTGGTCGAGGTCGGACGCTTCCCGCTCGTCGTTCACGATTCTCGTCCTCACTATTCCAGGGCCTAAAATTCATACATCACCATCGTGTCGCAGACCGGTATCTCTTTCTTGGAGGTACTGGACCAAAGTTCGGCGTCGACTTGCGCTCTTTGATCGCTGACATAGTGCAAGACGACGCCGCGAAGTGCCCGACCATCGACGAGGTGGTATTCCGCTTCGCCGAGATACAGCGCGGCCTCAGCGAGTGGAAGCCGCGCTTTCGGGGTGTCAAGAAAAGCACCTTTCGGTTCAACCTTCCCTGCATGCTGGTGCACTGGGTCTGGCGGGTTGGGTTTGTCGTTATGAGAGCGCCTGCGATCCCTAGTCCCAAAATATGGTCCCCTCTCATTGACTGTTGCCTTTCCTTCATGTGCTATTTAGGCCTATGGTGTGCCTTAATAGAAAACGTTGTCTCTGAGTTCGACTCGAATCTAGTCAGGAGATCCTTCCGAATTATCTGGTGTTGCATCTTCAATTTGAGGCCAAAGAAATATCGGACTGCAACATCCCGGCGCAGGACGGCTTATCCGATAGTGACGTTCCCATCTTTCAATACAAGATAATCCTCGAGCAGAGTCCTGCCGCTCTTTTATATTGGCGTGATGTGCTGAAATTCCTCTCCGTGTTCTTGGCCGTGGTAGGAATTCAACCAGCGAACGATTGAACCTGAAAGGCTGGAGCATCGGCCGGATCAACCAACCTTGCTGAGTCGGGATGTGCCGGGAGGGCACGACGGACCCGCACGGGAATCAGGGCGCGGAGATGTCTGAGTTTAAAGTCACGTCGGATGCAAGAGACGGGGAAGCCAAGGCATAAGCAGAGCCTCCACCCCGCATGGTCAGAATAGTGAAATATGACAAGCAATCACAATTCTGGATCCTTCTTAATCTTTCTTTGTCCATTGAGAACTGAATTTTGCTATGTATTACACATCAGAGAGAGAGAGATCAACCATTATTTCCAGTATCCACAGCAGATGTAGAATTTATCAGGGACATTAAATAGAAACATACATATATTCAAGATAAAGGTTCATCTCACCCCCAGCCATTGCAGAATATTGCGGGTGTCCAACGGATTCCAAGGGGTACTCGAAGTAGCACCCAACCAGAGACAAAATTCCCATAGTTCCTACAGAAGTTCCGGACAAGGGGGTCTGGGAATTGTTTTGGGCTGGTTCAGTGATAGTTACAATGAATGTGCGAAAATTTCAAGGCCGCCCCCGACGACTCTTGCGCTGAGACACTTCTCCTCGCTGCCAATTTTGTTACCACCCCGATACATAGATCTGATGGATTTCTTACAGAACAGACGACAACTACCCGGTGTTCGAGTACAATAACATACCCGTCTCCAGACACTGTCGGGGAGAGGCGGCGGCATAATTATTTCTGGGAGACGAGGAAGAATCAACTCATGCTATCCCATGCGGTTGATGCGAGGTGCTGGTGTCCGTATCCCGCCTCTTGAGAGACACAGGGAACCGATGAGATCGAACTGGCTCAAAAGGAGAAAACTTGCTGCCCCTCGAGGCGAGGTGTTCATGCAGAGCGATCCTAATAGAACAAGAGGACCGCTGTTAACGGACGGTCCGATACGCACCGCATTTAATGAATAACGATATCCATCACTCGGAATAACGGACGAAGTGAATAGGTCATTATGAAGATCACGGAAATCACGGTGAATGGCGCATCGTCGAGGAAATCTCTAGGAGTGAACGAGATTGACGTCACTTCCCGTAAACGGCGACCCATGGAGAAGAGCCCAGGTAAAGGGCTGGTCAATAGGACTCGAACCAATGACAAATTCAAGGAAAAGCCGGGAGTCGGGGGCGAGGTGAGACCGAAAGTATACAACGGACCGCATGGATGATACTTTGCTCCAATGTGGCTGGACTGGAGGAAACCGTTCCATCGTCAAACCACTGGTACCGGCTAACAATCAACAACGAACACGATCCCATAACAATTTGGCGATGCAATTTGCCAGATGGCGGAGATAATCAGGGTCAGGCTTGGGGTTTCTGTTGATAAAAGTGGTTTGACTTGGGTATGAACACATACCGAAAAGAATCAAGTAAATGAAACACTTTTCTTTGCCGGTGGCGCAGTCGGAGCGTCGTCTCCTTGGGGCGCTGAGGTAGATTGCTTCAGCTTCCGGCGTTTAGTTCTAGCCTTCTTTGACTCAGTTCGTCGTGCAGCAAGGATTGCCTTCGCTTCTTTCTGTAAAGAGTAAATTCAACGGCAATTGACGACTTGAAAGGGACGGATGATCACCAGTTTAGCTTTTGATTCAGATATTCGGGGCCACCTTTCCGGGCCGGGGTGACCGATCTGGTGGACAAAGCTGTTGCACACGATCATGTCGCATGGTAAAAGCCACGCAAACCTGTGCAATTTGATGTTTTTCGACCTTGATCTGCGACTTTTGTTCTTGCATGTCAGCAATTGATTCATATTAGCTTAGGTCCGTAAGACGAGCACCGGAAGGTAAGTTAAATCCAGAAATTGTTTGGGACGCTTTCCTTGTCTCCCAGCCTTGGTTGAAGACGTTTTAACCATAAAGGACGTGCTGGAAAAGGATAAGGATAATGCTGACTAATCCGTCACGCAGTTACTGTGATCGGTTCTTACCCCGTTTGGTCTGGTCAGGCAAGAGCGTTACTTCGCAGTATGTACTTACATGCCGGATCACAGAAGTTTTGCCCTTCCTCGGGCGAGTTGACCGGATCACCCAACTCGATTCCAGTTATTCAAGTTACAGCTCAACTAGACTAAAAACTGCCATCCAACCGGCGGGCTCAGTTGGTCGTCGTCTCATCGATTACATTCCGCATGTGCACGGCAATCTTTGGTGATGACCTCACACGGCCATATGCATATTTTTTTCCTCTGCATGACGCTACCAAGGCTGTCTATATCCTCTCATCTACGCAATTATCAGATCGGCAGGGACTTCAGGCGTTTATCATTTGCCAGAGGAAGCTTAATCGTAAACGGCATCAGGGGTACCCGGGTATTCAAATTGACTACGGTTGCGTCAATTACCGCCCATTCATCGAAACCAATGAAGTGGGAACGAATATTTCAGACCAGGATCACAATATAGCCACCTTGCTCTTTAAAAGACGGGCATCCGTGGCGAATTCCTCATTTACCTTTCTCATTCCTTCCATTACTACAACAACTACATTCCTTGCTCATTATGTGCCGTTGGCGTCAGTGAGTGCTCGCGCCTTTCATTGTGGTACGAAGCCTAACTAACACGACTTACAGTGTGCGAAACTTCTATCTCCGCTGTGGCCACGCGGAAAGCCTCGTGAGTCAAGTGGTGAATTGTAGTGTATGCTCTTTGACTCTACATCGGTAGCCTCCCGTCGAAGTGTGTCCTCATCCTCCCTCGGCTCATAACGTGACTGACTCTTTTAAGGTTAAATGCGGAGACACCCACTGTAAATTCAGTCCCAACCATCCAGCTGGGTGTGTACCCCCGTCGTGCACAAGGACCTGTGCTCAATAGTAAATTAAAATAATTCTTGGAGCAAGGGCGGCTGCTAATCCCCACTCCCTAGTCATCTCTTTCCGGAGCAGTATAGTACGCCCTCGCAACCTCTTTTGTCGCGTCCTGCTAACGACCGAGTAGCTCCCAACGTTAATGGCTTCTGTGCAGCTTGCACCCGCGCTATGGGGGGCCGTCGCTATTAACCGTTCGGGGACTCCATAAATCATGTCGTGAAATACAATGTAGATAATACCTCGCAAACACCCTAGACTTATCCAAACCTTATATTGCTTCCCCCCAATATTTATATTTTTGTGTTTCTTCGATTTCCTTGGACGGCTGGAAGTGGATGTCGAAAGCAATGAATCAATCCATTAGGACGTCTATTAGCCAAAGACGGAACCGACTGCCGTGTACGTGGATCCCGAAGTACGGGTCCTCGAATAGATGCCCCATTTAACAGCCCAACTTCTGAGGCTGTTCCAGCATAAGCGCATGGATGCGAGCAAATTGTCCAACTTCGGCACCGCCGTTTATTAGTACTGTGGACGGGTCACATACTTGGTTTAGAAGCCCCGCCCCCCTAGAATGCCGCCAGCGTTTCCCAGACCTGGCACGACTGCCGCCCGATGACGATGCGGAGTTAGCAGTAAATCTTCGATTGGTCGCCGTGGCGCTAAGATCAACTTGCCCCCCCATTGTGGACAACGTGGCGATATGTTTTAAGGCTGTACGCGCGCTTGTTGACTTTGTTGCGCATGGATCTTTGATTTGATTCCTGAACTCAGTACGGGCCTTTGACCTTCTTGGGTGTGTAGTTAACAAATCGGGCTGTCCATGAATATTTTTGGTAGGCGCCACAGAGTCCTAATCGGGAGCCAAGGTCGGCAGTTCGGCCCTAATCACCGATGCACATGAGTAAGCACCAATTTGAATAAGCAAAGAAGAGGCAGCTTCACACCTTCAAGGGTTTAGGCCTCAAAGCTAAAGTGCTACAGCAGCTAGTCAAGCTCAAGACTCAACTCCACCGCTGGCTCTACGTATCACCAATACAAATGATCCAAGCATGCTTCAACTCTGCAATCGTCCAACGAGTAACATGAGTCGAACCGCCAATCCAAACGCGGACGGGAAGGAATAACAACTCGTATGGAAACTTACGGATAGCCAGCAAGGCAATGCGTCTCGGTGAGAGGAATCAGTCTGCGGAGGCCAAGGAAACTCGATCTTCGGGATAGGACGTCGTTGCGGTGCGTTTTGGATTTTCCCGCTTGATGCTCGCCTCCCCATGCCTGCGATCCTTCCCGTCCCTTCACATCCCTCCCCCCGTCGCTGACGCTACTTTTCCTGCCCTATCACCACTCACTTGGCCTTGCTGTCTTCTACTTATCGTCATACTTACACCTTTCCTCTTCCCGTAACATCCCACCCCGCTCATACCCCTCCCCGCCCTCCTCTCGTCCTCGTCGCGTCCTATCCCTCTCCTCACCGCACCCCACTCATCTCTCCCCGACCACTTCTTTCATTCATCTCATTACGTCTTTACCCCGCTTCACGAACGACTGCTGACGCCCCGCAGGTCTGCATCCCATACTCCGCCACGCGCTCAAGTGGTTTTCAAGAGCATGAAGGGCATGCTCAACCCGGGTGCGGAGAGGTGCGTGAATGAATTGGGTCGATGCCTGTCGAACTGCTGGGCACTGAAGATGCGCGAGAGGATGAGGATTTGGGTGGTGGGACCGCGCGCGCGAGGGGATACTGCGCTGGGCGGGGGCGCGGGGCTTGCCCACGCTGCGGATGTGCGGATACGGGTGGTTACTAGTTTGGGCCGCGGGGATGGTGCGCACGGTTGTGCAGATGTGGGCGGGCTCCGACGCGCATCGGTGTCGCGCCCGTGCGCAAGGAGGGCCTCCTTGCGCGGTGTCCCTGGCACCCACCCGTCCGCTTACTCCATGTCCTCTATCTTGGACCGCGCACCTTCTTTCCGTCTTTTGTCCATCTTCCTTTCATCTCAGCCGCGCTGACGACCACCTGTAGGTTCACGAGCGCCGATTGAGATGTACGTACACCTTTGGGTGCTTGTCGCGACCGAGTGGGTGAGTCGTTATCCATCCTATTTCCATCTCGTATCCGTTTCTTCGATTCGGCGGCACGTTCTGTCGATGCATCCCCTTCACCCCTTCATTCATTCATTCATTCTCACGTCCCTCCCCGTCCTGCGATGCTGACATGGCACCCTCTCTGCAGCGCATCTCACCCGAATCGCACTCATGTCAAGGACACCGCGTCCGTGTCAGGGTCGGTGTCGGTGTCGGGGCAGCCGCCGAGCGTCTTGCGAGCCGCAGCATCAAGAACTCGTCGCCGAGCAACAGCAACGTCAGCAGGGCGGCGTCAGCGCAGCCCTTCCCGAGGAGAAGCTCGCGCCGCGGTGCGAGGACGGGCCCTACAGCGCGCGCACGCCGTCGTGCTGCTGGAGCAGCTTCTCGCCGACCGAACGACCAGCAGACCGCGCGGTAGCAGCAGTAGCAGGATGAGACTGTACGCCGGGGAGCGCAGCCCTTCGCGCGGAGAAACTCGCGCCGCGGTGCGAGGACTGGCCCCGCAGCGCGCGCACGCCGTCGTGCTGCTGAAACAGCTTCTCGCCGATCGACCGCCCAGCAGACTGCGCGGTAGCAGCAGCAGCAGGATGAGACTGCGCCGGGGAGCGCAGCCCTTCACGCGGAGAAACTCGGGCCGCGGTGCGAGGACGGGCCCTGCAGCGCGCGCACGCCGTCGTGCTGCTGGAGCAGCTTCTCGCCGACCGAACGACCAGCAGACCGCGCGATGCCAGCAGCAGCAGTGACAGGGGATGGGGTTGTACGCCGGGAGCGCTCTCGCGCCTTTCTCTCGCCTACCAGCGGCCCGAGCGGCAGCAGGAGCAGGCGCAAGCGGAGGCGGAGACGGTGGGGATGCGGATGGGGCTGTACCTAGGCCAGCGGTGGGATGTGGGCGACTCGTGCTTGGCGGTGCTGCGGCACACGAGCTAAACGCTACGGTACCGGTCGACCGGCGGCGTCGGTGGGGCGGGAGCAAGGAGTCCGACGGGAAACACGGGCGGGGGCGGGTTCTCGAGGGCGTGTTCTACCGCACCGTGCTCCACAAGCGCATGTCACGCCTGAACTCGGGTTCCGCGCGCAGCGACGCGGGACCAATAGACTCAAAAAGCGACGCATGATCTCGAAGGACACTCGAGCTGGACTACTCTGAATATCTCTCTCCTTTCTCGACGCTGCAAATGTGTCGAATCATTTTTTATCATCCTTCCCTCTACGTATATATCAAAACCATTGACCAAGGGACTTTTCCCCCCTGCGCTCCTTCGTCAATGGTTCGTGTCATCGTCGGCATCTCGGCATTGCGCTGCGTTTCAAACTTGCTCGGCAACTTGCTGCGAAAAACCCGAGTGCAGCCTCAGCTTGCGCGTTTAAACTCTGAAGCTGTAGGTCTGTGCGATCCTCCCAGACAGAAATGGAAGGCTTGGGACGGATGGTGGAATAATTTGCAATTGGGACGTCCTCCGCTTTGTCTCTTCCTCGACCATGCGGCTGCCAGGGTTACAGTTCTTGAGGTGTACGGTCTGTAGCACGTTCAAAAGAGGTCTCTCCTATGGCGGTCACTTTGCACATTTAATAAAACACCATAATATTTTGGTTTTCACACATTTTGGGGGCTTTGGAGAAAAGTTTTTTTTTTTTTGGGCAAGAAATTTTGTGCTCAACTCACACATTTTTTTTTTTGGTTCCACATCTTTTTCTTTTCGTTGCGGAGCTAACCGGATCACTTGATGGGATGCCCGTTTGGGAAGACAAACTCTCTGATCAGTCCCTGGTTGTCAGTCACGTGACCAGTCGCGCTATTTCCAATCAGCAAGCAGCACCAAACATAGATGTTTTGAGATACTAGCTAGTGCCCCATTGCATAGGTGATGCTCAGTTATCCTATGTATGAGAATGATGCTCTCCCGCTACTAAAATATGTAATACTAAGTCCCTTTGACACCCCAAAAGCTGGAATCCCAGTACAATGAGAGCAATTCACACTCAAAGGGCTCCAGAAATGGCCGTAAATGAACCCACAATTAATCTCTGCTTCCAAACTGGTCATTGAGGTATCTCAGCAGCTTATGCTACCTCTAACCTGTCCAGGGACTGATGAGAGAGTCTGTAGGACTGAGAATTGACTTGCCTTCCCAAAGGGCATCCCATCACGTGATCCAGTTAGCTCCGCAACGCAAAAGAAAATGGTGTGGAACCCTAAATTAGGGTGACAAAAAAAAAGTGTATGTGAGTGGGCACAAAATTTCTTGCCAAAAAAAAAAAAAATTATCCAAAGCCCCCAAAATGTGTGAAAACCAAAATATTATGGTGTTTTATTAAATGTGCAAAGTGACCGCCATACTCTCCGGCGTTGCAATTTAGCGCATCTTAAGATCGCCTGTCGTCCTTATGCTCGTAGTCCCGAACCGTCCCACAGATCTCAAAGTCCCCCGAGCGGCTTGTTTCAAGATCAGCGCCGCCCATGGAAATTCTGGGATAAGGCTCCAACTCTTTCCGTTTTTAACTGTTTTAAACGGTAAAAACCGTTTATTGCTGAACCTTTAGGTTTGGCTACCCAGGAGTATGGCGGTCGAAACCCAGCTTTAATAAAATCGTCCTAAAAATCCTGTTTTCACTCCCTTTTCAACAAATCCGAAGAAAACTGTCTGATCTTAAGTTTGTGTGCGAACTCGGAACAAAAGATGCTCAGGTTCTGAACAAATGTTTGCACTGAAAAAATGTTTCCCTCAAAAAAAAAAAAACTTTCTTTATCCCCGGCCGGTCGAGAACTAGTCACATGAGACCAGTCACATGATGCTGCGCGCTAGTGTGCCATCATGAAACAAGACCAAATATAAGCCCTTTTCTTGCTCTAGGTAGTAACCGATTGCCTGATGGTTTAGTCCTATTTAGTGGGCCCCCTAGCACTCCACATTTGACCACTGGGGAGTGCACCCATTATATTTTGGCCACTTTCAAACCACTGGTTGACTATTTGGTGCCAAATACCATCATCTGGTGTGATTTCGTTTCTGCACAGTTCAATTGGAGTCAGTACCTACAACTGTGTATAGTCTCAGCTTTCTATACCACTATATGAGGCCAAACTCAGCCATCAGGCGATGGGTTACTACCTAGAGCAAGAAAGGGCTTATATTTGGTCTTGTTTCATGATGGCACACTAGCGCGCAGCATCATGTGACTGGTCTCATGTGACTGGTTCTCGACCGGCCGGGGATAAAGAAAGTTTTTTTTTTTTTTGAGGGAAACATTTTTTGAGGGAAACATTTTTTCAGTGCAAACATTTTTTCAGAACCTGAGCATCTTTTGTTCTGAGTTCGCACACAAACTTAAGATCAGACAGTTTTCTTCGGATTTGCTGAAAAGGGAGTGAAAACAGGATTTTTAGGACGATTTTATTAAAGCTGGGTTTCGACCGCCATACAGGAGAAGATGGATTTCGGCCTGATTTTTGCTACATGTACAAACAAATCTAGTCACACAACATTGGTCATTCCGAAAATAAAATGGAAAGAAAATAGGGCAAGACATAGAAATAAATCAAAATGCAAGAGTATGTTTTTCAGCTTCTTACTGGTCTGATTCCTCGTGTGCGAGCCCATTTCATCCCCTGGAACCAAAGAGACTCTCTGAGTTCAGTTTTCTGTTATTAATCATTTCTGCTTTGTGTTCGGTGCAGTATCCGTTGAACTTCGGCCGCGGAGAACATTAATCCCCGGGATCAATCACCACATCCTGATCTTGCCACACGAAGACTCGTGGCAACGCACCGCTAATTTCAAACTCCGACGCAAGCACATTCGATGGTAGGCCGGTTTTCCTCCCTCTGTAGGCACTTTGGCACAAAATTTTTGCAGGGTGAAACGATGGCATAGCATGACTAGTCAAAATGATTATTGCGGATTTTTCAGTTCTGGTTCAGATGTATCTCAACTGCTCAACTCGGACCACAAATCCCTTCAAATTTCTGGCATCTGAAGAGATATAAAAATTCGGCAGCAATCATTCGGTTCTAAAATATTTATACAGTATATCTTCTGCAAAATCCTGTACCAGCACTCTTCGTAGAGGCAGGAAATTCTAGGAGGAGGGGCAGAGTGCAGTCGTCCTAAGTCTTATATCCACCAACTTTCAAGCCTCAACTTCAGCGCCATACAAGACCTTAGGAATGTATATAACATTAGAGGGCCAAAAGTCAGCTCTCTGATTGTATAGAACGGTGTTCTGAGCAAAAAGAGGTGGAAATAGGGCAAATGCGGCAATACCGGTTTTCACATCACTGATTTCCGGCAGGGTTGCCGACCACCACTTGAGGCTTCGGAAGAGTCTTTGCTTCAACTTTGCTTCCTCCTCCATGTCCTCCCTGGCTACCTTCCAGAGGCCGAGAGTGCCATCATACTCTGTCATAACAATGTCACAGCAATTGTGCGCCTGCACATCAAGGACCTGGTGAGGTTGGTCTGGATCAAAGTAGACGCAGCATCCATAGATTGAAAGTAGACACGAGTCGGTTAATTTACAGGTTTTTGGGAGAAAAGTTAACCCCCCATGTTTTACAAATATTTTGCTTTCAGAATGTGTGAAATCCCGCTTTCCTTTTTTGGCCGTAGTTGCATATCACAATTTAAAGCGGCCTTATCTAAGCGCCTTTGGTGCCTATCCAACCCAATTGTTTTGGATCATAGAATTTACTCTTAAAATTGAATCTAAAGGTTCAGCGCCCGCCTCGAAGAGGCCCAATCCCAAGTCATTTTTTTGTTTAGTTGCTGAACCTTTAGGTTTGGCTACCCAGGGGAACATCGATTTCGTGCATCATTTTTGATCTGTTTGTCATGCAGAATTGGTCATCGCGGGAAACGAACGCAAAACAAGTAAGCAAGGAAACAACGAAAACAAAGGAATTCAAATCCGCATTTTTATTTTGAAAAAGGCTTCTCTTTGATTCATCTGCCTGTGTGCACTCTCTTTACTCAAGAGATTCACCTTCAACTTTGCGTCTTACTCATTTCTGCTTTATATTCGGGCTAGTATCCGTTGACGTGGGACTTTTCGGGCGGAGATCACATCCTGAAACATCCGAGTCACCTTGATTTTGCCTGCGCACAAACCTTTGCTTTCTCCCCCATGTCGCCCGCTGCTACCTTCTGCAATTCGCCTGTATCTACTGGTTTCGACAGCCGTGCTGCACGCTCTTGTGCTTCACTGGATTGGGTCCTCAATTCTGGGCTCCGTACACGCACATCCCAACTCTCCGGCCCTCTGACGCTCCCGTGTGACGCGGGCGTCATCTCTGTATGCTTGCACGATATCCCTGTGAATGCCTCTCTGCCATACGACTTGGTGCTGGGTTTGGACTGGCTCAACCTTATTCGGATTTCTGCACCCCAGCTCGTCGTGCATCTAAGCTCTGGCTCACTTGATCTTCGAACAATCGGCTCAGCGGCTACGCAGTCGTCCACAGGTGCGTGGCCGCCTCTGTCTTGCCAATGGCGTGTACTTATGTGCTTACTCTCAGCCTCCCCACTGCTCGCTCCGGTGTTTCGAGCAAATATCGGTTTGGAGTTGTCGGCCTCATCAGTGTCTGCGGGCGGACCTGACGTAGTACCTGCCCCCTCATCGATGCCGCGTATGCGAGGCATCGATGTTGTAACTTCTCACTTGCGAGATGGAACGTCCGGTCAGGATGTTCACGCTGCTAGTACGCTAGCAGCGCACCCTCGAAATATGAATTTAAATGATGATTTGAATATGAATGATGATCCTTTTGTTCGCATTTCTATCGATGAAAAAATTGCCGTTGTACGGCTCCTTATTCATTATCAGCAACCTGTGGTTCAAGCTTTGAGGGTTATGACTGGACGACATCAGCATGTGTCTGTAAGAGACTCCAATGAGATGCACAAAAGCGCTGATACCTTACGCTCGGAATTTCTCGCTCATGAGTGTTCAGAAGCTTGTCTCATACTAAGGTCGGAAGCTATGCTAGTCGGATTCAATCCACCTCTGCTTACATCCAGTGAAACTCAGCGGTGCTTGTTGCTTCTTGGAACCAGGAAACGAAAAGCTACCCCTTTGCCAGAGAGTTCGCGCAAGGCTCCCCGTCTTTCCTTTGAAACCATGGCATCCAGTATCCCTTTCCCAATCCTACTGTCTCAGAGTGATAAGGACGAGATCGTTTGTGAGTACTGTGCAGCCACTGGCAACAGGGCGCTCCAGCGACATGAGTGTTCTTTCTGCAGTAAATTTGAATTTGCGGATTGTATCAAACTGAGGGCGATAAATGAGCTCAATATTTCACTTCTCAATAGAGCTGTTGCTGAACTTCGGAATAGGTCTCGTCAACCCCGGATTGAACCGTTCCACCAACCATCTCTTGTGAATGGTTCATATGTACTTTGTCACCTATGCAATTCCGCTGTCAAGAGAAAAACTTTCGTTTCGATTCCTTTGCGCAGCTACGCAAATGGCCTTTGGATCGGGCAAGTTCCGGAGGAGCTCAAAGACTTGACATTCCTGGAAGAACAATGTATCGCTCGAGCTCGGGCCACAAAGTGCATGTACAAACTCACATTAGGTCCCACTGGTCAGCTTGCTGCCCGCGGAAATGTGTGTATATTGCCCCAAGATACAGCATCTCTCTTGTCTGCCATGCCTGTTCCATTATTTCAACTACACGACGAAATTTGTGTTATTTTAGTTGGTTCACTCGATACCGAAGTCACTCATGAGATGTTGAAGCGGTCCCCCCTCCTAGTACGTCGACATAAAATCCGGACAGCTCTATTCTGGTTGATTGACAACAACCCACTTTACATGGATCTCGATAAAAATGCAATAATTGAAAATTCGGAGGAATACCCCGTTCATGACTGCCCACTTGCCGTTACGTCTTTTCTGCGTACAAATTCCGCAAATAATCAAGGCTCCTCGTATACCTCATATTCAAATCAAGCCAACGCGGAGCTATTCGAAGGAACTGACAATTTTGAACTGACCTCAACGACACTTGTAGATGTGGAGAATATTGCGTCAACGTACCAGCGGAGAAAACTTGAGGCTCTTCGTCGGCTAAAGAACCAAGATGCAGGATTTGTGAAGTTACCATCGGGGTCTGCTCCATTATCGACATCCAAAAATCCTCGAGTATTCGGCTGGTTATGGCCAACTCTCTTTCCATACGGTGTTGGGATGATTGATAACAATAATGTTAGAATTTCGACAGACATTCCGTTCCACCAGGTCGATACACTGCCTCATGTGCAACACTTGCTAAGTATTGCAGACCGACGCTTCCAAGTGCACAAGTCTTTCATATTCGTAATGAGTGATATTCTACAGCGGCGGCAATCCTCATTCAAAGCTCGGCTAGCTACAAATCGATCCTGGTTCCCGGTAGTACAAGATCTAATGCAAAAGATCGACACAGACTCCATGGATACTTATCAGTCCAAACTCGAGAAAAATCCCTTTTCAAAACCTGAAACAGTCGGTGAAAAAGCAGCAGCAAAGGTAATGAAGTACCTGAATTATGTCTCAGATCATATTCCTGGTTCGGTCGGCGACGTGAACAACATGAAGCAGCAAATGAATAGTAAGATCATATGCGACGGCCTACCACATTTTTTTGCCACAGCGAATCCGGCTGATTCTCACAATCCTATCGCTCAGGTTTTAGCGGGACGCGAAGTTGACTTGGACAAAAATTTTCATGCACTTGAGAACACAAAGAATGAACCAAGTATTCGCGCGAAGACAATGGCCGAGAATCCGGTGGCTGGTGCGGAGTTTTTCCACTTGATGATAACCAAATTTTTGGACATAATTTTGGGTGCAAAGAGGGCTTCGAAAATTGGTATTCTTGGGAAGATCAAGGGGTGGTACGCCGTTGTTGAAGCTCAAGTGCGCGGTTCGCTTCATCTGCATATTTTGATATGGATTGAAGGAGCACCTTCCTCACCGTTGGATATGAAAGAGCGAATGAATTCTGATCCCGATTTCAAGCAGAAACTCGCGGAATGGTACGACGATATCATTTGCCAGAGCTTCCCAAAGAATTCTGTTCCATATGTTGCAGCTGAAAGCACCCCAAAACAGCTCCCCGTTCTGAGTCGTCCATTGAATCCTGCTTCGCCAAATTACGACGAGAGGAGGGACCAACAGCACCGAGATTTGTGTGAGACTACTGGATTGGTTCACGAACATAATGCAACATGCTTCAAGCATATTCCTCGTCGAATACACTCTCTGGTTGACCCTGACAGTGATTGTCGGTTTGAACTCCCTCGACCTCTTGCTTCAGAGACACATTTTGACGACGACGGTGATCTCATAATACGGTGTGAAACTGGACACTTAAATGGCCACAATCCAACCGCAACTCTTTGTCTCGGGTGCAACACTGATCTCAAGCAAACTGCATCTGGCTCTGTCGCGATGGCCATGGTTGAATATATGGCAAATTATACGATAAAATTGCAGTTAGACACTTCAATTGTCTTTTCGGCGCTTTGTGCTTCAATCAAGGCTCTGCAAAATAAACCTCCGGAGGATGTTGATGGCAAGATTGACAACGCTGAAATGGCCCGATTAATGATGGTCAAAACGACTAATACATTAGTTGGGAAGCGAGAACTCACGGGTCAACAAACTGCTACCTTCTTGCTTAGCCGAAAGAATAATTATACATCGGATGTTTATCAAGAATATTGGTGGTCTTCCATGCTTAGAGACATTGCACGGGACATATTCACACTTGATTTGGATCAGGATCGTTCGCATTCCACAGCAGAATTGAATGAGGAGAGCGAGCTGGAAATTCAAGACTCGGAAGAGCCCGAACGCATGGTCATCCCAGACGACGAGGATGACAGTTTGATCCTGCTCACAGCGGAGAATGTCAATGAAGAACCCGCAAGTACGATCCCTGATGGCGAGGTTCAAGAGAAAAAATATTCAACCATGTTCAATGACATTTTCTATAGGCCGCCGGAGCTTGATTCAATGTGCGTCTGGGATATATCAAGACAGTTCGTCAAGGAGAAGAGGCCAAAGTCGAAAACTCAACGAAAGACATACCTACGGTTCAAACCAGGGCATCCCCAGTACACAACACACTGCCTCAAAAAATTGGACAGTCCTGTAATACCTGTTCTCATGGGATATCGGGTGCCTCGGAATGACTCGGAGAGTGTCGAATTGAAATATGCCGTGGTAATCCTGTCATTGTTTAAACCTTGGTCAAATATCAAGCCATCCCCTCTCAAGGATTCAAATACCTCTTGGCTCGATGCATTAAATGACTTCAGCCCGTCAATGTCCCCAGAGTATTCTAGAATTGTACTCAACATGCAACTCCTGTATCAGACTCGAGACGCCAAGTTGGATTTTGCTGCAAAACGCGGCAAACGGCTCGCTGAGTTAAAGAGAATGGCGAAAAATACAGGGATAACTGAGGATGAAGCCGATGAATATGACCCAGTATGGGAAAATGCAATGCAGACCGATATCGATTCAGACAAAATCGATTCAGAGAACCCAGTATTGGTTAAGGATACGAGAGCCGCCCGGGATGCGAAGCAAATCATCTCCGAGGCGAATAGTGCTGGCTTCTATTCTGTAAAAAACCTCCCAAGCCCCGATATCTGTGAAACGTTCAGCTGCAGATCCATGCTAGGAGATGAGACTGATGTAGTCAGAGCAAGCCTAGCCGCCAAGGATCTGTTGAAAGAGAAGGATGTGTTAATCAAGAATCGTCTCAAAGCTGCGGGAAACAGCACAGACAGCAGCTCTCACCACCTTCAAGTATCTGAAAGAGTACCACAGGCGCTTTGCACAAATTTGGCGGAAGAAGACCAACGAGCCCGTGAGATGTATGAAAGGCTCCATTCAACTGCTCGAGATTCAGATTCGGGCTCGCCGTGGTTGTCTTTGCGTCCATACCAGCGCCTATGTTTTGCTTTGATCGTGAAACACACCCTGAACGATGAACAGACGAGAGCTTTCCTCCTGCTGGCCGATAAGATTGGTCGTGGATTGGAAAGCGGCCGAAAAGACCAACCGATATCGCTGCTCTGTACAGGACCGGGTGGAACAGGGAAATCGGTCATCTTCCGAGCCTGGAAGGAATTCTATGACATTACGGGTCACCCAGAACGGATGCGTTTGACTGCTCCTACGGGGGTCGTGGCCAGCGATATCGGTGGATGCACAATCCATTCAGAGGCGAGTTTGCGAGTTCTTCCCGCCAAAATGAAATCTACCCCGAGTTTGCGAACAAATCTGGAGGAACGTATCTCACCACTTGAGACTCTGATCTTGTTTGGAGTTTATTTCCTGAGTGCCCAGGATCGGGCCCGACTTTCTGAATATCTCTGCATGGGGAAGGGAATCACTGACTCGATGTGCGGGGGTTTGAATTGGGCGACGTGCGGTGATCCTTGTCAGCTGCCGCCACCTGGAGGTAACTCATTATTTGACCGTGAACTGATGCAGTGCCATACCAACGATAATCTGAATGATTTACACGAAAAAGTTCGCCAAGAGGTCAAGGGTATTCAGATTTGGCATCAGGTCGAGCATGTTGTCGTATTGGAAGAGATAATGCGGCAAAAAGGCGACCCGTTACTGGTCAGCATCCTCAAACGACTGCGGAAGGGAACATGTTCCGCGCAGGACAAAGCAATTCTGGACACATATGTGTTATCGAGCTCGGAGTGCGGCACAGAAACAAAAGATCTCACCGATATCAGAAGATGGATCGATGATCCAGAACGTGCATGTCCGTTGATAGTATATACCAACGCTGCACGAGATCGGCATAATAACAACATGGCTGAGGCCTTCGCAACTGCGACAGGCCAACAATGCCATGCTTACCACTCGAGGGACACCAGGGGGCGGGGGCGAAAGCAGCGGCAGCTTACTGACCTCGCTGCTGAGGCGGCTTGGTCGGTGCCTGTCAAAGAGGCGAACGACCTGGGCGGCAAGGTAGCGTCAGTTTAATTCGATCGGTGCATTACTCAGACTATACATTAGGTACCTTACATACCTGGAATGGCGGTCTTCTGCACCGAAAATCTTGCAACAGAGCTAGGAATCTCCAACGGCAGCCCTGGGACACTCGTATCGATTATATACGAGGAGATTGAGGCCCGCCGCTACGCCATATCTGCGGAAGTCGATTTCAGAGCCTACAAAAACAGTAATCCTGACGCTCCATTTGCTCACCGAGTCACGCTCAAGACTATCACCAAAACAATTCACTTCTGCATCCCGAATTCGGAAAAGACGTACAGTGCGACCCGCTCCCAGCTCCCCCTCATCCCGGCATTCGCCTTCACGTCACACAACGCCCAGGGCCGCTCATTAGACGTGTGCTGCATCGATCTCGCCAGCTGCCCGACAATCCAGAGTGCATATGTCATGCTCTCGCGGGTGAGATCGCTGCAAGGGCTCTGTATCCTTCGCCCGTTCAGGCTCGACCGCATCCAAAATCATATTTCCCAAGAGCTGCGGGAAGAATTGAAACGCACCGAGCTCAAGGCAGAGAAGACGAAGGCCTACTCGCGCGAGCAGTTGTCATGGTTTTACGACGTGGTTCCAGAAGGACGCGTCGAGATCTTGACTCAAAGAGATGGCGACCTTGATTTCAACGAGCTCATGGTCAATTGACAGGTATGTTGTTCGTACTGATTCATCCACCGACCTATTGACCTTTGAGTTATTAACAGACTCAAAATTCGACAAGACATCCCCGCTTGGTCCAGTGAATCGATGCCAAAAATCTCTCGCCGTCCCAGATTCCGCCGCCCACCCACACATATTCCCATCCCTTACACGGGCAGGAGTCGTCCACCCGGTCCCCATCCATCGTCCTCGAGCCATTCTCCCTGCAGACACGGCGGGAGTTTCATCGGAGCATGTCCCTACACGTCCCTGTGTACTGTACCATTGTTATTCCAGCTCCTCATCTTGTATTTAGATTTTAGAAGCCGTGCAATAGAATTATAATGTCCCTTTGATATTTTTTCAGCAGAATTCACGGGAGCGAAGCGGAGAGGAAGAGCATCGGATTGCTCACCCATCTAAAGGTTCAGCGTCCGCCTCGGAGAGGCCCAATCCATGTCATTTACGGACCCCCGTAAACGGTAAAGAAACGGAAAAGTAAATAGTAAACAATTTTTTTTTTGAGAGGTAGGGATTAAGGAGGGATGGAACTTTAACTTAAGCGCGTAACGCGGCTATCATGCGATTCCCGGGTGCCCTGATCAACAAATTACGTGTTCGTTCTGCTGTCACTCGCCCACCACCGTCGGCCGCTCGCTTCACCTACGCCTGCCTGCGCTACAAATGAAAGCCCTCGGTCGGCCTCCGATGGCCGTGAACCTTTACCTCATTGCAGCTACTCTCGATAATGCTGCACCGAACGATGTTCTTATCCGCGCGCTGTCGCGTATTCTCCGCGAGAAGTACGACATACAATTTTTCCTTGAAAATTCACAGATCCGCTGCCTCGCGCACTTCGTGAATCTCGTAGTCCAGAAGATCTTGGCAGCACTGAATGAGGCAGACGAGCCCGAGGTGATGGATTATTACCTGCCGAACAAGGACCTTCCGTTCCATTACGAGCCTGAGGAGCATCCTAATTTACGTGATCTCGAGAATGAGCGTTTCGAGGCGGAAGCTGACAAGTCGGACGAGGAGGATGCGGACGCCGAGACGATGAGTGACATGGCGGCGGAGCTGGCTAATCTGTCGCCCCTGCAAAAGGTAAGCGGGTCGCAAATAAATGGCGCATTTTCTAAACATGTTTCTCAGCTCCGATTGACTACGACGAGGATATGTGGATCTCCGCAGCGGAGTTGACGCTTCCACAATATCGCTACTTCCCTGTACAAGGACGAGGTCAATGGGAGCTCTGGACGGAAACTGTCGACTTTAATGGTCATCCATGACCTCAAACATCGTTGGAACTTCACAGAAGCGATGATTTCCCGCGGTAAGCTACTTCGAAAGGGGCATCCGAATTCTTCCCGTACTCCTTTCGCGCCTGATTCAGTTCATTAGGCAATTGATCAATGGGTCCTCGAGCGAGAAGAGCTTCGTCCCCTGCTTCTCATACATGAGCAGTGGAAACTTCTTGAAGCCCTGGGTGATATGCTGCGTGTGCGTCTACTCGTTCTCATTCATTTTATTGGTCCTTATTCCCAGTATAGGTGTTCACGCAAGTTACACTCCAAATATCCAAGTCATCAACACCGATGCTGCCGTGGGTCCTTCCCATGTACGAATTGATGCTGAAACACCTCAAAAAATGCCGAGATGACGAGATGCAACTTTCGCGTCTCCGAATTGCGGCAGCAGCTGGGTTGGATAAGCTTCAGGTATACTATCTGAAGGCTCGGGGATGCCAATTCAATGTTATTGCAACTAGTACACACTTTATTGTGGTGCCGCCCTTTACTCAAATCACTCTCGCAGTGCTCCATCTGTCCTTCGGTCTCAGATGGTTTCGCAAGCAGCCGGAGGGTGAGGACCGGGAGGCACATGCCCGAATTTTGTATACGCACACTTACGATGCGTACAAGAAGGCATATGACGACGAGAGGATCAACCACCCGTCTACAGCGCCCTCCCACTCTCGTCCGCGTCCCGGATCTACCGCTGCATTCCTCGACAATATCTGTATGGTGGACTCGGAATCCGATGATGACACTCCTCTCGGCAGCATGACCGAGATTGACCAATTTTTTGCCGCCTTCCGGATGTATGGCCGCGGGAATAAGAACACCCCGCTTCTTTGGTGGAAGGTATGGGTGCATGCATCATTAACCTTGTTCAACATTCAACATTCCTATAGGAATTCACACATCACTTTCCTGTTGTCGCGCGGATGGCCCGTGATTTTATGGCCATTCCTGGAACCAACGTGTCTGTGGAGAGCCTTTTTTTGAGGTCTCGCCATTTATGCCACGAAGCTCGAGGTTCCATGAAGACCGATACGATTATGAAGGCGATGCTGACCAAGATGTGGATTAAGGCGGGGTTCTTGCACTACTAATATCATAGTCTACAGTCAGTAACCCGCATAACATGTACAGTTGATTTTTTTTTTCCCTCTAAAAATACTGTTTATAAACTGTTTTTAAACTGTTTTCGCACTGTTTCCGTTTAGTTTACGCTCGAGCGTAAACGGAAACTAAATGGTTGGAGCCTTATTCTGGGACATGTACTCATCAGTGGTAATTGCCGGATGCCACTGGATGTCGGTGGAGTGCAACAGATTGCAGAACTAGTTTGGATTTTAAGTTCAGCCTTTTTGTTGGGCGCTGTTGGAATCTGATGGGAAGATGGGTGGTGCCGATGGATGCCGGCGCGCGTTGGTCTGAATCAGCACGTGCCCTACGAGCATATTACGGGAAATGGGCTGTTCCGCTTGCCACCGATGGACTAGGCAGCTCAGTCGTCTGGTAAGGACAACGGGGGAGGTTTTTTTTCTCTTCTACCATGTCCACATCCGTGACCTTCTGCAAACTCCGCTTTTCTCCTCTGTGAATCCTCTCTCCGAGCAGTCTTTGATCTCTCTTGAGTTCAATCTATCACCTCTGGTGTCCTTACTCTCCATCTGACAACAGTGTCTGTTCTATGTCTATGAAGCTCACAGTTACTACTGGTCTCCCATATCATTTTGTTCCGGCGTCGTGAGTTGTCGCCATGAAGGTCAACTCAGTGGCGGCATCAAGCTTGACAGAGGCCTCTGACAGTACTCGTCATCATCAAAAGTAAATACTAATCGGCTTATTACTTCGTAACCCATGGGCCAATCCCAACTACCTTTCACCACCATATGCCCTGGGGTATTGACTATAACTTATTGAAGTCTCCCCATAAGAATCACTGCATTGGGTGGTACAGAGCCATTGCAACATCGGCTGTGCGGCCCGAGATCAAGACAAACATCAATTATCTGGCCAAAAGCGCCGGAAAGAAAATACAGGAAACCATTCCAATGACAAATCAACCTTGTAGTAGGCACTCACCTATCCCCTCTGCCCCTGACAGGGTCCATCTTGTCCACAACACCACATGATTATCACTCCATGCCCTCAGCATCGAAACCACACGGCGTGTGAGAACCAGTACAATAGGGTGAGTTTTGGGTGGGCAGGGCAATAATCATGCATTGCAGATAATGTCCTTTGCCCCCTGGAAGCCACCCACCAAATTTGACTCCAATGCGGCGATGAATGCAGGCAGACGAGGTCGATCAGTCATCAGCAGAATGTTGCCTGATCTGACAACGAAAATCTGGGCCTTTCCCGCACATATTCTACAACATTTAGCAGCTTAAACTTGTCTGGCGTGTTCTCAGGACTCATATACATCATTCCGAATCCTTTCCCTACGAGGAGACACTGTCGCGAGCCTTGCATTTGAGTGTTTGAAACAAAATCACACATCAACAAATTGATCAATTTATTCACGACATGCCGGGGTCGGCACAGCGGTGGTCAATGCAAAAGGTGGTTATTACTCCCCACTGAACATGGTCATGCAATTTGGTTCAAGAATTTCGACATACTGTGGGCGATAAGAGGCAATTAGTATTTACTTTTGATGATGACGAGTAGAGTGGAGATTGACATAGGTGTCTCTCAAGTTCCTGCTAGCGCCGGTACGGTCTCAGATGAATTCTGATGAGTGCATATTAACTGGCCCGGTTACAGAGTGTAAAATTGGTGAAAGGACAACACTCAGACCGTCGGGGATTGTATTTCACGTATGATAAGGTGAAGATCATCAAACGAGACTATGCATAGGGATGCTGAGGGGAATTCGATTCCGCAGTACAAACTTCGCACGACACTCACCGAGGGTTCACTTGTCCTGATGATGTCGCACTCGCAACCTATAAAATCACAGACCAGAAGTCAGAGATGGGTGGTCTGAAGTCGGACAAAAAGATGAGTTGTTGCTTAGGTTCACATATTTCTGTCTCACAAGCATCTGTCAGATATATGTATCCCATTCTCGTTGATAGGCTAAGGATTCTTCGCCAAAGCGACGGCACACCATGGTTCCTATGATTCCCGAATCTCGCTACCATTCCCTGCAACTCCACTCAAGAGTTCCACTGACACTGCAGTTAATACCTTCAGACCAAGTCACTGAGGGCCGAGGCCACAGGGATTGTGGACGAAGAGGCAATTAATGGGTTGGCTCACCGCTCTGTGAATTGTGTGCTGCTGACACTCCTTTATTTGTACATACTCTAGTGGACCCATATTTCGTTCACTTATTCACTACTAGTACTTATTGCTGCATTAGTTTCAGTTAATAGATTGAGTCTTACATCATTTCAAAAATTGAGTAACGGGCCGTGCCGCTCGCCGGCGTTACAGTGTTATTGTAAAGTAGAGGGTGAACCAACCAACGTTACCGGGCACTGCCGCTCGTCGGCCCTACCCGCTTTATTAGTAAGTAGCGACATCAAAGACTGATGATTGCCAACTCTCTTCATCTCTACCCTCAATCACAGTACCAGGGCCCGTCATTATTTGACCTCGGCTGGGGCCGCTACTGAGATGTCCATAGACCTCTACTCCCATGATACAGTGCATTACTTGTACGACCAAGCCGCGTCACCCCTCAGCGCTGACGTGTCCACTGTACGACTCGCCTCACTAAATCTTCTGGATCAATTCACTCCATTCGTTGGCGCATTCCTCGTCGCCCTCTGCGCACTCTTGACGCGCATCATAACCAACTGCAGCACTCCAAAATGTCTCGCCGTCCGCCTGGACGTCCCGGTAGCCTTCAAGGCCTTGTTTGGTGTTGTCTACGTTGCCGCCACCGTGACCATGCTCGTGGATGGTTACAAGGCGAATCTTGTCCTTGGGAGCGCGGCAGTTGCGACGGCGATCACATTTGTCGGTGCCTCGATCTCCCAACATTATCACTCTGTCGCGCCCAGCACTCTGACTTCTCTCTATGCAATAGTCGCCGCCGCATTCTACGCGTTTTTGCTTCGCGATTTCTACGATGCACACTTGCCCTCGGTGTTTGTCTATGCCGATGCAGCCATCGCTGGATCCCTGTTCGTGCTCATCTTTCTCGAGAGCACAAATAAGCGCAGCCTACTACTGCCAACTGATCCCGTGCGTCCTCACTTATTTAGGACTTAGTTCATGCCTTGACGCCCTCCAGCCGCCCGCATACGAATCCACACTTTCCTTCCTTGTCAAACCCTTCTTCCCGCACATCGTCCCGATCCTCTTCATTGGCGCGCGCCGCCGCATCAAGCTCCCCGAGCTGCGCGACATCCCGTTGCACCTCCGCTTGGACCCCGCGACGGAGAAGCTATTGGCGGCGCTCGCGGTGGAGGACAGCACCAGCGATCGGTATCTCGCCAAGGTTCGCTTCGCTCTCGTACCACGCCTAGGTTATTCCAGTCCAGGAAACAGCCATCGTTGCACACATGTGTTCCATACCTAGAAGCAATTTTTAAATATTATCGCATCTGCAAGGGCGATACTATCCCCGTCCCCCCAATTTGCCGCGAAGAGTTGGCCGCAGAAATTTAATCAAGTCAGCGGGTTTGTGGTCCTTTTAAGACCACAGACGACCTGATAGGTAATGGGCGGTGTTTGGCCGGTGAAGTGAGGGAATGAATCAAGGCAGGAAACTCATGGGATCACGTGTAATGTCGTTTGAATTTCCTATAGATCACTTAGTTCGTACGGTGGACTAGACTCGTCCGATATCTCTTCGTGGATGCCCACCAGAGCCAATAAATTTCAATGCAATACCTCAAAGAGGAGAATCAGGACGGGCCGAATTTCTTTTTGCCTTGGGCCTTGAGGCAAGAATTTAGCGTTGATCACGAGGCCCAGGAATATGGCTTACCGATGTAGATGAAGTTAGTCATTTTGCGCGAGAGGTCGGAACAACAATTCGTAAGGAAGGTCATCAATAGGCAATACATGGGGGCTCCGAAACCAGCCCACCTACGACTAGCTTGGAGCCAGAGACCCGGGGGGCCTTTGAAGCGAATTTTCATTGTACGAACCGACAGGTGAAAGATACAACAGAGTTCCTTCTCGGCTATTGGGAGTAGAGCACGAGGGGAATTGCCCTTGCCATAAGTAAGCGGAGACGTGAAGACAATAATTGTAGCTAGAAAGC
Organism: Mycena vulgaris; assembly: GCA_029204335.1. Taxonomy (NCBI): domain Eukaryota; kingdom Fungi; phylum Basidiomycota; class Agaricomycetes; order Agaricales; family Mycenaceae; genus Mycena; species Mycena vulgaris. Next base: position 223,631 of record JARGYA010000072.1, on the reverse strand, counting down.
TCTCCTACACCAGGCTACAAGTTGTAGGTACCTCTTGAAGTTGCCTCTGGAAAGTTGCACCCAGCCAGAGTTGACCACCTGGGAAAGAAGTAACCGGGGAAAAATGCAGATCACAATTCAAAAAAGTTTTAGTAGACACGAGTTTGAAAAGTTGTCATCCGGTGACGTGTCTTGAGCCAAGTTGACACCTGTCAAAGAAGTCGGCGCTGTGGAGTTGTGGTGGGCGGGTGTTGTACCTGAGCCGCAAATTCTCCTCGCCGACGAGAAGTTGTCGCTCTCCAGCAGAGTTGTCCTTTGAAATCCGATTATGGGGAAATTTATTTCTTTGACAGTATATCGCCCATACACGCGCGACATTTTTACCCAGCCCGACTTTTGATGCTAGATGTGTCGGTGCACCACGTCAGATCTGTGGAAACTTTATTCTGTACTACGAATACTGTACTATTTCGACCAAATATTCACAGCATGTCACCCGTCACCTTAAATGTTCACGTGGCTTTTGAGGCCAGTGCATCGCATAGCAGTACGACTCCGCTCGTTTTCGGGGCGTGACACAGCGGCTGTGTGACCTGTGTGCGGCAGTCTCGCGTCTGTCTGCGGCACTTTGGCGGCACTCAACATGTATGTCTGCGGCACTCACTGCGGCACTCTGCCTCGCTCCTATGGCTATCTTTGTAACCTCCTGGGCCGCATCGTTTACTCCGGTATCTGTCCACCGAAAGTCAGCTTGCCTCTTTGCAGAGATTTCACAACGTTCCATATCAGGATTCCCAAACATGGTTCAAATTCAAGTTCGACTAAAATGACATTTTCCCCAGATCACAATGCTATGACCTCCCTTGGGACTATCCCAGGTCGCTTGCGCTCAAATCAACCGTTGACATGCAAAATCTGCCCGCAGAAACCCAAGTCTGACGCTCTGCGGCACTCTGCGGCAGTAACACAGCCACTTTGCGGCAGTAGAACATTGCCGCTGCATGATTCTTCCCCCCATATTTTTTGAGATTCCTGCATGGAACGATCTTACACCTGGATAAAATGACTTTCTGATATCAAAACCTTTCCCTGTTGTGTTGCAATTGAGTTATTCAAGAACAAATTTGTATGGGGACGGTGTCTCCGCGCAACACTGGCCGCATAATTTAAATTATCGGGGTCCTTTCTGTCCCCAGAGGATGAATTGGCATACTGAAACAGATTCCCGATAAGATAGCTTCTCCACTGATTCAGGGAGCGCGGGGAAGCCATCATGTTTCCTTTTGTCACCGAAATACTTTGTGTAGCGGATGCCGTTCAACACCGTGAACGCTCAAGTTAGTCGATGTATTTGACACTGTTGCGAGATAACCCAATTCATTCTGGCCCCAAATGCTTAATCAGCCCTTGTAATGCAAGATCACACCCAATCACTCGCTCTGCGGCAATAGCACAGCCACTGAAGCGGCAGTTGAACTTTGCCGCTGCATGAACCTTCCTCATATTTATTTTTCAGATGAACACTGAAAATGATGGGGATACATGCATAATACATCCTGGTAGCGTTGAAACTCGCCCCTCTCGTGTTGTAATTGATTTATTCAGGAAATATCCTTCATTGCCGAAAGAGTCATACTAGCCACATTTGAGCCACATCACAGATATCAGGGAAGGCTGGTCTGCACTAGAAGAGTTGTTTCGCCAATTAAACAAGTCTCTGGCAGAAAATTCATCGATAACACTAGCAGAGTTGACATAAAGACCGCACATTCCTTTGGTGCATGTTATGTTCAAGCCAGATGTATAAACATGCTGACTAAGATATAATTCAGAGTTGAATGGCCCGCTGGGAGAATAGCTCTCAGTGGTTGAATCAGGTCCGGCTCGATCCTGGATGACGGCACATTCAAACTATTCTTGAACAATGTGAACGTAGACGAAACTTGAAGGATAGGATCGCGTTCCCGGCATTATGGTCGCGCGCTGCCAGTGGGACAATGATCATTGGTGGATTATAGAGGGATTTTGAGAGTGTGGAAAGCACCGCACTGGTGAGCAAGGCCTGTCACAATACTTGCCGCAGTCAAGCGGCAGTTCAGGTGTGACACAGCGGCAGTGTGACACGTGTTGCGGCACTATTGCCGCATGCAGCGGCAATTTCAATTTTTGCAGCGGCAGTCAGCGGCACTTGTAATGTCGAAATGTCACTTTCGCCCTGCCCCAAAGGCTCTTGGAGGTCCGAGAACTTCTCATTTTTAACACAAGTCTTCCTGGTGGTTATTACGTTGTGGAACCACATTACTATTAGTGACTAGGAAGCTGGCCAGAGGGCGAATTTAACACTCTGGAGTGAATAATATCTTACCCTTGTACTTGCAGGGTGCAATATGACCCATTGTGCACCCTCAGACCGATTTTCAACCCAAAGTGATGAGTTGATGCGAGGCTGTGCCCGGGTTGATTATGGTCTGCAGGGTGAGAAAACCAATTTCCTAACTCCGAGCGATCGCCTTGCCTGTTTCTCAACCAATACTTGAGCAATGCAGGACTTGGCTAATTCTTCTGCCACAGCCTTGGGCTTTCATCTAGGCATGTAGCGCACGGCGTAAACCTTTTTATCTACTTCAGAATCCACCAACACAATTGGAACTCTAACTTGACACCTGCAGTCTTCGATTCGAGATACCAACGTGGTCTTCAAGACTACGATTTCAGTGCCTTGCATGAACCATTACAATAGATAAAAATTTCATCCTCTCAATAGGGACAGTCAGAGTAGACAATTACTATGGTTGATTATGATGGTCGATTCTGCAGTCGATTCTGTTCCCAGAATCGTGGGAGAATCGCCGAGAATCATAATCGACCGAGAATCGGCGAAGCGACTCCGGAGTCGATTCTACCTTGATTATGGAGTCGATTCTGATTATGATTCTCTTTCATCCAGAATCGCGGTTAGAATCATGTTCATAATCGACATCAGAATCGGGGTGGTCAGAGCCAGGGCGATTCTCCCACGATTCTGTCTTTCAGAATCGACTCCAGAAGCGCAAGCTACTCTGACTGTCCCTAATAGCTCACCACACTAATACCACCCTGTCTCTCTTGATGTCAGTACAGGTAGAAAATCACCCTTTCGACGCTGGAAAAAAGATTAAATGTCGGGTTCTCGGCAGCATACCGCGGAAGTAGGGATCTGGGTCCAGGTGGGTCCATTGGCTTCCAATGAACCTTCCTATAACTTATTTTGGCCAACGGCGCCATACTGCTGGTACAACTCCCTCACTTAGCGCATAGTGCGGATCCCGCCACTCACAGTTCTCATGGGATGACTCCGGTACTGCAGTTTCGCGAGGTCCAATGTACAATATAAGCGTCCAGAATACATCATTTGGAACCCATGTACATTATGGTCAATGGTGCGCACCCCCATCGGCCGGCAGCAATGGGTTTTTTACGGTGGCCAGGTACACCGACATCACCCTTTCGGGAAATGCATCAAAAATAAATTCGTTGGGCACACAAAATGCCACCAAAATTATCCCAAATATGCTCAATCTCCTCACAAGATGCATGCCTATTACCTAGGGCCCACAGACCTGGGGGAAGTCCCCGTGGAATAGTGGAATCGGGCCAAACCCCTAAGGTGGCCAGGCTCCCAGCGCGATATAGTATGCCCTGTGCATTGAGGATGAGACTTGTGAAACGATGCCTCTCCTCTGAGGGATAAATCAGACCTCGAAGTCGCAACCTGGTAACACGGTTTTTCCCGTTGGAATTTCAGCTCTTCATCCAGTATCAAATTCTTCAGGTTTATGCTCAAGATTATCAGTGTGGGGACATCATAAATCGTGTTGAATCTTCGCATTGGCGGGCTGCTCAATCTTCATTGTGAGCATTCAATTGCCTGGTGGTCAAATTGATATTGAAACTATTGCCCGAGTGTCAGATTGTTTGAATATTTCCACTTCAGTGCCCCACTGTGCCATAAATCCATATCTTCTCCCTCTCTATAAAATTAAGCATGTCTGTGTGTCTGAAGCTTTTTAAGCTCCGCTTAATCTCCTCTGATGCCGCCTTGCCTGGTATCTCGCCGTCGGTCATTATCGGGCTCCCGAATCTGCCGGCCAACAGTCAATCAACATTCGCCTTGGCCGGCACCACGTCACCGGTCCAACAAACTTTGGCAGACACTGCCTTGGCGCTAACATTGACAGATGGCTCCCACCGCAACGAAACAAAGGCTGCCGCGGCCAACGTCGGCATTGTCAGCAGCTCGCGGAGATATCTCAGTTGCAGAGCAAACCTCGCGAAGGGTGAAAACAAATAAAAATTAATTTATAAAGAGGGAGATGCCTGAAAATTAAACCTTCAATGCCATTGCCTCATATATCTTGCGTTATAAAACCAGTCGCTTCGATCCTGAATGGCGTAGATTTCCCAGTCAATAGCTGGCCACATTTACGCATAAAACTCGGCTCAGCTTATGCACGCAGTAAAGACCGTTGAATTTCAATTCAACTCCACGGACATTTTAAAGAAACCAAGTAATAATTTTGCAAAAGGGGATGGGAGGCCGCGAAGCGGCCGACCAGCCCCTTGTACTGGCTAAAGATTTCTGTCAAACCTGGCTCTCTGTACCCACAACTCTCACAGTATGTCATCGCCGAGAACAGGACATCTAAATTGATACGGGTCCCAGAGGAAAGTTCACAGGGTTCTGAACATGTAATAGCCTGCATACTGCATCCCTGGCAATTTTAGGGAGATATCTATTGCCGGTGGTGGCAGTTTCTCAGAACCCAAGCATTTCACTGCAATCTGTGAGCCTTTGGGTCCACAATTGTGGGTTATCATTCCACACGCAGGCTAGAGCAGTGCATAGAGCGTCATAGGCACAACTATGGTTTTTACTGTCCTAGACGAGGCCCACCGGCGTGCCCTGCCTCTCAATCAATGAAAAAAAACTGCTCTGGAACGGGTGGGGGGAATCTGGGGCATGTTTCATCGCCGATGATCCTGGCAACTAAACCCGCTGAATTTCGTGCCGCTGCAATTTGGTTTTCTACACATTACCGTGTGGTAGGCGAATCGACGGGGTAAGTGAGGTCTTGGATCCATTGTATGAGATCAATAACAGTGGTTCGTGGAATGGGATCGCGAGCATAGGATCACTTTCGGTTGCCGGAGCATCGCCATCAGAACGGACAACTGGACACTGACAGCTCGGGCAGTGCCGAGCTGTCACTCGGCGGTGCTTTGTCGCCGATAATCCAGCTAAATCCGCGGAAGTTTCACGCCGCTTCAATTTGATTTCCTACGCATTACCGTAAGGGGATCGATGTGGTTAGTGAGGTCTTATGAGACTCGTAGAAAGGGATTGTCAGCAAAGTTGCCAGGGCGGGGACCACTTTGCCGGCTACCGGAGCACAGCATCCTGACAGCACCAAACAACAAATAACAATAAGTTCCATCAAAAGAGACTGAATTTTGATCGAATTCCTAGGGTAAACGCGTTTACAAGAACGAATCCTAAAATAATTTAGGAGTCGTAATTTTTTCGGGTGTTCATTCCTCGGCAATCACATCAAACTTCCCATATATGGAAATCCGGCGATTGGCGGAGCAATTTTTCTCGTGTCTTTAGACCTATTTGGGCCTCAAAATTGAGCCGTCACTGTCACCTAGGCCAAAAATGTTCAGTTCAGAACCCTCTATCACCTGTCACCTGAACACTGGGTCGAAATATCTACAATAGCCATATCGACGTTACATCGACTAGCCGAAGGGCCTCAACAAGGACCGATGATAATAGGTGGGAAGGCCTGATGTGAATCCTGACAAAATTTTGACATTTGGGCTGCCAGGCCTGGCCAAAATCCTGACAAAACCACCTTTTGGGACGGCACTGCCTGTCCTAAATCCTGACAAAACCGTGTTAGCGGGAGAAATTTTTGGAAAAAAAAGCCCATGTAGCGCCTATATGGGGCGCAAAAATTGGCCTGATGCACGATTCCTGACATTTTTTGGCCTCTTTCGGTGACCAGGCCTGGTCAAAATCCTGACAAAATCCGGAAATCCGGCAAAATCAGTCCTGACATTTCTCGATTTCAAAAATCAGGCCTTTTGGGGCATTATCATCGGTCCTCCTCAACATCAGTGTGCTCGAGTCCAGCCTCTCTAAAATTAGTAGGCGACAGTTGGGCGACAGCCTGAATGTTCCATGGATGCCCACGTGCTCTACAGGTTTCGTAAATGCCGGGTGAGCAGGGAGACGCCCTCCCTTCCTTCGTCTCTCTTATCTTTACCCGATGCCAGTCGTCGAGGATCCCTTAGATTTTCTCCTGGGATACTGGGAACAGCGAGCAGCTTTATCCTCGGTGACTGGGCAAGCGTATTGTTACAGACAGATTGCTGACAGTTCTGTAGCCATCCACCTCCCCCGATGGTCAAGAGCCTCTCCAAGGTCTCGAAGAGCAAATCATGGAGTCTCTTGTCAACGTGCTTGACTCTCGGGATGCCAGACAGGCAGTTCGGCTCCTTCAAGACGGGGTTGCTCAACAATTCCTGGACGCCGTACATCACGTATGCGCCCCCTCGTTCTTCACCTAGAATATTTTCTGATCTTGCACTCAAGGTCCTGCGCAACGCGTCCCTCCCAACCCCCGAATATGCTTCGAATGCACGGCGAATGATGCTGAAGCTCTCTGAGGCGTGCGAGAAGCTTCCGAGTGCACTGCGCATTACCGGAGTTCGCAACCGCGATGAGCATGCGATGTTCTACGGAGGCTTCGGAGACATCTTCCCGGCATCGCACCAGGGGAAACGGGTCGCTCTCAAACGCCTCCGCATCTTTACCGCAGATGCCAACTCTCATCGCACTCGTTTGGTCTGTGTCCAATATTTGCTTTGTGATATCGATTGAACAATCTCCCAGCGATTTTTCAAAGAGGCTCTCATATGGGAAGGTCTGCACCACCCGTTCATCTTGCCCTTCCTCGGCATCGACAGTGATACCTTCCCGTCGGCACTCTGCATGGTATCACCTTGGATGGAAAGTGGCACTGCGTTGCAATACCTCGAGGATCACGGCCTAGCAGAGGTAGATCGCTTGGTGAGTTAGGTCGAGGCCCAATCGAAGCACTGAATGAATGCTCCTGATGTTAGCTCCTCGAAACTGCGGAGGGTCTTAGATACCTCCATTCCATGAACATTGTCCATGGCGACCTTCGTGGCAACAACATACTCATTTCGGACGATTTCCGTGTGTGTCTGTCCGACTTTGGGCTCGCCAACATAATCTGCGACACTCAGATAACCGTGACCGCGTCCAGCTCAAACCACGCCGGAAGCGCGCGGTGGCTTGCACCGGAGCTGATCCTCCCATCCGATTTTGATTGTGACCATTTCACCCGGACTCGTGCTAGCGATGTATACGCATTTGGATGTGTCTGCTACGAGGCAAGTTCGAGTGGAGGGATCCTCATCATTGTGCTGACTCGGTTCACAGCTTTATACCGGCGCCCCACTGTTCTCCGAAATGAAAAATGATATGGCGGCCGTGCTGAAAATCAGGAACGGAAAGCGACCGGAAAAGCCGGTCCAAATTTCGGATGCCCTGTGGAAACTCGTCTCCGCTGCCTGGGCGCAGGACTGGCGACAGCGACCCGGCGCTCCTGAAATCATCACGTTGTTCCCCGCGCCGCCGTACGAATTTCTGTGACATTTATAAATGTGCTAATCACCCAAGAACGCCTCAGGGTAGAACAGGCTGAGCCAATCGCCGGCATGGATATACAGGCACCAAATTTGCCCTTGAGCGACGGGACGGGAGGTGCAACAGTCTACGTATCCGTGGCAGAAAAATATGACTTATCACCGGACGCTCGCGACCGCCGCATCGACAAGGCCAAGGGAAAGGTCCAGGTCGTCGGTTTTGACGGCACCAATCAGGACGGGGTAGACGACGACGAGTGCGCCCCCTTCTTCTTTCTGCCTCGCTTCTCTTACCACCACCCCAGCGTGTTCCCCACGCACTGGCGTCCAAGGAGCTGCTTGTTTCCGTCCTCTGCGTTCAACTTAGGCGCCGACGACACGGCGCTCGATTACCGGCAACCGATGGGGCTCGTATATCCGGCAGACCCTGCGTGGATGCAGCACCCTTATACACATGTCAACCCGACTCAGATCCTCGCGGAAGCCAGGTATCTGAGCTTCCATACGAGCCCGTCGAGTGACGGCTGGGACAGCGAGGTCCACTCGAGCTCGAACGCATCGCCCGAGCGGTATAACGTATCGAATGCGTCGACGCTGCCCTCGGCAGGAGGCGCACCCAGCGCGCGACCCGCACCGGCGGCAGGGCGCAAGTACATTCCGCTCAAGCAGGGCGCGCAAGATGCGCACAAGCCCCTTGGACAAGGACCACCACGTGCGCTTCGGCGTCTGACCTCTCAGTGGCGCAGCACTGTGTAAAGCCGAAGAACTCTATAGGAATGCCCTCAAATCACTCCCATGGAGGTGGGCAAAACCTCTTATGGAGTGGATTTTGGCTGAATATTACCTCTCTGGGCGTGCTCGAAGCACTCCAAGGGAGTGCTTCCTATGGAGTGCTTCAGGCACTTCCATGGAGTCTTTCAGACACTACTTTCCATGGGCCGCATCCCAATTCCTCCTTCGTCCGTTCATTCAATAAAATATGGATAAAATTGTATTCGCAAGTACTAATACAACGAAATAATACACTGCACTGCAATACCTTAATGGTCTCAGGAACCTGTGACTTAAGTCAGTTACGGTGAAACACAAGAATTGAAGACCACTTAAGAATTGTGCGAAGAAATCCATGGGAAATGAGACAATGATTCTGCGAGAAAACAAACTGACTTAAAAACCACGTCAAGGTCAAATGAGGATCGAGAAACTGATAAGGGCAGTCAACGACACGGAAGAGATGACAAGGGACGCATGTTCTCAGTCACGGAACTTTCAGCAAGAATCCAGAGTGTGTGTATTGGTACAAATACCTAGAACATACATCATCGACCAACATTCCATATTATTCTATCGGGTTCAAGTCCTTGAGGAAAAATTCAATGAGCAGAGCGTGCGGAGAATTATTTTGGGCGGCGCAATGTAGAGCGGGAAAACGGGGGTGAAACGAGAGCGGGAGGGCAGAAAGAGTTACAGGACAAAAGATTGCAAGGGTCGAGTCCATATCTGAGTGCAGGAGAATATAGGAAATGGGACACTACGACACATCTGTCAAAACCTCAGAAAATTCGACACCACTGGCAAATCAGGCACATAAATCAGAAACCACAGCACATTTCGGAATTGAGGACACATTACATTACCATAATCACAAAAGGCGACACACTTTCATAAAACCCGACACGCTCCATTCCGTAGCCTGGTCGGCCGGGAGCTTGGGAAACAATGCCATCACTATTCTTGCTTCTTTCTATCTCTCTTCTTACTCTCATCCGATATTCTCGTCGTAAACATCGACGTTTCTGCTGTATTCTCGCACGTCGCTTCGCCTTCAACCCACACCTTGCCGCCACATAGTACTGCGGGGACGACATCCCGTGGCATCACTGAGTACTGGAAACCACGCTAGCTGCTACGCGAGGGTGAGTTCCTGAACCAAAAGTGTGTTTTCTTCAAATCTGCTGAGCTACAGCCCTTTAGGCGGGATGCGTCAGCATCACCCTGGAGGTCCCATTCAACCCACGATTCGCTGTGATTCCGGGAACCCAAAGTACGTCCACGACCTGTTTCTGGTAAGCTTTTTCATGGTCCCATGAAGTGAGTAGGATGCCGGTATATCAAAGAGGGTGGCCGCCCCGCCAAATTATGGACCGCTTTCTTCTCATGCCATTCCGCGAGCCTTGACGCGGTCTCGCTCTTTGTCTATGGAACGGTGAGCTCTCTCCTCCATGTATTCATTTACTCACTAGATCTTGCAGAGCCTGCAAAGGCCAGATGAGGAGGGACTTTTTGTGTGTCAGAGCCAAACTTGAGGTATGCCACCGCCGTTTGTAGATACATATCGCGCGCGATTACATAATATTCACCATACAAATATTCATGACCATCTGTCTGCCTTATACCACAAAAATAATCTGTTCTTCTGTAATGTTGAAATCTCAATGCGTGCCTTTCAACGTTTCAACATGCACCTATGCTGGAGCGAAGCGAAGGTGTATCTTGTCCAGGAAATTAGGATTGGTTATACACTGAACTGTGGGATGTCACTTCACAGTAAGTAAGAACCCAGAAAAGGAAATCACATGTTGAGTGGCAAGTCCAAGAAAGTTTGACTTGGAAGTATTCAAATTGAGGCGTAGAGCCATAAGCGCAACAGAAGCGCACAGGTGGAGTAGCGAGGGCATCCAACGGAGTGGCAGCGAAGCGGCGATGTGCAGCTGCAGCGACGAACTAACCTTGACCCGACTTCGTGTTTAGCAGGCTGTGTTGGAGATGCTTACTTGGGAAGGAAAGGCTTGGTACTGTGTCGGAACCTGTGAGATCCAAGGTACTGTGTCGAACTTTCTGATATGTGTCCGCCTTTCTGAAGCTTTACAGATGTGTCGCAGTGTCGCGTTTGGGGGAGCCTAACTATATGCTATCGTCATTTGGGGGTCCAAATGAGATTAGTACACAGTCAGGCCACATAGCTAGTGAATAACGGGTGACAGCAGAAAACAGAGCCACGCACCGCTTCATCGAGCTCTTGGGACCCCGACGTCTCCAGCGGGCCAGCGGTGTGAAAGTGACCTTTTTCTTGATCTCTGCGCCGATATTAAGTATGTAGTATTCAGATAGGCACCGGCAATGGTGATGCGACGGCCTCCGCAAACTGGGGGTAGGAGCACTGAAAGCTGATTACGGGGAACGATTTACTTAGGATGCCTTTCGATGTTCGTTATAATTTGAGAGGAGCGCGAGGGCGGCAGCGCCGAGGTCGTGCGTGACCCATGTTGCGAACTGCAAATCATCTGGCCCATCCTTGGGGACAGGGAGCGTGTCTCCGGTATCTGTCTTTTTCAGGGCACCGAGTCTATGGAGGAGCCTCAGAAATTGATCGTGAAGAGTGTAAAATAGTGTGATCAGCACAGCGTGCTGGACTCCCGACGCTCTGAGGTAGTCCTCGATCTCTATTTTATCTAGTAGGCATGTGATAGACATACGTGCACAAAACAAGGGTAGGTAGGTAGGTAGGTAGGATTACACGGCACGGTCCCGCTTAGGAACGCCGGTTTGAGGAAGTATCCCGGTGAACTCCAGGTGTTTAATGTCCACCATCGTCCCTCGCCTCCAAGAGTTTCACGAGTCGAGCTCACGCACCCGGTCCCCCGTCGCGCTGTAGAACCCGATCCACTCCCAGAAGCAACCCCAACTTCATCGAGGCACACAGAATCTCCTCCCATATCGTCACAAAAGGCAGATGTTGGCATATCTTTGATGATTCGTCTCGTCCTCCGTAGTTTCATCCAGCTATCTATCCCAGGGGCTTTTATGAAGCTTGGGTGGAGTGTAAACGGCGGGCAAGGATCTGATATCCAACGTCTATCCGATGCAAGAAAATGGTAGAAAATAAAGCACACCTCTCCGTTGAGAAACCATAACTCGGAACTGAACTTTATGGCACACAGAAAACGGCGGGCTGTGCAGATTGAATGCAAAAAGAATCTCAATGAATGTGGTAGTCCTCAGCTAGCACCCTGAGCATGTTGTTGAATTCAAAACAAAGACAAACAGAGTAAGGCTCCAACCATTTAGTTTTCGTGTAGACCTGGGGGCAAATTAAACGAAAACGGTACTTACACGGTTTAAAACCGTGTAAAACCGTTTATAAATGGTTTTTTGCCGGAGAACCTAAGTTTGAGTTAGAAAAGTCAATTATGAGCCTCAATCGCAGCCCAGGCCGCATTCTGAGGAGGCTGGCACTATTATAATGCTCACAGCTATACAACGTATCAACCTTAAGTATCCAACCAAATGTGTCTGGCTTGGAAACTCGATCTCCGGGAGGTTCAGTCAAGGAGGCGGCAGGCTGGGCGGGACGGGGATTGCCGGCCGCCATCAATCAATTACTCGATTGGGATAGATCTTGTTTTGGTCCCGCCCCCGTGTTCCACAAGAAGTTTGTTTTGCATTGGGTCTGTACCGGGCATTCTTATGAACCCCATGAATCATCTCAGCCCTCAAACACTCAAGATGTAAAGGCAGAATCGCAGGGCCCGGTAGTACTCTGGCTGTAACCGTTTAAACCGTGTAAAAATGGTTTGTAAACTGTTTGCACCTCCGCTCAAATAAAACGGAAACGAAAACGGTTAAAACCGTGTAAAACGGTTTATACACGGAAACGGTTGGAGCCTTAAAACAGAGGGGTGGTATGCGTGGTAACAAGCGCTCGATGGAGTTGCTTGTGTCCGATGAATAACCAACAAAGCATGCCGGAATGACTGTATTGTGACTGCCATTAGAGTGAGCAAATAAACCAGCGCGATAGTGCTGCCAAGTCGGGTGGAAACCGAGAAAAACCGGTAAGGCGCAAGCTTGACAGTACCACCGCTAGATAGGTGATCGGGGTTCTTCTGAGATTCGAAAGAACTGCGCCGGCACTCTTAAGAATGGAAAGACGAGTTTCCCCAAGCGAAAGACAAAATCCGAGAATTTTGCGACTAGGGGAATTACTAGATGGAGAGAATGAGACATACGGCGGAGAGCTTCTAAATTTCAAAATGAAAACGGTTAGGGCAGCCAGTCTCACGCCATGAATTGGCCCCAGCCCGGCGAGCAATGCACAAGGGCACCGCAGTGGTGATGGCTCGGAAAATGGGGTATTTGGACGTTTGACCAGGTCCGCGCGCGATCTGAGGAAAATGAAGACGAGAAAAGGCGGAGTCACTCTATGGGACGTACATCAGGGTTCCAAGATCAGGGCGATTTGGGCGCCGAGTACCAACACCAACATACGCAGTGTAAACAGACTGGCCAGCAACGCACAAGGAAATTGCGAGAGGGTATTCATCTCCCTGAGGTGAGTCCCATCCCTGGTACAGCCTTCGTTTTATCTAATGAGAACGCGTTGTGGCGGCATGAGACTATGCGCGCCGTCATCGATGGCCACGGTATCCCGATGACATTCAGCGGGCGTTGATTCAGACGATGGGCCTTGACTCTGTCCCCATGTCGGATTCAAAGCTTCCGGAGCCGTGGTTCTGTAACTGGGAGGCTTGGGGCCTCTTACCATACTGGCATAATCTGACCATCCTATCGCTTGACGACATCGCAGACTCGCCGTGGAAGTGTCTCGGAATCCGCATCAACAAGCTGCTGATGTTCCGCAGCGCAGGCTTCGACAACACGACTACAATGTTCGCCGGGGAGGCCGGGCGAGCCAGACGCAAGGCGTATTATTTGTATGATTCAACCTCACAAGACGTGTACCGCTTCAATCCAGCGCAGGAGCCGATTGCAAAAGCTATAGAGGACTTCATTGAATGCAGACTGCAACAGCATGACGCACCGGGGATCCCTGCGTGACCTTCCGGCCCCTTACAATCGACTCCCTCTCTGGAACCTTTCTAGAATGCCAGAGCTTTTTTAGGGCTCTCTCTGGCATATCGAGGAATCCCTGGTCGATAATTTCCCCCCTATCACTGAAAGTGCGGCACCTCGCGCTCGCGAGTGTATCTGTGGTATCTCCATGATTCCAAGGTCATTTCTAGGAATTAAAGATGACTTCAGCTGACGATTGGGCGCTGGCAGACACATTGGGCGTCAGAGCCCCGCGTCCACCGCGCACCGTTTCTAGAGCGGCGTGAGATGATCGCCAACGTATCTCGTGAGTGGTGCGCCATCCCTGGCACCCACCTCCCCTCCCCATGGTCCTGCGACTGGTCAAACTGTACTCTGAAAGCGGATTGCGCCTCTCAGCAGCCGAGCCTTAGAGTGCTTGCTTTCATTTGTTTGGCGGTAGCTGACGTGCACTTGCAGCGGGAAACGCAACCTTCTAGCTATGACCCACTTCGAAGTATTTCTATATTTTGGGTCCACTTTCCTTCCCGCTCACCGCCTCACAGGGTACTTGGTCCTCGCGGGCCCGTGAACACTGGGTCGAACGGACAGAGTACTACCGGCACGACCCACCCCACGCCGCCGCCTGGCCTGCGATTCCCGACGCGCAGCTTCCCACGCCGTTCACCTGCACCTGGCATGCATTTGCCCCTGTACCACAATGGTACGCGCGTGGCGACGACCCCGCGATGGAACGCAGTAGGAGCTCCGCAAGTGCTGGGGCGTCGCGGGGTTCACCCCCGTCGTGTATACGGCGGACAGCCCGCACGCCTGCGCGTTTCACTGCCTCACGGTGCTGCGCGTTTAGGAGACACATTACGTCTGGTTGTACGAGTCGGACGCCACCCAGCTCTGGATGCGGAAGTTTGAGGGGACATACGAGAGCGTGGAGGATTTCATGGAGAATGCCGACTGGAACGGACTGTCGCCGATGAAGGAAACGGAGGCTTGGTTGGAGAAATAGGGTGATCCGAGTACGTGCCACGAGAGCGACGAATACTGATCTCGGACTCGGTAGGCTGTAGCCTGAAGCATCCCAACTTGAAACTTGCTTGAAACATTATTCGGAATCAAATAACACGTTGTGATCATGAACTGTTCCAGGGGGTATCCAACTTTCAGCGGTACAAACCCTGAAATAATTGCTTATTTGAAGCAGAAATTCCTCGATTGAAACAAAACATTCTCTTAGTCGAATCACGAAGGTTTGCGGACCACGTCGGTCATCCTCAAGCTAATCTCAAGAGACGTGCATTCGGAGGAAGCCTTCATTTTCGAATACTTCTCCTCACCGGAACTAACGTCTGATCCGCGGAACCACTACATCCCGCTACTGGCACAGCTGTCGCCACCCGACGACGAGGACAAGCTGATATTCTTGATGAAACTGATGCGGCCTAGTCTCTTATAAACAGACGCTACAACATTTTTTCGCTCGTACCTCGCGTTGTTGTAGATGCGGCCGCACGACAGCCCGAGATTCGATACCTTCGGTGATGTGGTGGAGCTCTTCCGTTCGGTGGTCGAGGTAGGACGCTTCGGACTTCCCGCTCGTCGTCACAATTCTCGTCCTCACTGTTCCAGGGCCTACAATTCATGAATCACCATCGTGTCGCACACCGGTGCGTCTTCGTCCCTCTTTCTTGGAGGTACTGGACAGACAGCAGTGCTAACACCTACCCCCAACGACTGCAACGGCTGGATGGGCAGCACCTCTTCCCCCATGGATTCCATCCCCAAGTTCAAGGCCTCAAACCGGAGGAATTCCGCCACGCCAAGTACTACACACGCACGCAGCGCCCCGTCAAATACTACCCCATCGACTTCGGCCTTTCACACAAGTTTGCGCCCGGAGAGATACCCCACACGTACATCATCGAAGGCGGCGACGGCTCACCGTCCGAGTTCGGCACCGTTGAGGAGCGGCGAGACCTCTCGATCCGGCACAAACTGGTCGACCCATTTCCGACCGACATCTACTATGTGGGGAACATGATCAGGCGATGGTTCTTGGACGTGCGTACTTGTCATATCTGTTCTATCCTGCCATGCCGACACGCACGCGCATCGAGGCCATCGGCCTCAGGCCAAAGTTCGGCTTCGACTTCATACGTCCCTTGGTCGCCGACATGGTGCAAGATGATGCCGCGAAGCGCCCGACCATCGACGAGGTGGTATTCCGCTTCGCCGAGATACAGCGCGTGGAAGCTGCGCCTCGGGTTGTCAAGAAAAGCGACTTTCGGTTCAACCTTCCCCGCATGTTGGCACACTGGGTCCCAGGGCAGGTTGGTTATGGGCCATGGCGTTATGCGAGTGCCTGCGATCCCTAGTCCTAAAATATGATCCCCTTTCATTTACTGTTACCTTTTCTTCACGTGCTATCTAAGCCTATTTTGTGCTTCAATAGACAACATTGTCTCTGAGTTCGACTCGAATCTAGTCAGGAGATCCTTACGATTTTTTGGTGTTGCAGACTCGATTTTTCAGAAACTCCTCGATCTTTTGTATTCTGAGAGAACGAAGGGGGGAAGGTATAGAGTAAACGGTGCATATCACCATGAAAATGACAGAGGATGATGCTAGGATTTTATTTGGAGTCATTTGACCCAGGGATGGCCGAAAACCCATTGGGCAATCATTTTGTTCACTTAGTGTACATACATTGCGGGAATTCGCCTCCTCGCGCAATCACGCAAAGTCGGTGTTCAAAATCCCGCGCAACTTCTGCCGGTGATCAAACCCCGTGCTGATACTCAAAAGCCGCAAAACTTTGGCGGCCGTCAAATCCCGCGTAATTGGGGTCTGTTCAAGAAAAACTCCGCTACCTTGAATTCAAACCAAACCAAAGGAAATTCTTTGCGGGATTTGAATGCCACAGTTTCGCGGCTTTTGAGTACTTACCGGCAAATTGCAAGGGGTTTGATCACCGGCAAAAGTTGGGCGGGATTTTGAACACCGACTTTGCGTGATTGCGTGAGGAGGCGAATTCCCGCAATGCATGTACATGGGTTGAAGTTGTGCAGGATTTGGACTGAAGAGACGAACATAGCGCGATGTGTTACGCACGGGAATAAATGTACATCCGGAGACTCTTAGGTTTGGGCTGGTTCAGGAATCAGTGACCGTTACAATGAATGTACGAACATTTCAAGGCCGCCCTCGACGACTCTTGGGTTGAGACACTTCTCCTCGCTGCCAATTTGGTTACCACCCCGATACTTTAGATATATATAGATCTGATGAATTCCTTACGGAACAAATGACAACTACCCGATGTTCGAGTACAATAACATACCCGTTTCCAGACACTGTCGAGGAGAGGCGGCGGTATAATTATTTCTAGAAGATGAGGAAGAATCAACTCATGTTATCCAATGTAGTTGATGCGACGTGCTGGTATCCGTGCTCCACCTCTTGAGAGACACAGGGAATCGATGAGATCGAACTGGCTCAAAAGGAGAAAACTTGCCGCCCCTCGAGGCGAGTCGCTGCGAAAGCCATAGAAAGTATGTGAGATGGGTGTTCATGCAGAGCGATCCTAATAGAACAAGAGAACCGCTATTAACGGACGGCCATCCGCGATCCAAGCGGCGCGGACCTAGGCGCCAGCGCCTGATGGGCACCGCATTTAACGAATAACAATATCCATCAGTCGGAAAAATAGACGAAGTGAATACGTCATTATGAAGATCACGGAAATCACGGTGAATCGCGCATCATCGAAGAAATCTATGTACCGTAGGAGTGGACGAGATTAAGATCAATTCCCGTAAACGAAAGAGCCCAGGTCAAGTGCTGGTCGATGGGACTCGAACCCATGACAAATTCAAGGAAAAGCCAGGAGTCGGGGGCGAGGTGAGACCGAAGGTATGCAACGGACCGCATGGATGATACTTTGTTCCAATGTGTCTGGACTGGAGGAAACCGTTCCATCGTCAAACCCACGGGCAAACAATCAGGCTCGACGAGGCGGGACACCAACAACGAACACGATCCCATAACAATTTGGCGATGCAATTTGTCAGATGGCGGAGATAACCGGGGTCAGGCTTGGGAGTGGTTTGACTTGGGTATAAACACATACCGAAAAGAATCAAGTAAATGAAACACTTTTCTTTGCCGGTGGCGCAGTCGGAGCGTCGTCTCCTTGGGGCGCTGAGGTAGATTGCTTCAACTGTTTCCGGTGTTTACTTCTAGCCTTCTTTGACTCAGTTCGTTGTGCAGCAAGGATTGCCTTCGCTTCTTTCTGTGGAGAGTAAATCCAACGGCAATTGACGACTTGAAAGGGACGGATGATCACCAGTTTAGCTTTTGATTCACCACCTTTCCGGGCCGGGTTGGCCGATCTCGCGGACAAAGCTGTTGAACACGATCATGTCGCATGGTAAAAGCCACACAAATCTGTACAATTTGATGATTTTCGACCTTGATCTGCGACCTTTCAAGTTGCTCTGACATGTCAGCAATTGATTCGGCGAGTCCGCGGGCAGCCTATTGACAATGGATGCTAGTTTTGGCCGGTAAGACGAGCACCAGAAGGTAGAATTAGATCCAGAAATTGTTTGGGACGCTTTCCTTGTCTCCCAGCCTTGGTTGAAGACTTTTTGGCCATAAAGGACGTGCTGGAAAAGGACAACGCGAATGCTGACTAAGCCGGCACGCACACGAACTGTGATCACCTTTGACCTGCCCGTCTAGGCCAGAGCGTTACTTTCCGCAGAGGTGCAGTACATGCCGGAGCACAGAAGTTTTTTCTTTCCTCGGGCGAGTTGACCGGATCACCACCCAACTCGATTCCAGTTATTACAGCTCAACTAAACTAAAACTGCCAACCGGCGGGCTCAGTTGGTCGTTCGTCTCATCGATTACTTTCCGCATGTGTACGAAAATCTTTGGTGATGACCTTACACGGCCATATGCATATTCTTTTCCTCTACATGACGCTACCAAGGCTGTCTATATCCTCTCATCTGCGCAATTATCAGATCGGCAGGGACTTCAGGCGTTTATCATTTGCCAGGGGAAGCTTAATTGTAAACGGCATCAGGGGCTACCCAGGTATTCAAATTGACTACGGCTGCGTCAACTACCGTCCATTCACCGAAACCAGTGAAATGGGAACGAATATTTCAGAGCAGGATCACAATATAGCCACCTTGCTCTTTAAAAGACGGGCATCCGTGGCGAATTCCTCATTCACCTTTCTCATTCCTCCCATTACAACAACTACATCCCTTGCTCATTATGTGCCGTTGGCGTCAGTGAGTGCTCGCGCCTTTCATTGTGGTACGACGCCTAACTAACATGACTTACAGTGTCCGAAACTTCTATCTCCGCTGCGGCCACGCGGAAAGCCTCGTGAGTCAAGTGGTGAATAGTAGCATATGCTCTCTGACTCTAAATCTGTAGCCTCCCGTCGAAGTGTGTCCTCATCCTCCCTCGGCTCATAACGTGACTGACTCTTTCAAGGTTCAATGCGGAAGCACCCAATGTAAATTCAGTCCCAACCATCCAGCGGGGTGTGTACCCCCGTTGTGCACAAGGACGTGTGCTCAATAGTAAATTAAAATATTTCTTGGAGAAAGCGGCTGCTAATCCCCACTCTTTAGTCATGTCTTTCCGGAGCAGTATAGTACGCCCTCGCAACCTCTTTTTTTGCGCCCTGCTAACGACCGAGTAGCTCCCAACATCAATGGTTTCTGTGCAGCTTGCACCCGTGCTATGGGCGGCCGTCGCTATTAACCGTTAGGG
The DNA here is from genome assembly GCA_029204335.1 of Mycena vulgaris. Taxonomy (NCBI): domain Eukaryota; kingdom Fungi; phylum Basidiomycota; class Agaricomycetes; order Agaricales; family Mycenaceae; genus Mycena; species Mycena vulgaris. Next base: position 204,314 of record JARGYA010000072.1, on the reverse strand, counting down.
GACTCCATAAATCTTGTCGTGAAATACAATGTAGATAATACCTCGCAAACACCCTAGACTTATCCAAACCTTGTATCGCTTCCCCCCAATACTTATATTTCTGTGTCTCTTCGATTGCCTTGAACGGCTGGAAGTGAATGTCGAAAGCAACGGATCAATCTATTAGGACGTCTATTAGCCAAAGATGGAGCCGACTGCCGTGTACGTGGATACCGAAGTACGGGTCCTCGAATAGATGTCCCATTTAACAGTCCACCTTTTGAGACTGTTCCAGCATAAGCGCGGGGATGCGAGTAAATTGTCCACCTTGCGGGCGGGTTAAATACCTGGTTTAGAGGCCCCGCCCCCCTAGAATGGCGCCAACGTTTCCCAGACCTAGCACGACTGCCGCACGATGACGATGCGGAGTTAGCAGTAAATCTTCGATTGGTCGCCGTGGCGCTAAGATCAACTTCCCCCGATTGTGGACACCGTGGCGATATCTTTTAAGGCTGTACGCGCGTTTGTTGACTTTGTCGCGCATGGATCTTTGATTTGATTCCTGAACTCCAACCAGTGATGCAGGCAGTGAGCAGATACGAAAACCGAGAAATCGGTCAAGAACAATGACCGCTAGGATACTATTCTGCCACGTTAGAACTCGTTTCCAAAGTGGCCTTTGACCTTCTTGGGTGTGTAGATAACAGATCGGGCTGTCGATGAATAATTTTGGTAGGCGCCACAGAGTCCTAATCGGGAACCAAGGTCGGCAGTTCGGCCCTAATCACCGAGTAAGCACCACCATCACTAAATGAGCAATAAGCGGTTCTTTTTACCTTGAATGGAGTGCCCACTGGCGGCCAGGGCCTTGGGTGTTGCTTGGGTGTCTTTCTCTCGATTCGTACGACCTTTATCGCCCTTGACCTTGCCTTGAATTTCAATCAGTACGTTCTGTGCCAGGGGGGTTTCGGCATTAAAATTTCGGATACCGAGGGGGGGGGGGGGGGGGGGGGGGGGTCCCGAGGGCGGCTGAAAAAACTTCTGTCATGTAGTATGAGGGAGGCTCAAAATGCTTCCCAGAGCATAGTAAGATGTGATGGGAGGGTAGGAGAGTGACATCTGGGACCTATGACAAACGAGGCACGAGTTCATATTGTTATAGTGTCTGCTTATAAGAGACTATCTGGGACCTAGAAGACGTGCATGCTGTTGCGCTACTTCGTTGTCCCGATTTGGACTACCGATGATCCTCACGTGCACAGATCAGTTCTCGGAAACACTTGCGTGCCGGCTCTAAGGGTGAAGAAATAGATTCATTGGTGTCAATAATACATATGAGAAATTACAACTACTGCACACTATTAGTGTAATTTTTTGGGACAGTGTAGACATGCCTTCACGGCCGGGAAACACTCCAATTCATACCCTCAGTTCTTGCTCAGTTCAACATTGAATTGCTCAAAGAGAGCCCACCCATTGTGAATTGAGTATGGAATAGAAAACAGTAAACTAGAAGGCCTCACATTACATAGAGTGCCAGACAGGTGAGTAGTCGCATAGTTGGTTGGATATGAAGTAGAACGAGCCGAACTTAAGTCCGGGCCGGTTAGACCTTATCCCGGGCTTAAGTGCGCGCGGAACTTGAGTTCCGCATATCCCTCGGCCACACATGGGCACTGATACATGGTGCCTCCCCCCTTCCGAACTTGAGTCCCGCAAACTTAAGTCCCGCCAGTAGATATTAAGTCCTCGTTGTATTCATATACGTGCACAAATAATAATTACACCCCCCACTCCGAACGTCAGTTCCGTACGACTTGAGTTCCACCGTGACTTGAGTTCCACCTGGTGGACGCGGGGCGCGGGGACGAGGTGGGCGGACGAGGTGGGCGTGGACGAGGCGAGTGCGGGCGTGGACGAGGCGAGTGCGGGCGTGGACGAGGCGAGTGCGGGCGTGGACGAGGCGAGTGCGGGCGTGGACGAGGCGAGTGCGGGCGTGGACGAGGCGAGTGCGGGCGTGGACGAGGCGAGTGCGGGCGTGGACGAGGCGAGTGCGGGCGTGGACGAGACGGGCGCAGACGAGGCAAGCGGGAGCGGACGAGGCAAGCGCGGGCTTGGACGTGATGGCGGACGTGGGGCGCGGACGAGGCGGGCGCGGACGAGGATGCAGACGAGGTATACGTAGCCAAGGTGGACGCGGACCAGGCGGACCAGGCTGAAGCAGGCGCGAACTTGATGGCGGGCGCGGGGCGCCGGCGCGGGGCGGGGATGAGGCGGGCGGGGACGAGGCGGGCGTGAACGAGGCGGGTGCGGGTTTGGACGAGGCGGGAGCGGGCGTGGACGAGTTAAGTTCCGCACGGAACACAAGTTCTGCGGAAAACAACTTGAGTTTCCTCAGATTATCATGCAATTAACCGGGATAGACAGACTAAGAGAATGTGAATGGGTTGGTGGGACGTACACTGTGTATGGAAGGGACTGGGGACTTGAGTCCCATCCCGGACTTAAGTCGAGGGTGGGACTCGAGTCCTTCCGGAACTTGAGATCTACATTCGAGCCGCATCAGCGCTGATCGTTACTGAGCCCATGTAAGTAACACACCAGCGTCCGGGGCGCGAATCGAAAGAGGAAGGGGTCGGCTTGGAAGTGGTACACCGAGTGGTCGTGCTGCTTGGGTAGGTTCAGCTCCACCACCACATTGAAGATGGTGTTGGTGAGCTTCAGGTGAATCGGCTGCGCGTCCCGTTAACATACATTGCAAAAGAGCAGGAAGGAACACTCACAAAGCCATCGTCTGAGACTCCACCTGCGCGTCATCCTCCCAGGCGCCCGCGGCTTCCACAAGTCCAATTCAGGGTGGCAAACATCCAAAAGTCGCCGCGGCACGCCGTCAGATGAGGGTGGCAATGAGCTGGAGGAACGGAGTGGGGCATGGTGTGCGGAGTGTGAAGATGGAGGACATCACTTAACTAGAGCTTGTGTAGTATATGGTCGTCGTGCTGTTGAAGTGCGCCGGAGAAAGAGGAAGTCGAAATTTATCAAGTCAAGCCGCACGTGCCATGGGACAAATATTTGGTGGTGGCAAGGCGGTGACTTGTCTTTGTTCTTTCATCTCCACCTTCTGGCCAACTCAAGACCACCTCCTACTCCGTGGGGGTACCGCCCGTGTCCTCGCCATCGCAAGGGATCCGACCCTCCTCGCCTCCGCTGTCACGAGGATCACCATCTTCCCTTTGTGCCTTTCAAGCCATGGCTGCCGGCCGCGTCGACGCTGTCGTACCCGCTTGCTGATCCGCTGCGCAGGCTGAGCGCAGCCACCACGACTCGGGGTGCAGTGTCTCGCTCGTCCCAATGTATTTACTAGTAATGGTAAGTCTGCTGTTCCCTCGAGTATTTCGCGTGCGGCGTCCGCCAACTCCGTCACTGGCTCCTTCGCGCGCGCCGACTCCACCGCCGCCTCCGCCACCGCCGCCTCCGCCACCGCCGTCTCCGCGCTCACCGACTCCGCCACCGGCTCCTTCGCGCCCGCCGACTCCGCCACCGCTGGCTCCACCGCCGAAGGGGGGGAAGAAGCGCAAGGCGGCGGCTCAGCTGGTCCCAGAGAATGATGGAATGCAAGCGTCTGGGAGCGGGCGCACTAAAAGAGCGCGGAAAACCCCTGAGGTAAGCTTCCATTGCAAGATCTGATTTATTAGCCTGATTTGGAATGACAGGAAGCTGCATCGGAACGCCAAAAGAAGGCTGCAGCTGCGGCGAACGGCCCCAAAGGGAAAGCTAGGTAAGTTTTCTCAAATATTTATCTAGATGTCGACGATGCTGATGAGTATCAGGTGGGAGTATGTTCCTAGGAGCCCGGTGAAGCCCAAGACGAAGAAAAGGTACGAAATCTCGGCTTTCAATGTTTGATATGCGGAACTGAAGTCTCGCAGTAGCACTGGCCAGAACTGAAGACGGCCAAACTTGAGTCCGGGGACTTAAGTGCGGGGAACTTCAGTTCCGGACTTAAGTGCGCGACTCGAGTCCGCAACTTGAGTTTAGGACTCAAGTGCGGGGCTTAACTACTTTTTTATGCAGATCTTCTTCAATATATGTGATCTTGAGTTTTTGGTCAGGACTGAAGCGACGCGCGAACTTAAGTTCAATCGTGCAACTCAAGCTCGGACTGGAACTTAAGCTCGGGCTACCCCCTGCATAAGGGTGTACAGAATGTTTTTTCATTAGATTAACAGGAGTACAGGACTTAAGTTGTAGTACTACTTAAGTTCGAGATTAGGTCTGACCGGCTAGAACTTAAGAGGAGCTAATAAAGTACTTGGTTGGATTAGGAAGAGGTGTCAATGCAGTGGCGGTGGTCCGCACATGACCCGGAGAGACGGCCCGCCGCTAGGGGTGGAAAACTCCTTCCCTATTTGGGGGGGGGGGGGGTCGAAAAAAACTTTTCGACCTTATATCCGTTTTCCGAATCCCGCTTCCCCCTTGTTCTGTGCCAAGCCTTATATGCTCGCTGCACAACCGACCACTGCACCAAAACCCCCCAGATGTGAGCTGTCGTTGAAATCTTGCAGAGATCCGCTTGCACGTTGCATGCCAGCCCCTTCACCTAAATGCCTTCCGCGACTAAATACAGGCTCGGAACGGCACTTGATCTCGCTATTAGGGGTCTGCTCCTAATTGTCTCCTCATCCTGCCTACTTGTCTTCCGGATTTTTTACTATAAAAGCCACACGAACCCCACTGCCGATTGGCCTCCCCCGTCTCCTCCCTACCCGACGGATCGATATTCAGCGGAGCCTGCCTAGTGAGCAGCCAGAGAGTTGCCGTCTCCTTCGACTCCCTCGAGATTCGACGGTGTATCTACGAGGAGGCGCTGAGTGGCTGCATACGAGCAGCCGTATCTCCGCAGACGCTCGGTTGTCTACCCGACATGCTACGAGCCGGTCGACAATCTACCCCCCGATCCCAGTCAGGCGAGACTGGCCGCCCGAATTCTCATTCCCCTCCTCCGAACATGCCGCAGAAGTGCTGCCGGTCCTGCACCAGCGCAACACCTTCCATTTTCGCGCCCAGGCACTCGGACCCGTCCTCCTCGGCGGCCTGGGGCGGTACTGCCTCCCCGACATCCGCAGGGTCCACATATCGCACCACTACGACCACGACGCTCCGCCTGCGTGGGTTTCCGTTTTTGCGCAGCTCCACGCGATGCGCCTCGAGTACCTCACATTCGAGTTCGACGGTATGTGGCGCACGCAGACGGATATCACGCCGCCGTCGGGCGTCCTGGGGGCCACTGTGTGTTGGGTGTCCGGAGTCTATCGAGGTTTGCGGTTCAAGTTGATCATGAGGACTCCCCGATGGCGCAGGAGTACAGGACGGATATCGAGCCGGAGTTGCGGAGGCTGATGCTGCGACCAGGCGCGGACGAGTGATATAGGATATATTTCTGGGGCGGTAGAGCGCGAATTGAAACTCAGAGGGTGTCGAGTGGTAATCACAGATGTAGGTCCACGCGAAACCAGACAACAGTTCAAGAACTTCAGGCAGTCGATAGCTGGATTGCTCAGAAATTGTTGCTGGGCAGACGAGCTTCCGGTAAGTCTTACGCGGTTGAAGCCAAACACTGGTATTACGCATCGTCGACGTCCCAGGGGATTCGCGGCATGAATGGCAGCTCTGCGGTGCCCGTTCATCTCAATTCACAACGAATTAACCGTTGCAGTGACGCTTGCACACCAACTCTCGAAGTGAATTCTAGTCGTACAACTGAACATCTCTCGGAGGCTTCGCAAAATATCGACGACCATCGTTCAGCCGCCTAAACCCCTGCGACGCAAGCCATTTGTCTGCGTCTGCGAATCACGAGTTTCCTTTTCTTTTCTTTTCTAGTACTGATGACCTCGAGTCAGGATTCAGATTAAACGAGGCGATTCGAACAGGGCGCAAACGCACCTCGGAGCGCGCACTGCGGACTGCCAGCGCGGTTCGCTTCAAAACGGAGAATGCGCTCTTAAGCTTTTTGTCGCCCCACGCGAATTAGGGAAGGGTACAGTAAGTCGTTTCCATTTCATTTGCCTGATGGCGTCCGGCTGCCGCGCTTTTCTTCTGCATACTACTGATGAAGTCGGATCTGAATTTCTGAATTAATGTGGCGAATTCAGAAATAAAACGAACATATTTCTCACACAGCGGACTACCAGCACGCCTGCGGCTTCGACGGGGAGAATGGGAATTGCTTGTTTTTGGTTTTGCTTGCGATAGCCGCGATTCCGAATTGGGGAGGGGACTACTAGTATATGTGGAAGGTACTTAGGACTATGTATACCGTATATCTGGATGAATAGAACATCGAATCCCGCCGGCGTCCGGATCACGAGTGGTCTTTCTATTAGTACTGAAGTCGAGTTTTCTACATAAGACTGATGATCGACGAGGTCGAGTGAGAATCAAGTTGCGATTTCAACAAATAGCGGACATACCTGTAACCTCAGATGTCAGCCATCGAACTACGACTGAATCGTTTTTAAGCTTCGATCGAATACGCAGAAGACGAGGAAATGCGGTATGGAATTGGATTGGATGGATGGGGACGTCGCTGCAATCCTCCGCGCGCCGATTTTTGTCCATACGCCTCCGCACGCACACATGGGTGGCAGTAACCAAGTACTCCCGCGCGTGTACCGCAGGCTTGCGCCATACAGTACGCGACACTGCAGGGACTTGGAGGCGCGCGCGCAAAGCGAATAGGCTGCAGCCCGCATTGTGCCGTATGCTCTCGTCCTCTCGTCCGACCAATAAAGAAGCCGCCAGGCGCGCGCGCGCGCGCGGCATAATCGCGCAGTCAGGAACGGAACGTCGACGACCGTTGAAGAGGATTGCGAGCTCCGTCGCGGGCCGCGCCGGTGCACGCTGTCGGGCGCAGAATCTTCAGACCTGCGGACGATACACTCCCTCGGACACGCGCAGCGCGCGCCGTATCCCGTCGATGCGGGCCCGTATACGTAGCACTCGCACCCCCGAGAGACGTCGCTCTCCGCCTCCGCCTCATATGCCGGCACCCCGGGGCGCCGGCAAGTATTCTTGTACATGTGGGCGCGGCGACAGCATCTTTGCGATGCGCGATGCGCGGCAGGAGCACAACCGGAGGATCTGCTCCCCCATACACGCGAGCGGCGCGGCGAAGGACTCGACCATGTGCTCCCCGCAGGAACGCCGGCCGCGGACACGCACACGCTGTATCTCCTGCCCGCTCGCCGCGAGCGGCGCGGAGCGTTCATACTCGGCGCTGTAACATTGGACATCCGTCGCCCGCGCCACATGATAGCTGGGCCCGAACTCGAGGCACGGAAGAGGACGGACGCTGAGGCGGAAGAGGATCACGGTAGTGCATGTTGACCCGTCTCCCTACTCGCCCAGTTCTCTTCAACCCCTGCGAGCGATGCTCGATCCTGGTCCGCATGCAGGATGTCTGCGATCTTTGTGCGGAGAATGGGGTATCCCGTCCGCTGTCACGGCATCATCAGCGCCCGGACGAGCCAGCGCTCCGCGTGTGACTTGCGCGTACGACTTGCAGGCTGCGTCATAGATCGATCCCATGGCTGCGAAGCGCAGTACTGGCACGTCATCCTCGGCGCGCTCGGACGGCGGCTATGCGCGACGCAGCCCGCACGGAGGATGCTCCACATCGAAGGCAGCTGGAGCCAGGGACGACGTGCGCGCACGCCTGAGACTTACGCGGACGAAGCGTAGCGGACCTGGGCAAAAGGAGGACTGAAAAGATATGCGACCGAGGTCAAGAAGACGGAGGAGTTTGTGAAGGCGACAAGTGGTGGCGGTGTTTCTTGATCCGGCGGGAGCGGATCCAATCGGCATGCCCGATATTTTATCTTGACGCACCATGTTTTTTGGGTCGTATACTTACTCATGCGGAGGAGTGTTGCGACAACGTACGCCCCAATCATCCCTTCTCCTGAAAGTGCTTGCCCTGCCGATCTCTCTCCGGGATACGATGAATATGGGTCGCATTAAGACGCGGGAAGCGGGTAGGACACCTCAGCAGGTGCGTTGCTGAGCGTCATATCGGGAGAATCGTGGATCACGCACGCTTGAATTGCAATATCAAACTGCACCTCATGATAAATAGTTGATACAAAATTTTCGAAGGCGTCGCTGCTTGCGCGAGCCGCCGAGCATGGGAAGTCGGTAGAAGGACCTCAGACCGTAGCCTGGGTATGATAAGTATATGTTTGGGCAATGGATTTGTCACGTATCCCCGTAACAGGGCCACTACTTCGCGGAAGCTTAAATACCAAGGTTGGCGAACCCAGGTAATCGAGTCTATTTCCCCCAACCACTGCGACATCCCGACGAGAATTGCGTCAGCGAGAACATCGACCCCTGCGTAGTCGAGAAAGGGGTGCGCTTCAGATTCTTTGGGAAGGATAGAATAGCATACGGGAGTGCACATTTCAATAGCTTCCAACAAGCTTTCTCGAGTTTCGGCGGAATTTCATTCCGCAACTCCGCCAACCGCAGCTACCGTTCGTCTCCGCTGCTATAGAGCGCGGTAATATTCTGAGCGATGCCGTGAGGACCGAGCCTGAAGCAGTAAGCGACACGATTAGCCTGTTTCTCGAGGGCCTGTCCACAGAACGAATAAACTTCATTCAGCGTTCGACCTGGGGCGGCGTTAAAGATGAGCGCCCATTTGTCCTCGTTCCTGCCATGGTGTGCAGCTCGAGCGGGGCTGCTCGGGCTGGTGTACGGAACCAGTGAATGTGGAACAACGCCTGAAGACATGTCTGGGGTTTGGAAAGCTGGAAAGGCACATTGTAGACAGTACAGCTCTGTCGCCGATGCACACAGCATTTTGACAGCTTGCTGGGAAAAGAAATATCGAGAGTGTCTCGGTCAAATGGCTACATTGATATCGATGATGATTGAGGATGAAGGTTTTCCACTTGCACTAGCGTGGCGGGTGGTACATCGAGAAAAGAGGCCGGGTGATCTACGGCAAGAAAAAGTATGCGACTTGAAGATCAGAGAAACTACGTCCCAAAGGTCCGAGGATCATAATATACTTATCACGTCCTTTAGGCCCATCGTTAGATCCTGCAGGCCTGCCTTTCCGTTCCGGAGAATAAATCGTTGGGGGCGGATCGATACGGCCTCAGCAGACTGTGCCGACAAGCGGCTCTATACTAGCCCAGGTCAGCAGAGTCCTGCCGATCTGTGCTGACGGCCGGCTGGAACGCAGCTCCCAAAAACATTTCGGCGGAGAGCTTTGATGAAAAAAAGAACAGACCGGTTTGGGGGCTATCAGCGATGCTTGTTGGGGGTCTAGGGGAAAGACAATGGAGGAGGTACGGACTGACGTGTCGATGATGTGTCGTAGGATCTGGGCTCTCACATTCCTACAAGAGTTTCAAGATGACTCTCTATTCGGGGTATTCTTGCCATCAAGAGCGGATTCCATGCGATGAAGCAGAAGACCAGCGATTGCCGAAGGCGTGCGATCCTCGCGGAAAGGAAGGTTGCAAAGGAAAACCCCGTGAGCAGGAAGCGACGTCGAAGATAATACGCTTTCCTGTATTCAGTTGCGGGAGAAGATGAGGCGTGATTGATGTACACTGGTGTGGCGGAATGCTTGAGACGGAGTATAAGATGGAAGGAAGGAAGAGGGAGTGATGCGGCGCCAGAGCATAGAATCAGGACCCGTCATGAAGGAAAGCGCAGTAAATGCGTTTTAGGAATGAAAAAGTGGGGCGAGGGGAAAACTATTTCTGGTTTGGAGACGGCTTGGATAATCGACAATTGGCAGAGGTCGGGCTTGATACGAGATGGTGCGTTCAAGATGACCCCTCGAGATAACCACTTGGATCTTGGAAAAGGCCCGAGCGACGCGAGATACGGAGCATAAAAGGAGCTGCGGCGTCATTCATGATCAGGGGGTGCAAGGGCAGCAGTCAACGGATGTTTGAGGCGGGCCAATGAAGCTGTCGTTTGGCTTCAAGTAAGAAAGCCAAGACGCTTGAAGCGAGACTGGATGAGAAAGGAGTATCGATAAAACTCCTCGTGTCTGGCCTCCTCCGCAATAAAAACGCTCTTCGCGCGTCATAACGGATCGGTGGGACCCTCCAGCCGCGAAGACATGGAGGTGGGCGCGTCTGATGCGAGCGAATGGACCGGGTCTGGCATTCCCGCAGCATTCAGTTCTCAAGATGGCCATCTATTCGAGGCACCGTATTCTTTCCACAGGGAAGGAGCGGACGCCGGCACGGAGCCATGCGATGGGGGGAGTGAAATCAGCGACGTCAGGCCGTGCGATCCTCGCGGAAAAAGAACGTCGCCGAAACGAAAGACCATGAGCAGGAAGTCGACGTCCCAGAGGGATTGGCTAAGATAATAATCCAGTTGCGGGAGAAGATCAAGGCGGGGTTGATGCGCGATGGTGGGCTTGAGATGACCACGGAGGAGATAGCCTCGAGAGGTCTCCGAGAATTCTTGAGAGGGAGGAAAGTCCTAGAAAGCGCAGCAAGTCACAAACCAATAGTGAATATTATACGGATTAGAAAGCAGGGAAAGGGGCGGGGTAAAAGCTTGGACTCGGCTAAGCGACATTTTTGACAGAGGTCGGACTTGATATGCGATGGTGTGCCCGAGATAACCCCAGAGATAACTTGAGCATGAACAAGGCCGAGCGACGCGGCGAGACACGGAGCATAGAAGGACCCGGGGTTTCATGATCATGAGGACAAGCGCAGCAGTTAACACTGTTTTGGCAGAGCAAATCGGACCGAAAAAGCTGTTGTATGAGCTGAAAGCCAAGCGAGAGTCTGAGACTGAGTATTAATAGAGCTTCTCGCATTCGGCCTCCGCAGTCAGAGTTGGTGCCTAGACCAGAATACAACCGCTCTTCGTGCAATAACAGGTCGGTGGAATCCTCCAGGCGCGAATCAACACATTCTATAGCAGACGCTTTGTGCAATACCGGCTGATTCGCGGCGCGCAGCACTTGGAGACTTGTCAGGCCAAAACAGCGCACCCGACGTCGGGTAATGTCGGGACGTTCTTGACGGCTGAAACAATCAGCTTTCGCTCTCCAGGAGGCCCGCTGCCGTAGATTAATTGATCAGAATCTCCCTGTAACGTATCATCGAGAGCTGTTATACAGCTTTTTTGCCCATTTAAGGTGGAATTACCTTCGAGGCTGAAATCGTGGCGAACCGAGAAATATGTTGGCGAGGCTATGAAATAGTTTGGAGCTGGAGGCCCGCAGTAGAATAGCATTTCGCGAGGAATATATTCGTTGTGGAGAAGCGTGGAGACAGTGCGAAAGAAAAGGTGCCGAACTCGGCAGCGAGGCTGTGTACCGTGGTACGTGACTGCGGAGCTTGTGTATAAGTCGACGTTCTTAGAGTCACTCCTTCGCCGTTCCAGAGCTTCTTCTTACCTCTGCCTCTCATGTCGCACAACGGCCCCGACCGCAAAGACCGCATTCCCTCCCCCACCGACTCCAACAGCTCGCGGGGGAATGTCGTGGACCACCACGCCGCGAATGGTACCAAATTTTCCTTGATTTTCCTGATTTTTTCTGACTTGTGCAGTCACGGACGAGGTTGCAGCGGCCCCCAGGCGTGCGGCGGACCCCAATAAGCAACATATGATTGTTGTGCAGCCGTTGAAGCGCGCAGAGATGCAGGTTAGTCGCGCGGAACTCGTATATTGTCGGTGTTCTCACACGACATTCTAGCCTTCTTATGCGCAGGATCTGGGTACTGGCGAGGTGAGCTGACTCTTCTGGGTGGCCGTCGTGCTGGGCCGAAGCTACCTTGGAACTCGGAGTCCCAGCACGCTCGGACCATCCTTCTGGACTGGAGCTATAACTCACCCTTTCCTAGGTCACCCACGGTCTCTATGGGTCTCTCCTGCAAGGTCTTGGTTCCATCGTCGGTGTCTGTGGCATGATCCCATGCTGTCCGTTCCCCAACCCCTTCCGCGAGGTCCAGCAGGGTGCGTAGTCGTCCTTGTGTCTCACACTACAATCACTCACGCGCGCACAGGCTCCGTGGGCCTTGTCTCCCGGTTCGGACAGTTCTACAAGTCGGTCGACCCGGGTCTCGTGCAGGTCAACGTCTGCACAGAGTCCCTCAAGATCGTCGACGTCAAAATCCAAATCAGCCCGATTGGCCGGCAGAGCGTCATGTATGTCCACCCATTCCTCGCACCGCTTCCTTCCTAACCATCCCCTGCAGCACGCGCGACAACGTCAACGTCGAGATGTACGTCCTCGTGTTGTACCGACCCGCCCGCTGCTGACTCCCTGCAGCGACTCGGTCATCTACTTCCAGATCTGCAACCCCTACCGCTCTGCCTTCGGCATCACCGACCTGCGGCAGGCGCTCATCGAGCGCGCCCAGACCACCCTACGGCACGTCGTCGGCGCGCGCGCCGTGCAGTCCGTCGTCACCGAGCGTGAGGCCATCGCATTTGAAATCGCCGAGATCGTCGGCGACGTCGCGGACAAGTGGGGCGTCGCCATCGAGGGCATCCTCATCAAGGACATCATCTTCTCCGCCGAGGTCAGCGCGAGTCTCAGCAGCGCCGCGCAGCAGAAGCGCTTGGGAGAGAGCAAGGTCATCGCCGCGCGCGCGGAGGTCGACTCGGCACGTCTCATGCGACAGGCGGCGGACATCCTCGCGAGCCCCGCGGCGATGCAGATTCGGCAGCTCGAGGCTTGTGCGTGCTTTCCCCCTGTCTCTCTGATTTTGGGCTGACACGTCGACAGTGCAAGCGATGGCAAAGTCAGGCAACAGCAAGGTCATCTTCGTCCCGATGCAACTCCAGTCCGACGTCGTCGGCCAGCTCGCATCGGGCTCTGGCAACTCCAACTTTGGCGGCGGGAGCACCATGCAGAGCGAGAGCGGCGAGGGCGCGGTCAACCGCGCGGGGCTGCTCAATAGCATGGCCAATATGTAATTGCACCTCGTACCTCTCTTTTTTCGCCCTTCATACCCCCGCCTTTCGTTCCCTTCTGTACGACCCTCTTCCCATCCCTGTATGACTACCCACACGCTCCTACGCCCACGCCCATGCCCACCTTACCTGTACGCCCTTCTAGTCCGCACCTCCGCGCTAGTTAAATTTTCTATTGCCGGCGGTTGTATGTAGTTTACCCAGTTACTTCTGGATCTCGCAGAGAATACAATGCTGTTTTCTCTGTACTTACTTAGGATGGATTTGAACTTCCAAAAAGTTTAGCTTGGCGCCGGGCACGTGAGAGCCACACAGAAGCAAACGGAGGGTCTTTCACTCTTTGTTTTAGGCCACCACCCGTGGCAGCGCAACATCCAAGCCCGGGTTCAATCTCGCTATGCATTTCATGATGTTGCGCCAAGGTGTTCCTCAACAACAATCTGGGAGCCTGGAAAAGCTCATGTTCGCGGACTTGGCAGGCAGTGCGCCTCTCGACTCGAATCGCGTTGTCTACCCAGTCTTGACCCTTCCCACCGAAATCACATCCGAGGTCTTCATACAGTGCCTCCCCTCCCGCTGGACTCCAAACTCCACCAATCCTCACCCGATGTGCGCTCCGCTGCTCCTTCTGCAGATCTGCAACGCGTGGAGAGCCATCGCGTTGGCCACGCCGGAGCTATGGGCTCCCCTACGCCTGGACATGATGAATAGGCGGGAAAAGTATTCTGACCTCCCGACTCTCGAACGGCTCGCCGCCGAATGGTTCGCGCACGCCTGCGCGGTTCCTTTGTCTTTAACTTTGCGCGGATGGTGCGATCATCAGCGCCCGTGCCACTTGCCGGCGCTCATCGACCGGTACGCACCCCGCCTGCGGCACTTGGACCTCGAGATGGGAGTCACTGAGCTCTCTAGTCTCTCCGAATCCCTGGAATTCTCGGCCCTTGAACATCTAAGCGTCCACTGCTGGTTCTTCGGCCCGGGCGAAATTAACGGGGACATGCTCACCCATGCCTTTAAATCTGACACGCCGCGGCTCCGCGAAGTCAAATTCAGACGCTTCGATAGCGCGTTCCTTTCAGGGTGGCTTCCTTGGAACCAACTGACGTCTTTCATCTGCGGCGAGATACCCGCAGCGGCATTCCTGCAAGTCCTACGCTGGGCCCCGCTCCTCGTGCAATGCACCGTCCATGTTGACCGCGTGCCTGCCACCGATCAGCCACTCCTTTCGCACGTCTCGCTCGCGTCACTCACCTTGCGCGCCGGTAGCAGCGCCCAGTTCCTACAATCCTTGAGACTGTCTGCATTGCAGAGCCTCCACATCTCGCGCAACGTTGCGTATATTGCGGACCACTCCTTCCTCCAATTTCTCGACCGCTCCGCAGGCTCCCTCCGCCACTTTTCCTGCGAGAACACCTCCACGGCAGCCGTCTCCGTCGATGCCATCCACGCGATGCCGCGGCTCACGGACCTCGCGCTCGGTCGCGTATCTGGGATACTCAAGGACGATCTGTTCCGCATGCTCGACCGCGAGCGCGAGCCCGACGCGCTGCCGCACCTCGCCAACCTCACGATCAACAATTACGCGGGGAGCGTACAAGGCGACGTCGTGCAAGCGCTCGAGTCCAGGTGCCTGCCACAGGACGGGGGCGCCCGGTTGCGGTCGTTTCGTATGGTCCGCCCCCAGGACCCTGTTCAAATCGGTAAGAATCAGGTTGCGGCTGTGCGGCGCCTCGTTGTGGAAGGGATGAGGATTCATATTGGGGACGAGACGGAAAATGTGGTCTGACTATCGGCTAGTTGGTTTTGGCTGCATATTATCCTTTTCAAATGACGGGTCTGTAGTGCAGATTCAATAGAAATAACAAGACGACTGTGCCAAAGAAATCGGAGGTGCTTATTTTATCTAGAGATGTACAGGAGTGAATAAATGAAGGGCGGAGAATTGTGATCAATTGTGATCGAAAATTCGCATGTGTGGTCTACTCTTCAAGCCATGGGTGGTTGAGGGCTTCATTGAGTCGGGACGAGCACCGACTCGCATAAGCAGGCATAGAAAAAAGGTCAAGAACACTCGCAACATAGTAATTGCTTGTGATGTAATTAAATTCCTCAGTACCCACGTGGACCTTCATTCCCTAGGCCGCCAACTGTCGCAGGACACCGATAGCGTTGGATCCCGGAATGGCGGTCCCGGACGCAAGAGCTGAGGGGCTATACATGATTTTCAAGGACTGGAGTTGTGTGTGGTGCGCTGCACGCTGGCCGGTCAAGACGTCGACGAGGGTATCGTAGCTGGTGCGGGCAGGAATGAAATCCATGAGCGACAGGCTGACGAGATTGGGAAGGCGGTTCTGTGGGGCACGAGCGCCCAGCTCGGTGAGAAAGTGATGTACCTCTAATATCGTCGATATGCCTACATATTTTGTATGTGTGGCGAGCGGCGCATTCCACAACTCAGAGGAGAGATATCCCCAGCCAAGATGTCATCCTCAGACGCAGACGCACTTGTTCATGAACCTCTGGGACTGGGCTAATCGGACGGACCCAACCAGTACTATCTTTTCTGGAAAATCGGCGATCGCACAGACATTTTCGCAACAGCTCGAACAATACGGGCGTTTGGGAGCGAGCTTCTTCTTCAAGCGGGGACATTCCTCGCGTGGAAACGCCAAGGGTCTAATTTCCACAATCGCATATCAACTCGCCATGCTCCTGCCAGAATTCAGACATGCGGTATCGCGTAGGGTGGAGAACGATCCATCCATTGTTGCCAGATCCCTGTCGACCCAGTTACAGGATCTCATCGTCGAGCCTTGTCGGAATATTCCGCACGGCAGCACTCTAACTGTCGTCATAGATGGTCTGGACGAATGCGAAGGCCAGAATGTTCAGCTGGAGATACTGCGTTCCTTGGGAAACGCGGTTCGGGACACCTACCTCCCGCTCCGATTTTTCATCAGCTGCAGACCAGAACCTCAAATCCGGGAAGCCTTCGCAATAGCGTCTTTCCGCAGCCTGCACCATTCATTCAGCCTCCAACCGAGCTTCCAAGACGTTCACACTTATTTGGTGGACGAATTCGCGCGAATTCGTCGCGAACATCCCAGCACCATAGATGCCGGCCCGACTGTTTGGCCGTCAATGGAGGCTGTGGACACGTTGGTGACCAAGTCCTCCGCGTATTTTATCTACGCACATGTCGTTATCCAGTTTATCGGCGACAAAGATTTCCCCCCAACTGATCGGCTTGCAACCATCCTCGCCACAACCCTCCCCACTGCGGAGAAACCATTCCATGCCCTCAATGAACTTTATGGTCAAATTTTGTCCGATGTCCCTTCCCGGTCCAATCTGCAAATAATTCTATGCGTCATCGTCAACTTCAAGTTCAAGCCCTCTCATATTGAACAGCTTCTCGAGCTCAGGTCCGGCGAAGTTGATTTAGCCTTGAGGCGTCTGCATTCCGTTTTAAATGTGCCGCCAATAGATGATCCGCCGTATCATCCAATGAGCTTTGACTCCCCTACCCATGTTTCTGCCCACCATGCCTCATTCTTCGATTTTCTCAAGGACCCGGCACGGTCAGGAAACTTCTACGTTGATAGTGTAGAACACCGGATGGATCTAGCCCGGTCCGTTTTGAAGATGATGTCGGATCCATCGCTCAACCGTCAAGACATCGACCATGTTGCATGGTGCGTCGTGTGGATCATATTACTGCGGGGTTCAAATAAACTCAGTGAACTTGCTCCCAGCAACCGTCAGCCCACTGAGGTGGGCCCAGGACAGCGGAATCCACTGCAGCTCCCGATCACACACGATGTATACGCTTAGGAGGCTGGGGGTGTTCAAAAGGACAAGGATTTATACGTGTCCAGGGGAGAGTCAAAGTTGGCGGTCCAAGCAAGACGTAGTAGTTTGAGACCGTGACGCTCTGTAATATGGGCACATCATCTGGATTCTGGGTACAGAGTTGCGAGTGCGGTGAAGGGTCCACGATGTGGAAAGTCAAAGTGAACGTGCTCTCAATCGCGTGAAAAGCGGGTCAGTAACGCCAGCGTCGGGGCGACAGCGGTGCCTTCCCATACTCGGGAACAGGCCACGCAGATGGACAAGGGAAGGACGCCGGAGCGGTTCAACCAGGCGGTTGATATTTCAATCAGGACCTGCAACTTCGCTTGGTTCGGGACGGCAACGTGCACAGCCGCCCAGAGGCGCGGGGTCGAAAGTGCCAGTTGCCTCCAGCCACTAAAAATGAAGCAAAGCAGGAGCGGTGATTCGTAGGAAAGGCTCAATGGGCTCTGATACGAAGGGAGACATGCCCTGAATATATCGCGGATGATATCTTCGGGCAGTTTGCGAGCTGGGAAGACCATCGCCAGATGGGCTGCGATGAAGTCATCGAGAGCATTCCGTTTCTAGGTGAATTCTTTGAGTAGCTTTTACTTGTGGGAGATCTGATCGGTGAACTCCGCGATCTCTTTTTGTGGCCCTGCGAGAAAGGTATGAGTTCTTTAGCAATCTTCATCGAGGGGACGAAATCGGTGTGGAGGATGTTATCGAAGGGTGAGGTCTACTTCGGACTGGAGGAGTGGTTTGTTGTTGTGCTGGACACCTCCCCGTGCAGGATGTGGACAAGCGAGTAGTTGCTGGTGAGAGCAGTGTTGGCGTAATCGGAATTCGGGCCGCAACCGTAAAGAAATTTAGCTTTCCACCGCAGACTGAAGTCAAAAGATTCCCCAGACCATATACATGCAAGACGAGGACAGACTAGGCATAAAAAAGGCTTGCCAAAAAAAAAAACGGAGTCTAAAAGCATTTTCTAGTGCGTGGAAAAAATCAGAGGCACACTCGGATTCGTGCTCGAGCGATCGCGCTGCAAGGCAACGATCAATAATGGAATTGACCCAGCCCAGTGTACAAAACTTACTCCAGCAGCTCGTTCCTGTCTGCAGGCCCCATGTAAATATTGATTCCTCGCGCCATGTGCCGCTCCAGCGGGGCCGTCACCGCGTCATCCAGTTTCCAAGAGTCCGTGTCGGTCCATATGAGCCGGAAGGATCGGAGATTCACTACGCCGTGCGCAGCGGTGCATATCGACGACAGTGCCTGCACCAATTTTGCATCGATGGGGAAGGAGTAGCCCGATAATCTGAGGTTTTGAAGACGGGTGAGAAATGTTTTTACGGCGTAGCGATTCAGCAGAAAGATAAATGAATCCATGAAATGGCGCTGGGGATTGATAAACTCGACATCTGTTAGCTTCGACATAGCGAAGAACCAAGATTCCGAATGCGTGCCAAGCTGAGCGGCCTCGTTTCCGCAGAACGAAAATTGCCGCAACGATGTTGAGGAGTGGGATAGAAACTGGAGGAAAATGTGGTCGTCGACGTCAAGAGCTTTGATATCACCGAGATGGAGACTGCGTAGCGCAGGGAGCCGTATGAGGTCGAGGATGTCGGCCTGGCTGCTCTCCTCCTCGTTGTGGCAGATGAGCCGGAAGATCTGCAATTTGTGATGGAATACAGGGACTGTGATCGTGGATTCGCTGTCAAGGGCGACGGAAATGTGCATTCGACGAGGGATTGGGCCAGATGGAGGACATCTAAACAATCGTCGAGAGTAAAGCTATCGCCGGTGAAGGTTGTCAGCTGGCACTAAGGAAGAGAAACGATGCTCGGCTTCGAATAATCCATGAGGTGGACTGCACGGAGCTGAGGGGCGGCAGCAAAGATATGAATTGGATTGAATATGCTGAGGTCCTGGCCTTCGTTCCAAAGAAGGCCGATTGTGAGGGTTCGTAGCAAGGGGAATGGACCGACATCAATGTCGAAGTCGAAGATTTCCATGGAAAGCTCGAGATCCTGGAGGCGGGGAGCGTGCTGACGAATGATGGTCTCCGCGCGCGAGATCTCTAGCTGTTCATCCGTCCATCCCCGAAACGTGAGAGACAACGGACGGGCTCGGGCCCCTTGAAAACAGAGGTCTAAAAATTCCTCAATCCCTCTCTGGAAAGAATGTCTGCGGAAGATGGTGGTCAAAGTCGAGATGCAAGGTGGCCCATAACGCCGGAATCGAGAGGACGATTGCTCTCCATTTCGAGCAGATGCTCAAGAGAACCTTCGGAGAACTATATGGGGCGGGATTCTCATCCTGGGAGTATGCAAGGCACTGTAAAAAAATCTCGGCCGTGATTTCGAGGGAAGAGTCAAGACTGGGTAAACGATAGCATCCAGCTGGCCTTGAACTGCCTCCCGGCATTGCTTCAATGTTTGAAGCATCTGTCTTTGGCGGAAAAGGGATGTGTCCAGCTCTGTGAGGGAGGCTCGTAGGTGTGCGGCGCGAGATGGCATGAGGGCAGGAGGAAGGAGTCGCGGTCAGGTGATCAGGCACGGTTGATCCCATCATGACATATCGTCCGGCAGGTCAACGCACCAAGTCAGACCGGGGATTTTCTGGGATTTTCGAACCAATTTCTACACAGTGAAATGAATTGAAATGACCGTGAAATTTCTCAGGGTGACCAGACTCCAATCACTGCATTCAGCGGCCGAACAGCCACGGGTAAGGTGTGGCTATTTATAGGTACTCCGCGGCTTGGCGCGGCTATCTACTAATTTAGCCGCAGCCCGGCGAGGTTCTACCAAGGCGCATGTCGCTAGGTGGTGGCAGGCGGCTCGCCAGATCCGTGGAGCTCCCGGGAGGCGGCTGGCCTGCCGCTTGGCACGGCTTGGCCGACGGCTCGCCTGATGGCCGGCTATGACCGATACGGCGCCTGAACGCAGTTAATGAACTTGAGAGTACTTACCAGTATTTTGAGTCAAGTAACAGCCTGAGCTCGAGAACTACTGACCAGCGGCATTTACTGCATTCAGTGACCGCGCCATTCATTGAGGTCCCCGTATTTGTTGTGAACGCGCCTCACTGATTGAGACCCGATCGCCGATTCGCGCAGATGTAAATTCTCTCCGCACTATTCTCATGTCGCACAATCTCCTTTCTCTCTTCTCCCCACCACTTCGAGTTGACCTCGGTGTATCATTTGCTCTTCAACCACTTCGAACTTTGCCAAAAGCAGTACCTGTCTCTCAAACCATCCAATGTCTTCCTCCTCCCTTCCTGACCTCACCGGGGCCTTCGGTGACGAAGGTTACCTTCAATTCATCGAAATACTGGGCTGCGGCGGGTCCGCTAAAGTCCACAAAGCCATCGACACCGCTTCACCCTCCGACAATCCCGCGTACTACGCCGTCAAGTGCATGAACAACGGCGAGCGCGGATCGCACCAGGTGGCGCTCTTGAATAACGAGTTTCGGATGTACGTCACGGTCGCTCACCATCCGGGTGTGCTTTCCTTCCCCCGATGCTTCGTCGAACGAGGCCGCGTCTTCCTGGTATTCGACCTGTGCGCCGCCGACATCCTCGACTACGTCGTCGACCGACAGCTCTACGTCGGTCGTCCGGACCTCGTCAAACAGGCCTTCGTCGAGCTCCTCAAAGTTGTTGACTACGCAGGGACTGGCATCCGCCTCGCAGATTTCGGCGCGGCGACGCGGCAGGTAGAATCTAGCGACTTCAAAGTCGGAACCCCCGGGTACATGAGTCCAGGTTCGTCCTTCGTATCCCTCCCGCACGCGGCCGTTGACCATCTGCACTCAGAATATTCCGACATATCGCGGGCCTCCTATTCCCCACGCCAATCAGACATGTGGGGGCTCGGCGTCACCTTGGCGGTTCTCGCGACCGGCCACATCCCTTGGTCCAATGCGGAGCCCTCCAACGCCAGCTATGCCGCGTTCCGAGCCCACCCGGATACCTTCCTTCGTCAGCGCCTCTCGCTCACGTCAGAGGCGAACGATCTCCTTGGGTGGTGCTTCCACGTGAACCCCGCGCGCCGCCCCAGCATCGCTGAATTGCGCGCCGCGGTCCTCGCCATCGACCATTTTTCTGTCACGGACATACCCAAGGCCGCCGACAAGAAGCCGTCCATCCTCAATGCGCCTAAGCAACCGTCTGTCCACAGCGCTGCCAATCCCGCACCCGCCGCCACCGAGACATCCAACGCCATCGACGGGCCCCAGCTCCCTGCCGTCCTCACCGCGTCCTCGGCGACTTCCGGCGACACCACCCTCGCCTCAGATAGTGTACCCCCCTCGCCATCCACCGCCAGCAGCTCTAGTTCCAGCGCGGGCCCACCCACCCCGCCGACGTCCAGCCCCCAGCCCCCCGTGGCCATCGTCGATCTCGACGCAGCCAACGTCGGCCTCGCCGCGCTCTACTCCGAGCCGCTCAAACCGACCAAGATGTATGTCGGCCGCATCATTCCCCCGCCGTTGGCGAGCCACTTGAGTCCGAGTACCGCTTCCTCGATCTCAAGCGGCGCGGGGTCGCAAACCGCCAGCGCTTCGCCGACCGCCAGCGGAGAACGTTCTGAGTGACGCCGGAACGAAAACACAAAACCACCAAAAAATCGCCGACGAACGAGACGGACAGAAAACTGAAAAGAGAGCAGAAAGATGGAGGAGGGGACGAATAAAAGGGAAATCAACAGAAAAAGCGGACGCTATAGTTACAGTAAGCAGTAAACCACCAAAAAAGTGTAAAACGTGGTAAACTCAATAGTCAATCAATTTATACACCCGAGCGTTGCATTCAAGTCTTTGAACCTCTAGAGCTCGTTTTAGATGTTTTACATCCAGATAACGGTGGCGAGTCCGATGTAGTCTCTCTAAGACAGACACTCTATAAAATTTGCGCTCGTACCTCGCGTTATCGGACTCCGCCCCATCGAGTCATCCCAGATAATCAGGCTGTTGTAAGGCGTAAGACAATTCGAGGCCATCGCCAAGGAGATCTTGTCCGCAGACGGGGATTTCTGTTCGACGCGGACCGTGTCAAGAGTCAAGACGGCGCGGTGAACGTTGGGTGAACGAAGGCCACGGCGTGTGACCGGTGATGAAAAGTCACAAGCTGACATGGCACGTGGGGTACAGCCACGCATCGTCGTCCTTCCCGCGTCCACTCACTTCTGGCTGGTCGCAATCCTCGTCTGGCTCGAGAATTGAGTCCACCACCTCCTTTATCCTCCATCTTTCGTTGGCCCAACGAAATGGTCCTCAACCCCCTAGGCATCGAAGAACTTCTGGACCGCTGCGTAGAGTTCCTCAGCGATGGTCCATCAGATTTGGAGGCCTGCGCCTTGGTTTCTCGTTTATGGGCGTATGTAGCACAGCGTTATCTCTTCAGAGAAATCACCGTCACCAGATCGACCCGCTGCTGGTGGCTTAACGAAACCTTGCCCACCGCCCCGCACCTCATTCCACACATCCGCCACCTCTCGGTCTATCCAACTGATTATATAGTCTCCGAAGCCTGCCGTTTCCCATTCACGCACCTCGAGAGTGTGTTCATTATGAATCTCGGTACCATATCCCTTCCATGTGCACTAGCTATGCAAAACCTCTTCCGTCTACCCACCCTCCGGCGTATAAATCTTGGGTGCGGGTTCATAGCGCCGTCGGACTTGCTGAAGATCTGGGACCGCTGCTCCCCCAGCATCAAGCACCTCGCACTGGATATTGGAACGCACGGGAATTGGCGGGGAACTCTAGACGCCACCCCCGGCCATTCTTCCCCACCTATCCAGTTGGAGTCATTCCAAATCGCGCAAGAAGAATGCGTCAGCGAATGGCTCACACACGATCTCTGCCCATTCGATTTCTCGAATCTCAAGGCGCTCTCACTCTACACCGAGACCGACATTCTGCGCTTGCCAAAGTTTGCGCCGGCCCTTCAAACCATTGAAACCCTCGACTTTGTCACCACTGTGCGCATCCCGCCG
Source organism: Mycena vulgaris (assembly GCA_029204335.1). Lineage (NCBI taxonomy): Eukaryota > Fungi > Basidiomycota > Agaricomycetes > Agaricales > Mycenaceae > Mycena > Mycena vulgaris. The sequence goes on along the minus strand of JARGYA010000072.1, from coordinate 181,525 downwards.
CATTCATTCTGTAGCCAATATCTGATTGTGTTTTCAACCAGGACAATTACATTCCGATCGACCTATCCTCCCTGCCAAACCTATCACTCCTCCGCATTTTCGTCCCCAGCGCGGCCATGTGGCCAGTGGTACACAGCACCATCGCCGCGGTCGCGCCCTCCAGCGCCATCCGCAGGATCGTGATTTCCTTCGACATCACCGTCAATATGGATAGCATGGATCTGGATGCCACACCCACAGCTCTCACGGGAGATCATCCACCCACCGTCGAGCTTGAGATGTCAGAGCTGACATACATCAACACGGCGCCCTACTTTCGTCAAGCGACCCCGGTGCGTCCCGTGTTCTACCCGTACTTTATCTTCGCTTACCGACATATTTCAGGCCGAGCGTCCTTCTAAGAGGTGGAACTGGACTCAGTTGTGGCCTGGCTTGATCGATTAAATGTGCGAGACCGTCGTACACCGATTCCAGATATTGACCATCCGCAGCGTAATATGAATCAACGAGAGGATGCGGGAATATTCGGCGGGCGGAAACTACACCTTTGTGAATAGATTTATTGAGGTGGTATGCCGCCGTCCGCGTCGAACGAATCCTCGGATTTCTGGTATGATCACTCAAGATGAGAAGGAGATGACGTGTAGAGCTGAAGGGAGGGAGGCCAAGCCCAAACTTTTCATCGTCCACTTCTGTAGTTTACTTAATGGCGCGCTCATTTCATTTTTAACTGCTCTTTTGACTGGGTTTGTGCGAACGCGGGAAAACGGATCACATTGTCAGTACAGCCACATAGTTCCGATGATCTCCGCAACAATCTTCCTCGCTCTTCCTCGACGATCATATTCTCTGGTCGAGGTTCCGGGCCTGCGGCACATATACCGATGATCGCTAGAGCTGTACTCCTCTACCTATAACCATTTCCCCGACCTCTCGAATCCCCGGCTCATCAACCTGTACCTCGCGGGTTCGGGTTCCCACCTTTGAATCTCGCTGCTCCCCTCGGGTTTAGTCTCCCATGCCGGGCCCTTCCTTTGGATGTAGGATGTATCCACCGATGGCACCTGAAAGTTCCGTCGGAGCGAGCGCATTCACCTAATCACCGACGGCTGGTGGCACTTCCGTCGGGGCCGGAGGTGCCACTGGTGACCACCATTCAACGATCTTGGACCTACATCCAACGATTTACGATGCTTCCTCCGTGAAAGCAAACTGGAGGGGAAACTTGGGCAGTGAACTGCTATCATCTCTGCGTAAAGAAAATCAGAATGTGCTCTCGACCGACGCGGAATAACTGGCGACTTCACTGAGTACCCTGGTCCATATTTTCTGCATGAAACACATATCCACTACCCGGTATCCTAGCCGGGATCTGCAAGCCGACGTGAAGGGAACCAGTGTCGGCGCCAATTTGGTACTCCACTGCGTTACATACCGCCTGGTCACCGCTTCCCAATAAAAGGCTGCAAGGTTCGCCTCTCAGAATTTATCTCCCCTTTAATCCCCAGAATCTTTCCTTTGCAATTCTCCCTTGCTTCAACATGATCCTATCCACTGCATTTTACATTTTTACCACTTTGTCGGGAACGTATGCCGCAGTGGTGAGTGAATTCGAGGATGGGCACATGGGGCTGCACTGACGATCTTCCCACCAGGGTCCTTCTGCCTCTATTGAAATGGTCAACAAGGTCATCTCTCCAGATGGATACTCGCGCTCGTACGTTCAAATATTATCTCTGTCTGATCCCAACTCACTCGTTCCAGGGCTGTCCTCGGTGGTGGCGTATTCCCTGGACCCCTGATCACGGGGAGGAAGGTGCGCGAGTTCTTAACGCCTCTTTGTGCGTCTAGTCTGATGCTGGGATAGGGAGATCGCTTCCGCCTTACCGTGGTGGATAAGTTGACAGAAGAGGAGATGCTGACGGATATCAGTATCGTGAATACCTCAAATCATTCAGCATGAGCTCTGAGCTCACTTCTTTGATAGCACTGGCACGGACTGTTCCAGAAAGGCACAAATTGGGCCGACGGGCCCGCATGGGTTACTCGTTAGTCGTCTCTAACATTATACTGCATGTCTTTATTAATGTTCATCGCAGAGTGCCCTATCACTTCCGGCCACTCTTTTTTGTACGACTTCGAGGTTCCGTAAGCACAATTTTACAGGCGGAATGCGCGATGTCACCTTAACAACTCTGCAGGGACCAGGCGGGGTCGTTCTGGTGGCATAGTCATCTATGTGCGCATCTGATCTCTTTCCATCCTCGATTCTTGACGTAGAAACAGCGACCCAATATTGTGACGGCGCCCGTGGAGCGCTAATAATTTACGATCCGGATGACCCTGCGAAGTACATGTACGGTGTGTTTTTCTCCTACCCTCGAGCGTTGTTCGCTGGCTGACGTTGCATCCGAATGCTAGACTTCGATGATGGTATGCCCACCTCAGTTGGTTTTTTTTCTGCGCCAACGCCGCCGTAGAATCGACTGTCATAACACTCGCGGATTGGTATCACTACAACTCATTTCAGGCGCCGAAGGCGGCAACACCGCTGCCCAACTCCACGCTGATCAATGGACTGGGCCGTTACGAGAATGGTGTACGTTTGTTCTTGTCCGAATCGCACGATGAAAGAACCCAACCATTCAATACTGCAGCCACTCTCCAACCTCGCAGTAATCAACGTATCCCATGGAAAGCGCTACCGGTGTGTAATATCCCTCGTTCGTAGAATCAGGCTCATGCGAAGCCCAGGTTCCGCCTCGTGTCAATCTCATGTGAACCGACCTTCATCTTTAGGTGGTTATTCCTCAGTGGGGGTTTCTGCGTCTAATCTGTGATTCAGTATCGATGATCACTCCATGTCAATTATTGAAGTCGATGGTGTGAACCACCAACCTCTTGTCGTCGACTCGATCGAGATCTTCCGTAATATTCGGCTTCTTTCATTCGCAATAGATGGCTTACACCAGTGTAGCTGGTCAACGTTACTCCTTCGTTCTCACCGCAAATAACCCCGTCTCGAACTACTGGATCCGCTCTCAGCCCACGCAACCGGGAATGTACCAGGACTTCGTCAACGGCACCAACAGCGCGATCCTGCGATATCTCGGGGCGCCAAAGCAAGACCCAAGCACGCGCTCCGCAATTAGGCAACCGCTGGTTGAGACCGCCTTGCACCCGCTTGTGCCATCCAAAGTTCCCGGAAAGCATGTTCCAGGTGGCGCAGACGTCAATCTTCGTCTCAACATCGCATTCAACGCAAGTGCGGGACGGTACGAGATCAACGGGGCGGTATGCAAACAGTTTTATTGCGGCAGTGTTTATACTCACGATATGCGTCTTTCCTTGTGTAGTCATTTAATCCACCAACCGCGCCTGTTTTACTCCAGATCCTGTCGGGGGCGCACACCGCTCAAGAGCTTCTCCCGAAAGGAAGCGTCTACGAGCTCCCGCCAAACAAAGTTGTTGAAATCAGCATCCCGGGCGGCTCCCCCGGTGCACCAGTGAGTCAAACGCCTATTATAATCGTCAGTGCTGATGTCTTTGAACTCGAAGCATCCTTTCCACCTCCACGGTGTACGTACATCCTAAAAAACCAGCCGAGGGGACTCTTATGATAAATTTCAGCACAATTTCTACGTCGTTCGCAGTGCTGGCAATTCTACGTACAACTGGGACAACCCGGTGTGTCCCTTCATTGCTTAGGGAGAGAAGGCCTGAACTAAATTTACCAAAAGGTCATTCGTGATGTCGTGTCAACCGGGAATAGTACGGACGATCTCACCACCTTTCGGTAATATTCTCGCTGGCCAACTATCCCCGAAGAGCTGAGACATATCTTTGCACAGGTTCAATAAATCTCTATGAAGTTTGCTTAAACAATGGCCGTCTCGACGTGAATCACGACTTAAGTATTGCTCTGTTCAAACGCGCCCGCTTGGCCTACCACGGCTGAACACTGTTTCGTTCAACGCCGGATGAGCGTTCAAACAGGAGTTTATTAAGGAGAAGAATGTTCAAACATAGTTCATAACAGAAGTCAGGTGACGCACGAAAAAGACGCACCTTGCAAGGTTCGAACTACTCATCTCTTAGGAATCAAGGAAAGTAAGGATTACGCATCTCAACCGCTGAGCGAGTAGGCTGTATAGAAATTCATTAACAACAGTAATACACTAGGCACCTGTGATTGATCAACTCCTCATACCCTGATTCCCTGAACGTTTTAAGCTGTTATGCAAGAGAATCAGACGAGGGCCATTTCCTGGGGACGATGTAGCCCAGATCTTGCCTGGAGGCGCCGCTGCTAGTGTTGACTCTCACGTGCTGGTCGTGAGACCTAGTTCGTCTTCGCTTCCTTTCTCCATCTTGCCCACTCTTGCTGTGTCTCCATCATGCCCGAAACCCGGGAGCGCACTGCATCTGGGAAGCATGCCCAGAACACTTTTGAGGCTGCAAGAGCCTCTGGCCAAACCTTTCTCCTAAAGGGCATAGGAATTGACGCCACCAAAGCTGAAGTTCAACGTTCTGACGCGTCTTCGGAGGCAAAGAGGGCCTTGTATACTTCCTGGATCAACCCTCTACAGGTAAGCGGGGCCAGAACAACCATCAAAGCGAGATCTTTCCTCTAATTCTTTGAGTCACCAAGGCAAATCCCCACCCACCTGTGATCAGCAGCCTAGTCCTCCAGAAGATTATGTACTCTCATCGTGCCCTCGTTCTCGATTTTGGAACATTATTCATCATGGTAAGGAACCTCGCCGTCCTCGCCGTCGCTCATGGGCTACCACGCTCACTCCAATTCCTAAAGCTTCAGTATCTCACCCATATGTCGGTTCAATTTTATGCTCGAAAATGTTGGGACAGGTCTATCCGGAATGTCAGCAACTCGGTCGGTATCCCTCGGCTAGATGTATGCCCCCCCCACGAGGTGCTCCTGTGCAAAAATATTGTGACATCCTCTCTGGGTGTTTCCAGCGGGCCCCTGGAGTATTGTGGGACATATTGTTTATATTGGCACAGTGCCCCGGTGAGTCAATTGATTTGTGTTTCTGCACCCACATTGACCCAACCTGATAGTATTGCAGTTTGCAAGGGTGATCATGCAATCCCGGACTATCACGAAAAGCGCATCCTTCGCGGACTGGATGGGATTACCAGACATCTAGACACCGCTGGGAAGCGAAAACGTGAACACTCCAGCAAAGAAAACAAGGCCCTTGTCAAGAAGCTGTCCCAGGTGGATAAGGGGTACGAGCGAGTCGCTGGCGCGCATGAATGGGAGATTCAGCCCGCGCAGCCCAAGCAACGCCGACTCAGTGCAAATCAGCAGCTAGCCCTACTGCTCTACTGTAAATTAATGCTCCTATAATTTTTTTTTCCCGCAAAGTGAAGTCGTGTTAGATCTAATTGCGAATATTTAGACACGGTTCTGGTTGGTTGTTCATGCAAGGGCCGGGGATGGCTAGCAAATTGAACTACATAAACTCGGATTGTATGCTCCTTGCTATATCTGAGTGGCTTTAGGTGGATACCAAATGCACCGTCGTCGAGAATTCCACTGCTGCTGCAGAGATTGATAAGTCATGAGACATTTTGATCTGTGACTGGTCACCCTCTTTCCCTCGTCTCGCGCAGCTACAGCTGTGGAGTCAGCAAGGTTTTCCACCCGTGATTTGGGGTGTTGTCGGTGTAGGCTTGCAGCCTGGAATACGGCAGCAAGTTGAGTTCTCCTAACAGTGCTGTCTGAGGTGCAGATTCATGTCTACGTAACAAGGAACAATTGAATGACTGCGAGCTACTTCTTTATTGCATCTCGCACAATCCTCGCCTCTTTTTCCCGCTCCAACTGTACTCTATGGATCAGATTTGCATCTTCTGCCAGCAAATCTCCGTAACCTAGAACACCTATGAGCTTCTGGGCCGCTGCTGCTCTTCTCTGGTACATCGCTGCCTTCTGTTTGGCATATGCCTGGTGCCCTGGAAGCTCGTTACAGGATGCCAGTGCGGTCCAAGTTTGCTGCATCTTCAAAAAGCTTCGATTAGTCCTCAAGAGTTCAGCAAGTTTTTGTTCGCCCTGTTCCTGCCACCGCTGCATTTCCGCCTCAGCCCGGAACCATTGGACTCGGTCTCCTGTTCAAAGTAGCTGAGTACACCTGTCCGACCCGATATTATGCAGTTACCTTCACTGGACCATTCATCCATCTCCGCATTCGTCATTTTGGACAGTTTTCCAAGCTGCCACAACCAGCCTTCCGGTCGTTGATCAACCACTGTCTTAGCCGGTACATCGGACGTTTTGTGGATGCGAGGACCTATTGACACTGAGTAAAGCCGATTCTTCCCTTGGCAACGTACGCACCGGTTTTCCTTTTATCCATCTGCGTCCCACTTACCAGGGAAATATCCACTGTCGTATTTCAGCCGAAGGAACACCAAAATTTGAAAGGTCTTACCAGTCTCCTGCCTCATTTCTGTGCTCATTCCTGTCTGGGCTCCCGACACGTCTGGCTCGATCTCCGCGTCGGCTAGAATTGGCGCTTGGAATCTCCAGAGTGCGCCATCGGTGTGCAAAGAGTCACCGACTCGTCGCTTTTGCTGGACAGACTTCATGTATAGATCTGGTGCAGTGAGTCGGGGGAAGATAGATCCCATATTGAGCGCAATTAGCCCTTGGCGCGCTAACTCGTTGATAGGGTGTGCATCCGTGCACCCCTGAAATTACTGCTTTTGCATGTTTCCAGCCTTATGGCGGGGAGGCGTAAGACACACAGGGTGCTAGCTACATTCCCGGAACTGAGCACTAAAAGCCGTTAGCAGTGCTGCAAACTAGTGATAAACCAAGGAGACCGAGGATGCCATTGCGGCTTTCATACAAAGCTAGAGATTGCGACTCGGACTCAACCCCACTGGCTAGCCATAGGACTCATCCGGCAAGCTGTACTTTTGTGCAGTAAGCTCGATGTCAATATGGGCACGAGGCAACCAAGGGACATTGGAAGGATAACAAGAAAGCTATTTGATTTGGAACCTACAAAGTGCTACATGTGCCACCAGAATAATAGTATTCGGCTTGCGAGTTGAACTCAAAAGATGTGCCCGCCAATGGAATAATGGCGGAGGGGAGAAATGAACCAGTTATGTCACATGACAATGCTCAAGTCTGCGCCAGTCCGAAGTTACGCCAAATGAAGTCACGCCAAAACCGTAAAAAGATATAATGTGCGAGCACGCCACCACTTAAAACTTGGCAGAGAGGCTACGCCACTTAAATTTGGCGCAGAGGCTACGCCACCTGTAATAGACCGGCCCTAAACCAATCACATGACTTCATCCAAAAGCAGCTGGTGGTCACTGAACTTGGGTGCCAAGAGATAATAAAAGGCTCAGTCAGCCCATCAACTAATCAGACTGCAGAGGACTGCGGACACTCCTAACCGAGTCTACGCGAGGAGACTGTAAGCAGAGGTGGCTTAAACAGAACTTGCGGGTGATTGGCGGCCACACCATCAAATAATACCCGGGCAGACACCTCTAAAGTCTGCCCAACTACCAGGATATATCTCGCTTCAGATCAGTTCATCATTTGTAAAGACCGCTTATCATTCTCTTAGTTAGTTGGGATCAATCCCTCTCATAGTATAAAAGCCGCATGTAAATTAGTAGTTAGACAGTGAATAACTCCCCCCTTAATGGCACCTAGCTCTTAGCAGCTTATAAGGCCTCTGGTCCTTATCCCGTTTGACGCACACACTCCCTTGGCGTAAGCCTGAGTTGTCCCTCCGTCTTCGGCCCCCGCCACTTTGTTCAGTCGCAGAGCTACTCGTAGCCGCGCTGTTCATACGCCAAAGTCCATTCCTATCGGGGTTGCTGTGTGGCGGAAACCAACTATCGGCGTACGGAACGTCCTTGAGTTGCTCTGCGCCATCGGCATCCATCTTGTTCAGTTGCAAAGCTATTTGTAGCCGCACTGTTCATTGACAATCGTGGTTGATTCAAAACACTGAGGTCGGGACTACGACCTCCCATAAAAGCCGTTACTGTTTGGGTCTCTGTGTGGCGGAAACCAGCTGGTGGCGTACGGAACGTCATTGAGTTGCTCTGTGCCATCGGAACCCACGCCATTCGGCTTGCGCCACTACTCTGTAGTCGCGCCACGCACAAAGGAATTATCTTGAGCTCCAGGAAAAACCTTACCATTTGGCGGAACCATCTCCTGGCGTACGGAACGTCTTGAGTTGCCCCTCCGCCACTTGTAAAATCAGTCAGCTACCCAGCGGTGCTGTCCTTCGCCAAAATCCCAATTTAATTGCGGTTTTGTGCACCACTAGTAGAATATCTACACCTGTTGCCGAAAGGCTGTTAAACCTGTTGAAAGCCCTTCTGAGGATCTTTCCAAAGCAAACCAGTGTCACACTATTGAAATTGACGGTCGATACGCCTGACCTACCCCCTCGAACATAAATACGATAAAGCAGGAGTTGGTTGTTGTTAGCTGTTGGAGTTTGGTGTTGGGTTGAGTTAAGACTGAGGTCTTACTCATTTAGCATTAGATTGCACGGCTGCACGCCACTGCACCGTTTCATCTGGAGCCCACCGCGAGGGGTGACAGTTTCAAAAGGAGGCATTGTTTTGCTGGGAATACCTTGGACGCGTTGAACAACACATTTGGCTCCCCCCGCTCTTATAGAGCAAGATATAAAAAATTATCCCGTTGAGCCCTAGCTCCAGGACCCCGGAGCGCTGTGTCACATAGGCCAGAAACCTACTGGCGCAAGCACCACAGGCACACCGAGTTGAACAAACTTTGTCCGCCACAATTCGGAGAGTAATCTCCGCCAAAACCCAAAACACTCCCCTTGTTACGTTGAGCTCTCGCAGTTCGCCAGAATCATAAAACCCCCCTTTCCATTAAAACACCAGAACTCAGTACAAATGACCGATGTCAAAGTACCTGAGCCATGGGAGAAAAATGCGCCCCGATTCAAGTCAGACTGTCCAGAGGACCTTCGGGAATTCCTGGATCATATGACAAGATTATTAGAGGTGGCGAACACGGTGCAAGCCGATAAAAATAAAAAATTGGTCCAGTATGCCGACTCCAAAGCACGGGAGCAGTGGATGGGACTGGCGTCCTTCGCCAAAGGAAGCCATGAAGAGTTTCTAAAGGATATAATCAACCATTACCCCTCTGTTAGAGATTCGAAAGAAGGTTCTGTAGCAATGTTGAACAAGATTTTGGCGAGGTTCGGAAAACATGGAATTGAGCTAGATGATCAGGATAAGCTATTGGAATTGGTCCGACCATTACAGGTAGAAGTACAGAAGTTGATGCCCCAGAGGTTAACCAATAAATCAGCGATTGCGCTGTTTATAGATAAGCTGGCGGAGGAGTTTGCTTCAAGGATATGGAATAGATTGGATATGGATGAAGTTGCCTTTGACCATACGCCAGTGGATGCAGACGATGTGGTTGCTGTGGCTGCGCACGCCAAACAGATAAAAGATAAAGGAAATGAGAGGTACTTGTTCACCAATGTAATTCAAGTGGCGCGGTCTTTGTCTGCAGGAAGTGCAGACCGTGGCGAATACAACATTGGCGCAGGCGTCTCGATGATCGCTTCTGGCGAACGGAGCAGCATAAAAAGCGAGTTCGATGAAGTAATAAATTTATTACTGAAGAAGCAGGCAGATGGCATGGAGGAGATACGCCAGTGGGTGGTTCAAAGAGCGGAAAGGATGGATAAAAAGAGCAGCACACAATGGGCTATATTAGACCAGTTCTTCGAAGTCCAACAAACAGCTCCTGCCTCCTCGAGAGCAGCACCGTTCGAGAACACCAGTAGAGCCACAGATAGAGGAGTGACCCCGAACGATCAGTGTTTTTACTGTCAGTTCTCGGGCCATAGACTGCAATTCTGCGAGTATCGCCAGAAGCAGATCGAAGACGGAAGCATCAAAGTCATTGGCGGAAAAGATTGCTTACCAGATGGGACTATTTTGTTTGCACCCAGAGGGGGGCAGTCGCGCCATGATATGGTGGAGGAGTATCACCAGAAGACAATGGCGGAGGCTAGCCAAAATTATGTGGCGGGCCTCACCGCTAGTTTCAGTACGCCAGCCAATGTTGAGGATACTCAGAACGAGGGGGGCCTTTATGACCCCCGGGATGATGAAATCTTGACTATGCGAGTCCAACTAGCTAATCTGAAGAAGGAATTGGCAGAGATGGCGCAAGATCGAAGGGATAATTGACTGGTTTAGCAGCAACCTACACCAGTTATATCACCCCTGCTTGGAGTAAAAACAGAATAAGAAAATGCTGCTGAAAGATAAAAGGAGAATTCTGGTGGGTCAGCAGGCTATGGAGGACCATGAATCACCAGCAAAAACTGAGAATACAAGGAATGTGAAGATAACGAAGATTTGTGACAATCCTGACTGAGAGTTTTGGCGGACAAGTATGGTTACATATCCGCTCGCCATCATGAGTTTGACTCATGCGCCAGAAATCAATTTGGGATATTGTCAGCATGAAATGAATGCATTGTGCGGAAGGAAGCACTCGTCCACCAATGATTTACGATTTTTTTGCTCTAACCAAAGAGAAGACTGTACACCAATAGATCTAATTCAGTTGGTAAAACCCGATAATGAAGGTCATTTAACTCAGACAAATAAGGATCCGAGTGCTTGCCAGGCCTGCGCATAAGGTGGATTTTGGTGGCGGAGCAAAAAGGAAACATAAGCAGAGAGTGAATTTGGAGGTTGGCGCAAGATTGTCTATGTGCATAAAACGCTAGGGCCTGTGAATTTGGCATAGAAGGTGTAGGCGACACCGTGAGTGTTAAAAACTTGGAAATGAGCACGCCAGTCACTGTTAACCATGCAAGTTCAACTAGCTAATCTGAAGAGGCAATTGGTGGATAGGATATAAGGGCAAAGGGATAGGCAACTGGTTTAGCAGCAACCTACGCCAATTAATTTGCCCCTGCTTGGAGTAACACAAGAATAAGAAAATTGTGCTAAGAGATGAAGAGGAATTCCGGTGCGTAACCAGGCTATGGCGCATGCAATGGAGCACCAACGCGTGGCGATTCATCAGCACAACTGAGACTACGAGGAATAATGAAGCTTTGTGGCAATCCCTCATGCAAACTTGTGGCGGACGAGTATGGTCACAAATCTGCTCGCCACCATCATGAGCCAGAAATTGGTTTAGGATATGGTCGCCCTGAAATAAAGGCATTACGTGGAAGGAAGCTCTCGCCTACCAATGGTTTACAATTTTTGGTCCAACCAAGGAGTAGACTGTACGCCAAGAAGCCCAATTTATTTGGTGACCCCGGAATGAAAGACGGATAAATAAGGATTCAAATGATTATCAGGCCTGCACATAAAGTAGATCATGGTGGCGAAACAGAAAGAAGAAGAGTGTGAATTTGGAGGTTGGCGCAAGGTTGTCCATGTGTATAACTGCCAGGGCTTGTGAATTTGGCGTAGAAAGTGTAAGCAGCATCATTGGTGCTAAAAGCTTGGAAATGGGTACGCCAGCCACACTGCGCCAAAGGCACTTGTTTACATAGCGCAAATGTTTCGAACTCAGATGCCCCACTGATTCCAAGAAGAAGATAGGAAGTTGGCGACCAATAAAAGCGCAGCAGTGTGCCAGGGATAGGTTGCTTGATGGAAATCTGCCTCAGCACTTGTGGGCACTCAACCGAGGACGGTTGAAATTTCTGAAAGGGGGAGGGGAATGAATTATGGTGCAATCACGAAAGGACCTTCGCCAGTGGCTAAAAATATCATGGCGGGCATAAGAGCTTCGGACTCGTGGCGCCAGGCAGGCAAAGCAAGGCCCGCACCAGGATCCAGATGGTAAAAACATAAGTTGTTGGTAAACCCCAACCAAGCTAAAGTGGCGGATACAGAGTTGGCGGAGGAAGCCAGCTAACAAGAAGAGAAAGAATAGTTGTTCGCCAACCACAGTTGGCGTAGGCACAAGTACTGATGAATGAAATTAATGAGCAGTCATGGAAGGATTCAACTTCATCAGGACACGGGTCAGATCTCTGAAAAGAGGGAGAGGCTGAAAATTCTGGCGGAGATCTGCAATTTAGACTTCTCCGCCAACCGGATATGAGAGATGTTATAATTGACTCATGGCGGATTGACTGTGGTGGACTTCGGGGTTTCCAGTACCTACGCAAGCATGGTAAAGCTATGAAAGATGCAATCTTGGCGGAGCCCTGTGGGAAGGAGTTTAGCTGGCGGAGGCCAGCTTAAGAGCTTCGAGCTCCGGGTAAATCTATTGTGGCGGAGCCATGGGGAAGCAAGGTAGCAAGGGAATTCTAGTGGAACCATGAGCAATGACACAGTATGGCGGGGCCATGAGAGATTGAATTTTGGCGGAGGCCACCTGAAAAGCTTCGGACTCATGGCGCCAGATAAACAAAGCAAGCCCGCGCCTGGATTCAGATGCCAAAAATATATAGCTGGCTGGCGTAGACACGAGCAATGCAGCTTGGCGGGTCCCAACCAAGATGAAGTGGCGGATATGGAGTTGGTGGAGGAAGCCAGGCGACAAGAAGATAAAGAATAGTTGTTTGGCCAACAACAGTTGGCGTAGGCATAAGTGCTGAGGAATAAAGTTAATGAGCAGTAACAGAAGGATTCAACTTCATCGGGACATGGGTCAGATCTCTGAAAGAGGGAGAGGCTGAAAATTCTGGCGGAAAAATGCAATTCAGACTCCTCCGCCAACTGGAAATGACAGATGTTATAATGGACCCATGGCAGATTGGCTGTGGCGAAGTCCGAATTTCAGGTACCCGCATGAGTATGGTTAAGCTATGAAAAAGTTGTGATCTTGGCGAAGCTCCGTGGGATGTAGTTTATCTGGCAGAGGCATCTTAAGAGCTTCAAACTCCGGGTATCAATCTATTGTGGCGGAGCCATGGGAAACAAGGTAGCAAGGTAATTCTGGTGGAACCATGAGCAATGACACAGTATGGCGGAAACATGAGAGATTTAAATCTTGGCGGAGGCCACCTGAAAGAATTGATTTGGCGGAAGCATGGTTGGTATTTCGGACTCCAGGCACCTATGGCGGAGAACTAGGAAAACCTTCACCGGTAAACAGAAGGTTAATAGCGCACATGAGAGCTTAGAACTCGCAGCGCCAAAAATGTGGAAAGCGAGTTCTGTGCTATGATCCAGGTCAAGAAACTGGGAGTGACTAAGGAATATGGCGGAAGGATGAAAGAGCTTTGGAGTTCCTGCGCCATCTTGTGAAACTGTTAAATGGCGGACATGAGGACTTCGGACTCTGGGTACCACCTCTACGAGATACAAGGAGAAGGGTGGCGCACCCGGAAGCGAAAGTGCTCGCAGATGACTCTGAGAACTCACGCCGAGTGTTGGATACTGAAATGGATTTTATGTTGTGGCGTACATGCAAAAGTGCTTGTTGTGGGCACAGCAAGTGGGCTCGCGCAAATAAGAATAAAATGAAAACTGGTCTCCACCCTAAGGAGGAGTGGCGTAGGAATCAAATAAGAACAGAATAGCAAGGAAGGCACACAGCTGGGTCTTATGAGCTGTGGCGCTAGACAAAAAAGGCAATCACAACCTCTTACGCCTGACTGGGGACAGTCAGTAGCTCTGAAAAGGGGAGATGATAGGGTGTGCATCCGTGCACCCCTGAAATTACTGCTTTTGCATGTTTCCAGCCTTATGGCGGGGAGGCGTAAGACACACAGGGTGCTAGCTACATTCCCGGAACTGAGCACTAAAAGCCGTTAGCAGTGCTGCAAACTAGTGATAAACCAAGGAGACCGAGGATGCCATTGCGGCTTTCATACAAAGCTAGAGATTGCGACTCGGACTCAACCCCACTGGCTAGCCATAGGACTCATCCGGCAAGCTGTACTTTTGTGCAGTAAGCTCGATGTCAATATGGGCACGAGGCAACCAAGGGACATTGGAAGGATAACAAGAAAGCTATTTGATTTGGAACCTACAAAGTGCTACATGTGCCACCAGAATAATAGTATTCGGCTTGCGAGTTGAACTCAAAAGATGTGCCCGCCAATGGAATAATGGCGGAGGGGAGAAATGAACCAGTTATGTCACATGACAATGCTCAAGTCTGCGCCAGTCCGAAGTTACGCCAAATGAAGTCACGCCAAAACCGTAAAAAGATATAATGTGCGAGCACGCCACCACTTAAAACTTGGCAGAGAGGCTACGCCACTTAAATTTGGCGCAGAGGCTACGCCACCTGTAATAGACCGGCCCTAAACCAATCACATGACTTCATCCAAAAGCAGCTGGTGGTCACTGAACTTGGGTGCCAAGAGATAATAAAAGGCTCAGTCAGCCCATCAACTAATCAGACTGCAGAGGACTGCGGACACTCCTAACCGAGTCTACGCGAGGAGACTGTAAGCAGAGGTGGCTTAAACAGAACTTGCGGGTGATTGGCGGCCACACCATCAAATAATACCCGGGCAGACACCTCTAAAGTCTGCCCAACTACCAGGATATATCTCGCTTCAGATCAGTTCATCATTTGTAAAGACCGCTTATCATTCTCTTAGTTAGTTGGGATCAATCCCTCTCATAGTATAAAAGCCGCATGTAAATTAGTAGTTAGACAGTGAATAACTCCCCCCTTAATGGCACCTAGCTCTTAGCAGCTTATAAGGCCTCTGGTCCTTATCCCGTTTGACGCACACACTCCCTTGGCGTAAGCCTGAGTTGTCCCTCCGTCTTCGGCCCCCGCCACTTTGTTCAGTCGCAGAGCTACTCGTAGCCGCGCTGTTCATACGCCAAAGTCCATTCCTATCGGGGTTGCTGTGTGGCGGAAACCAACTATCGGCGTACGGAACGTCCTTGAGTTGCTCTGCGCCATCGGCATCCATCTTGTTCAGTTGCAAAGCTATTTGTAGCCGCACTGTTCATTGACAATCGTGGTTGATTCAAAACACTGAGGTCGGGACTACGACCTCCCATAAAAGCCGTTACTGTTTGGGTCTCTGTGTGGCGGAAACCAGCTGGTGGCGTACGGAACGTCATTGAGTTGCTCTGTGCCATCGGAACCCACGCCATTCGGCTTGCGCCACTACTCTGTAGTCGCGCCACGCACAAAGGAATTATCTTGAGCTCCAGGAAAAACCTTACCATTTGGCGGAACCATCTCCTGGCGTACGGAACGTCTTGAGTTGCCCCTCCGCCACTTGTAAAATCAGTCAGCTACCCAGCGGTGCTGTCCTTCGCCAAAATCCCAATTTAATTGCGGTTTTGTGCACCACTAGTAGAATATCTACACCTGTTGCCGAAAGGCTGTTAAACCTGTTGAAAGCCCTTCTGAGGATCTTTCCAAAGCAAACCAGTGTCACACTATTGAAATTGACGGTCGATACGCCTGACCTACCCCCTCGAACATAAATACGATAAAGCAGGAGTTGGTTGTTGTTAGCTGTTGGAGTTTGGTGTTGGGTTGAGTTAAGACTGAGGTCTTACTCATTTAGCATTAGATTGCACGGCTGCACGCCACTGCACCGTTTCATCGTATGATTCCATGTGCTGATCGCGCCGCTTTTCTGCATCTTCGATGTTGTCGCCTGCTCGGCTGTTCTGCTTCTGCTGGCGCTCGTTCTTGTTTTTGCGATTCCGTAATGCTGTAATGGCCTTGACAATGTTCTGGACTGCCCGTAAGGAATCGAACGCCTGCCCCTCTCTCCATCGTCCTTCTTCCGTAGCCAGGCTGGTGAGATCCAACGCATCGCGTTCCATCTCTGACGGAAAATCCGAGGGCAAAAACAATATCTCATGTTGGACGGCCGGCGCCGTCAAAGCCTGGGCGGCTACCTTGTCCCCGACGCTAGGCATTAACTCTGTCTGGACCTTTCGCCATTCTCGAATCCGAATCTGAGTCTTTGAAGTTCTCAGGATAATCTCCTTCTGGCGCGCAAGTAAATCATGATCAGCGGTGGCTTGAATCAGATTCCGAAGTTTCCGTCTGCGGGATTAAAATCACTCTAGTGTGTGGCCAGCGATGAAAGAGGGAACGTACTGGACGTCTTGAATCTTGAGGCCCTCGTCTAAAAAGCGAGCAACCTTATTCCGGGGCACCATTGTGGAACCGAACAATTTTTCGTCACTGAGCATCTTTTGATAAATCGCTTGCTGCGACGGCACTATTGAATCCGCGGCTAGATCAGCGGCATCCCGGTCAAGAGCAGGCGAGACGTGCCTTTCGTTGTATTATGCCTGTACACACTGTCTGCCTCCTTGCCTACCTTGGTAGACTTACGTTCTTTTTTCTCCCACGTCGGAACACGATCGCTGAATGAAACACATAGTCCGATAAAGTGGTTGCGCTTCTCGATGTATTTCTCCTTAGCCTCCTGGATGTCTTCTGCGAGAGATGCAGCTGAGGTGACAAGTGAGCTCTCCGGAATTACGATGAGCACCGTTACTCACCCATCCCCATGGTTTTTTTATAGTTCCAATCACCGTGATGATTGATCATGGTGTCTTGACGATGTCCATTGTTCATTTGACGAACATGAGGTCCCAGCTGGTTAGCCTCTGGCCAGTATTGCTCTGCCGTTTCCCCGTGAAAGTGTCCGACACACTCCATGTATGCAGTTCCAAACAGGTAGGTGCACGACTCCTGGTGACCCTGGACGTGGAGAGCAGGCACTCCCCACCGCATCCGCTTTACAAGAGGCACCAATTCTGGGAAGTGCGCTTGGAAACGCGCCTCCAGGTTGATAAAATATTCACAGGCAATGTCGTAGGTGGTGACTTCGTCCACATCATCGACTTCCATCCTCAAAGTCACTTGGAATGGCTCGCCAGGTCTGTGCTTTTGAAGGTCCATGGCGAGTGCTTTATCGGTGTTTGCAAATCTGGAAATCAATCTTGAGCTCAAATCAAGGGAGCGAGTTTGCGGAGATTCCAACCTTTCGCCATAATAGAGATCTACACATGATAGAATAAAAACGTGGCTGCATTGGCAGTTGACCGTTCCGGTAACAGCCATATTCTTGAACTTTTTTTTGTCCTGCTTGTTGACTGCTTTCAGGTAGTTGCAGGTCGATTTCTAGGAACAGATGTGAGGAATATGTAGTGGATGCTGAAAGCGGTCGAACCTCTTTTGAGACTGGGATCCGCCCCAGATACTCTTTGTACTCGGAGTCCAGCGGAAAGTATCCCTTGCCAGCACACAGGGAAATATCATCGGGATCATTATTCTTGTTGAACTGGTTGCATTGAAAGTTTCCATCGAGAGTTCGTTGGCTTTGATTGAGGTGCCTGGAACTGGCTTGAATTTAGAGGATTATGATGATTCCCCATGCGTACCTTAGAGAGTGGGGAGTTTGGGGACAGTTTGGGTCAGAGTTAAACCCCGGTTCTGGGCAGGCGGGACACCATACGAGAAGGTTGCCTACGGGCCGGTGGACAATGACAGCATCTATTCCATGTAGCTGGCCTGCTCGTTTTTTTAGTGTCAAGTAATTGAATACTCGAACGACACGGAGGAACGCTGCATATGGGTTCTGCAGGGGTGTCAGAGTCGGGTCTCACTCCAGATATCATCCACTTACTGCAACGTCCGCTGTGAATGAGTTATCAGAAAGACGTCGAATAGCACCCAGATAATCGTAGGCAGCCTTCTTCGACTCCAGGTTATGCAGTTGAAATTGCTTCAACATGTTGACAGTGAATGCTGTGTGAGGGTCCCGAGTGGTAGCAGGGAAAAGCCTCGCTCGCATGAGTTGTTTAATTTTATTCGGAGGCTGTTCCTTGCAGCCGCAGAAAGCCAAGCGAGTGGAATGAATCCCATTTGCATCAACAATCGTGAATAATCGCTCTCCAATGGGGGCGGGACAGCCTTGTCCCTGATGACCTAGCTGTATGATATGGCCAAGCTTTGAAATGTCATGTCGAATGAAGAAGCCCTGGCTGCTATCCCAGACTTCTGCCCAATGAAATGGATTTTGAATGTGTGCGTTGACAAAGCACGCCGAACACGACATTTCGTACTCTGTACAGTCGTTGCACTGAGTGCTAGCAATCATGTCATCGCGTCCGCATGCACATGGACTGCCTGCACGGTCATCTGCCTCGTACTCCAATAAGAGGGCAGCAAGCAGGTCAAAGTGCGCCCCGAAGTCTTCAAGAAGCTGGGCATTCTGATTGTTGGATAATCAGCTCAACTTGACTCTGGTGGGGGGGGGGGGGGGGAAGTACACACTTGGGTCAGTTTCGCCTTGCTGGCTGGTTGGGACTCTGTTGGATGTGATGGTGCTGGCAATATAGAGGGGTGGGGTCCAATGGGAATTGCTGGTAGCCTCCCCAGGACAGATCTTGTCTTCGATGATCCTATGTCGCTTGTGATTGTGTATTGCACTCGCTTCACGACCGGGTTATGAAACGCAACATGGCCTCCCTCATCAACCTCAGGGGTCTTGCGCTTCGATTTTGCCCGTCGTCGTGTGGACATTTGACAGCAGATGGAAATGAGATAATGTTAGCGAAAATGACGAAGGATGGACGATGGTAGTCGGTGAGTGAGATCGTTAAGAAGAGGACTGTCACAGTGTGACTCTATCCTCTAGCCATCGATCCACTACCTTCACATATGTGGTCCAATTTTTTTGGATATCAGGAATATCACATGGACTGAAAGATCGTTGTCAGGGCTTATTTGAGTTTCGCCTGCCATCCCCCAAGAGCTTCCATCGAGTAAAAGTGATGGGGGTTGTCACACTCTGTCACAAGCCGCAACAACCTCACCCCGGTGCGAGTTTACCCTGCAGGCATGTGGTACAATTTCTTTTAGCGTCAGGGACATCATATTTACCCCTTGATTGTTCCTACCCCTGTCGCAGAGGTTCGCTTGGCATCCCCCAACAGTTAAAGCCAGTCCACTGGACATAACACCGCCAGATGCACGCCTCGGTAAATTCAATTTGGCCCAGAGGGCGAAAAATCATGAATTTTATTTTATGAAGGCAGAAGGACTGGAACTAAGTGTAAAGGAAACTGTATCAAAGGAGATTCATGTGGGCGTAGAGCCCTTTTAGCAGGAGGCAGCAGGTGTATGCGAAACTAGAATGGAGATGGAGCGAAGTGGAAGTGGTTGAGATAAGGTGTAGGTAGCGAGGTGGCGAAGTAGAGGTAGATTAAGTCAAGTAGGTGGACAAGTAGGGGGAAGGTGAAAATTACGGAAGTTGAAGTAGGTCTATAAAATGATCGGGGGGTGTAACATCGACGCCAACCTGTCTGATATAAATCACCTTGTTGCGACCGTAAATTGGTATACCAGTGTTCCAGTTTAGGGGAATCCAGTGGTCAGTAACATCAATGAAGCGCTCGATATGCACCGCGGATGGAAATCCTAGTGCCTTCAGGCCGGACCGGAAGTCGTTGAGAACGACCTCTCCAATGCGAATGGAGGAATCTTCATCGGCGCGGGGCTGGACCATCGTTTGAATCGGTGCTTCCAAGGCCTATAAAGCGCTTTGGGTTAGTGAGGATAGAGATATTGGGAGCAAGGAGCGTACATCGAACCAGGCAAACAGAACAACTGGTGTGCATAGATCAAGAACATCGACAGGATATTGCAGCTCAGGGATGGTCGAAATGATGGACTGGGCGTCCTCCGCGGCATCGTCGCTAGGGTCGGAGCCATCAGCGGCGCTGGACGGGGAGGAGCGTATGATGTAACCGCTGGGGGAATAATGATGGCCCCCATATCCTCCGTTGTCGAAAGTGAGGCGTTGGTTGGAAGGGAGACGTTGGTTGGAAGGGGTGACTGGCGCAGCAGGGAGATCATCGACCATTGCATCAGGGAGGGGAACGTCCGTGGGCTCGGGGGAGGGAGTCGTGGCAGGGGTGGCTGGTGGCGGTGGAGAGGGAGAGCTCGGCACCAAGATCGTCCCTACGGCAGCGTGGGCGGCTGCAACAGTTGCACGGGCGGCGTTGGAGCGCGCTGATGGGCGCCTGGGCTCTGGATACAGCTCCTCGCGCGCCAGTAACAGGCTGGCCAAGGGCTCTTGGTCGAGGATGCTGCGAGAGAGGGGATCTGTGATCCGGAACACGCGGCGACGCGGGCCGGAGCAGGAGGTGCAGCCAATGCACTAGTACGTTTCGGTGATTAGATCAGTGAAGATCTCCGCAGAGAATGAAAATGACGCACAGCTTGGATGTAGGCACCAGTGTTTGCAGGGTTTTTTATCCCCTTATTGAGTACGGGCCACATGAGGTGATGGCCAAGGTGGTCCTCGGGGAGCCACGTATCTCGGTCGGGATAGGGGACGCGGGCCTCCAGGTTCATTCCGATCTCGTGATGGACATCCCGGCGTAGTGAATCCTTCGTTCCCACAAAGCCTAAGGCTGTGGTGACAGGGTACTGCACCGCATGTCGCTGATGCATGCGGGTGGTGCGCACGCTGGGGGGAGGATCCGCAAGAGGGGTCAACGCAGGGTAGGTGGTGGTGCGAGTGCGACGAGAGGTCGAAGAACGGGTGAGAGGAGAAGAACGAAGCACTGGCATTTTTTTCTGAGGGAATGGCGCGTTGCGAGCTAGGAATTTTATATTCAGAACGAGCCAACCACGGCCGCGGCGCCATGCGGCACACCACATCGACCACCTGCAGTGTCAGCTTTGATCGTCTCCTGGGAAACTGCTCTGACCATGCGTTCCCCGTGCAGGAACATCTGAACATATGGCCCGTTGGAAATTGGTCGGGAAAGATTACTGGTTGATTCAACAAATTTATGTGTGCCTGGCCATCTGGAAATATTGGTGATTGGAAATTAGTTGGGAAGATTATCATTGATTGATTTTCTTCGCACCTGGTTTACGGCGGCCGTGACCTGGGCCCGCAGGACGTTTGAAATTGAATGTACGTGCGGGAATTACCGAGGAGGAATTGAAAAATTGGATGCGATCCGGAAGCCGTTTGTCCGACACAATCCTCACGTCGCCAGCAGTAACTTTTTCCCTGGCCCAAAAGAGCTCTGAAACATGGCCAGGAGAAATTCGAAAATCGGATGACAGTCCGGAGGCTGTTTCTCCGACACAATCCTCCCGTCGCCAACAGTATGTTTTTTTTCTTGGCCCGGAAGAACTCTGAAACATGGCCGACTGCAAGAACTCTGGTCCGAATCGAGATCGTGACATGGTCTCGTGATGTGACGGTACGTGATCCGTGAGTTGTTCGCCTTCATGGTGTTGCAGCGGCGGCGGCACTATGAACATTGCCATCAAAACCGGCGCTAGACGCCCTGCTATTCAGTCGCTTAGATCAGCTTGAATATTATTGAATATGATTCCATTCACATCCTGTCCATGGACAAGGTGAGGAGCAGAGGAGGCATCGGCAGGATCGTTCAGATTTGAATTTCCCCCTGCACAGTTGAGATTGAGCGGTTCCTGGTTGCGTAAATCTGGTGATCGAGATTCAACAGACAATCAAGATCGAGATTAAGGTCAACCAAAAGCAGATTTTTTTTTTTCGACAGCTGTAACACCACCTTGTCTCTTCCCCCCGTGCTGGACCGTTACTCTTGAGCACCATGGCGAAAGGCAAGTTCAGCTCAGCCCAGAATGCCCATCTCAGCACATACATCCCTGAATATGTCTCGAAATTGGATGCTGGTGTTCAGGGAATTCTCCTCACCCGATGGAAACAGGCCACCGCGACAAAGGCACTCGAGTCCGAGGCTTTCCGTGACCTCGATGTCTCAGAAATCTCAAGAAATGTATGGTTCACTGTATGTCCTGCTCTGTACCACCCTGCGGTCTATTCTAATTCAAGTTTAGATGATCGTTCGGAAATTCACCAACTATTTCCATCAAGTGTACAAAAAATCGCACTCTGAATCACTGCCGCCCATCGCCGTCAAGGGTAACCCGCTCCTCAAATTTACATCAGTGCTCAGCGGACGCCAGATGTTCGCACGCGACATGCATGGCAGCATTATAGACGTTTCCAGGCAACGGGCCTCTGACACGGGTGAAAATGAGGCCGCCGCGTACCAGCATGTATTGAAGGGAATGTGGGATGCACTTTCCTCCGATGAAAAGTCGGAGTGGGATGCTAAGGCCGAGGACGAATGTGGTGATATCGAAATGTATGTTCCATGGCGTGGTCAACTCCGCCTCTTCGCTTAATTGCTTCGCAGAAACCAGAAAGAATTCGGGTCGAACATTCATCTAGCGCTGCGAGGTTTGTGTCAAGGTGGCTTGATTGGTGATGCAGAGATGTTACTCTTCTACGCGTTCCGAGATGAGGCAAGTGGTGATCTGCTGGCGGGAACGTAAGCACTTTGTCGATTTCCGGACGCAATTCACTGAGCAGAATATTCACCAGTGTTCACGGCCACTCCAAACACAACAAGGCGAACTTTGGCGGCGACGATTTGCAACAGAAATACGGTGTCCCCTGGTCCAATTTTGCAGAGAGTGTTATTCCTCGTATGTTGCACCGCGAGACTCGTACTGCTGCATTAACTCCAAACAAGGTCCTGTGGCTTCTCGTTCAGCCGCGATTACGGTCAACGAAGATGGCAGCGTGATTTTTCCAGTGATAGACCTGGAGACTCTGTGTGCGGCTGACTGCCGCCTCCTCTTGCAAGAGTATTTTGAGCAGTGCTGGAGTAGGCCATTTATTGTACTGTTCAGAACGATGTTGATGAAGCCTTAGTTCACAGGGAGTCTGACCTGGCAGACGAGGTGGTGCCTATTCCATGGGCCGATATCGGGTTGAATCCCTCGAAGTTCTATGACACCCAGAAGTTCGTGTTTCACGTCGCTCTCAAAGATCCCGCAACTTTGGACACAGTGGAAACTATGATGATCGTGAAGGGCCTCAACTCCGCCGACACGTCTTTACCTTTCCATTTTCGCCATGGAATATCATTGTTATCGGTGACACAGTCTAGTGCCCCTCTATCGGCTCCATCGCTCTCTTCAACACCGGCGCCTTCAATCGTTCACACACCTGCACGCTCCATCTCCCCTGCCCCCATCCGTACCCCAACACCAGCACGCTCCATCTCCCTTCCTCCCATTCGTACCCCAACACCGTCTCCCCCTCCTCCTTCCCAACCGAAGGCCAAGAACCATCAGAGCAAGCGATCAAGGTAATGAATCTAATGGCACTTCATAATTTCCCAGTGCGCTCATCGCAGCTCTGTTATTCTGCAGAGATTCTGCGGAGGATGTGAATTCAAGGCAGCCGAAGAAACGGTAAATTATTACCTCTGTAATCTCACCTGTGTCTTACCCATTCTTGCCAACAGGAGAGGCCCCGGCGGGACGTCCAAGCAACCTGCGCGCCGGTCTTCGCGTTCCAGTGCCCCCAAAACATCGACTCAGGTTGCCTCTGTTGCAAAGGCGGCCGATGGGAGGAAGGCTTCGAAGAAACCGAAACACAAGTTTGTCTCGATCTGAAATTTCGTAGAAATGTGAATTGATTATTTTCAGAGGTTGGGTCATGCTCAGTGGGAGTGAGGCTGAAGATGACTCTTAAAATCGCCCGAGATGCAAGGTTGAATTTACTGAATACACCTGTTCTTCGAAATCTTATCTTTTAACCCCCTTGCAATCTGTGTTGAACATCGTTTGGCATTAGATGAACACCGTTGAACATGGTCGGTTCAAGTAATAATTATCTTCTGATCAACAGTAAATTTGAACCCTGGTTCAAACACGGTGGGAGTGCGTGATTTCAACTTGCGCCGTTTAAGTGGTGATTATCTTCTGCTAAACAATTGATTTGAACCCTGGTTCAAACACGGTTAGAGTGTGATTTCAATTTGGTCGGTTCAAGCACTGATTATCTCCCCCTGAACAGTTAGTTGATTTTAAACCTCGTTCAAACATGGATAGAGACCGCGCAGTATATCCATCATAGATTAGTTAGTGTAGCCGTTGTTTAAACAGAGTAATGCTTAAGTGGTGATTTACGTTGAGACGTCCATTGCTTAAACAAACTTCCTATGGTTACTGAGGTTCAAGACGGATAACGCCGGCCCCTGTAAGAGCGCCTACTTGTCATACAACTTGAGTCTGATAGAAATATGCGTAGGGATCCTCCACTGCCACATCGACTGGCATCTCGACATGTGAGTGTTCAAATACACTTCCCTGGCCCTCATTGAATAACTTATAAATGTCTCGCAGTGGCCTCGCCGTAGTTTTCGCGGAAAATATCCCAGAGATATCTCACGAGAACCCTCCCGGTAAGTCCATCAGGCGTTGAAATGCTCTTCTGGCTCACTAGACCCGCGCAGTCGCCTGGGAAAAGCTCTGCCCTATCAACAACCACACGTCGCACCGTTAACTCAAGAAATCCGCTCCTTCCTTCCATTTATTTAATAGCCTCGAGTACTATCCCTCTAATCATACTTGAATTCGCGTTTTATACTGGTCTGAAGCGAAGAGAAGTTTGGAAACTACATATTCGAAGACAAGCAAAGGGCAAGATCAAAACCAGCGATGTATGCGTACAATCTGGACATTTAACTAGGAGATATTCATAACGAAAGCCTCTGTAAGGATCTGCCGATGCCCACCATGCACATGCATGTGGTCGGGCACCCAAATAATACGCAGAACGGTGGCGATGGTCGCAGTGCACGATCTTCTTCCCGCCCTGGACTCCTGCAAATACGTGGGTGTAGCCGACGGCGCCCGTCCTCTCCGTGGGATCATTAGGTGTGGAGACGACAAAAGTCTCACTGACGATGGTACGGTCGGTGATTTCGTTTCGAAGAGTTAGGATGAGGTTACGGAAGGACGCGTGCGTCAGGCGAACACTGGTTGCGATATTTCTGATCGCATGGGTCAGGCTGGGCAATGGGAAGCAAAATAAAAGTGGCGCACTCGTTTTCCATATGAGGCGACCAGCACTCCACAAGCGCCGACTCGAAAGCGGAGTCACTCCCCGTGAGCGCATCGAGCTCCACCTTGCGGATGAAGTCAGTGAGGGGGAGGAAGCGGGAATCGTGAGCGGATGGCATGAATAAACTTTGAGAATGCCGGGACGGGAGGCTTTCCCCTCACGTACGATACGCTTTATAAGTGGCACCACTTTTAATTGCCGTGATCCCCCGAGGCCCGAGGTCATGTCCGATGCCTTCCATATTCCTTGAGTCCGTAGTAGTATATGATTATTCGATTTGGTTAGATTGGTGTCAGTACACTGTCAGTATGTAAGAGAAGTGGAAGAGTTGGCAAAAGCCCCGATGGCAAACAACCGGGCCGGCGCGCCGGCTGACAGCGTCGCATCAGGCGCGCTCGTCGGAGGGCGGGTGGCAGTGCCGTGCGCCATCGGCGCCAGCAAGATCGCATGATTCAACTTGTCGCCAACTTAGTAGTATAACAACTACAGACAGTGTAAAGGAATGAAGTTCTTGGTCAAGGTAAACAGTTTATTTGTCAGTGGCCCAAGACTAGCCTCTAGGGCCGTACCAGCTTCAAATCTTTGGTTTTGGCCTTGGTTTTAATTCTCTCGCTCGCCTGCACACGTCACTGCATAGCATCCGCAACGTCGGGCCTCCTAAAATCATTCTATCATCATACTGCAATTAGATCTATGTATCTTTCGCCAGGTTCTGGCCCTTAAACTTGAGTCTTGTTTCATTCGAGCAGCTAGCTGCTCTCACTCTGATTTTCTTCTCTACAGTGTTGAGCTCACATCCGGATGATGCCAGGATGGTGTGGATCTATTCACATTGTCTCGTATGTATACCTGCGAGGGACCGGTGATGCAGCGCTTCGAGTGCACCGAGCGTGAAAAGCGGCCAAGGAAGTGCGGAAGAAGTAACAGGAGAGCAAGGCGGAGTGTGCCGAAAATGTTCATCAGATGGTTCCGGTGATGTGCCATCACTGACGCCGGGAGCGCATCAAGCTGATGGTGTCGAGCGGGGCTTATTTGGCAAAGGGCTTAGACGGCGGGGCGGGTCGGCGGCCCGAGTACACATGTTTACTTAAAAGAAGTATGAGTACGTATCTTCAAGAAGAGGAAGCTGACTCGGATCAATCCGAATAATCATAAAACACTCTTCCCTCATATTCCTTCTTCACGAGACGTAATTATATCCACGGATCGCGAAAGACATGGGTATTCGAGTTATCGCACATGGTCAGGAGCGAATATTTTCGATCAACATCGGTGCAGGCCGGGGTCCGATAACGCATATTTACGGCGCATACGACGAAGATGTAAATAGAATCATGGTCAGGTGACCGTGATCAGTGGCGGTGTCTGTTGAACTGGTTGAATTTCTTTAATTCGCACCACTAGCACTGCATATCGGCTGGTTTCAACGTCAGTAGTCTCTCAGGATCGCATACTCAATCTCGAGATTCATACCGCCGAGATCGGAGTCGCGGCCATCATGGCGCTCAACGGATGGCACCATTGAAGATGGCACTTGCAGGGACAATGACTGTCACTTCAAGAAACGAAGACTCGGCGCACGAAATGCGCCGTGAGTCGAAGCACGCCTCGCTATATAGCGCACTTCTATTCTTGCGTAATCGTCTCCAAGAAGGGAGAAGTTAGCGCATTGGCTCCCTTTTACGCCATTTCAACTGATATCCATCAATCTGCCTCTTCGAAAACGTGATGAGTGAACAGCCTATGTACATCCCGACCAGCAAAGTCCCGGTCGATCCTTATAAACTGTCATTACTATGCTGCGCCTCAGTATACGATGGCTCGTCTGATCCTCCTCATTATTTCTGCTCTCGCCTTCTTCTTCGTGCGGGCCCAGCATAATTTGGCCTCGTGTGGCGACGCGAACTACTATACAGATGAGGTATGTTTAGCGATTGGAAGCCTCGGAGAGCCTGCACGAATTGACCCTGTTTAGTTCGCTTGTTATCAAGTCTACGTTCTATGCCGCAAGGAAAACGGAAACGTTTACCTGAGATGCGCCGACTCGTGCTATTCCCCTTTCGAGTACAGGTTAATTCCCTTCGCATTTCTATTGGTATATGCTCACCTCCCTATCAGCTGTTCCATCGGACAGTTGGTCCATTTGCTCGACCAGCAAAAATCGTTCACTCTGTCTGTTTCTTCTCCGGCCACAGCTATACACGGACAGACCATCGAAGCCTCAGGCGGTTTCTTCCGTGTCGGGGGTGGGCCTAGTTCGTATTGTCCTGAGTTCCTCAGCCAAGAGATGTGCAAAAGTTTCACTTCTGAGAAGACAATTCTTTATCCGGGCTCTGGCATGGTCAGCAGGCGTTCACTTCGAAGCCACTTTTTTTAGCAACTCACACGGTCATCTCCAGAGTGTTGTGGTCCCCGGGGGACAGCAATACTATGTCGCCCCCGATGGGCGTCTTTCATACACAGGCGCTCATCAGGAGGACGATTATCCCGTCAACTCGACGTTCGGTGTCGCCGCGTATGAAACCGGCGGATTCATCTTCTCGCCGAAGGGATGGACAGCGTGCCCAGCAGCGCCTTCGGGTGTGTATATGGTTTACGCCATATTTTCAGGCAGGACGTATTCTAGCGATTGCATCGGGTTCAACGCACTGGTGCATGATGCAGCGGAGACTTATGGAGCTTGGCAATACTAGTTTGGCGCGGAGCATTTTGTAACAAGCGGCACACCGCATTTCCAACTCAGCGGTCGCTCATTTCGATGTCCAATACGAAGCCAATTACAATCCATCTAGAAACTAAGAAATATTCAAAACAAATGCCTCTGTAACGATCTCTCGATGTCCTCCATGCACATGAGCGGGATCCTCGACCCAATTGATGCACATAACAGCGGCGATGGTCGCTGTGATCTTCTTCCCGGCCTGTACTCCCGTAAATACGTGGGTGTAGCCGACGGCGCCGGTCTTCTCGGTGAGGTCAGCGGGTGTAGAGACGACGAAGGTCTCGCTGATGGGGGCGCGGCCAACGATCTCGCTTCGAAGAGTCAGGAGGAGGTTGCGGAAGGACGCATGCGTTAGGCTGACACTAGTGGCGATATTTCTGGGGGAAAGAGTCAGTGTGGGGAATGTGAAACGAGGCAGAGGTGGCAGACTCTTCTTGAAGATCAGGAGACCAGTAGTTTTCAAGTGCCGCTTCAAAGACTGAGTCATCCCCCGTACGTATGAACTCCGTTATGGTGAGAAAGGTAGATTCGTCGGGGAGTGTGATGAAGATCATTTCGATAATTTTAAATTGGAAGAGAAGACACCTTCCTTTACTGTATATATCCAAGCGGGGTTGAGCACAGCGCGGAAATAATGCATCACTACAAGATAATCTAGGCCGAATCGGAAAGCCCACAATAGAATGGCGCAGCTGGCGCCGGCGTTCCAGGGCGGCGTTTCAAGGCGGAAAAATGAATACGGGCATCAGAATCCAGAAATATATATGAGGGCAAGTCTCGTCTCCCTCATCAGCGGGCAACGAACGGTGCGTAATCATCTCCTCACTGCATTGGTGAAGGGATGAGACTTCTCTAGCTGAGCAGTGGGTAAGGTCGGTTGAGTATCTGCGCGACTTGCGCACGGATAAAGATATGCATCATGGTGAATTTGGTCAAAACCTATTGCGCTGACCCGAAAGCGGAGCCAGTCATTTTGGACGCACTTGTCCAGGCTGTTCCAGTGAGTATTTTGCACTATGTAGTAGCTTTAGCATTACGAGATGAATCATATGATGGAGAATGGAACGGCAAACGGAGCAGAAAATGCGGGGATTTGGTTAGGTGCATGAGCAGTGTTCGAGTGTGATCAGGACATCGTCCCCGTCGACGCCATGAATAAATGCGAAAGAAGTGATCGTCATGTGATCGCGATCATAGGTCCGGTGCTTTCCTCGCTTCCTCGCAACTTCTTCCTCTTACCACCACCACTGCGACATCGACCGGGTTTGAAACCACGAGAACGACCCGAGCTCGATTAAAGAATCACCACTGCTTGAACGTGTTTCATTCGAGCTCGTCGGAAATAGGGATGATTCCGTGAGCCATTAGAGAGTTTGCGCTGCAGCCATCCAAGCCATCTGTTGGAATTTTTGCAGTGCGCAAATTGATGGCTCATGGCTTGGATGGCTCTGACAACTGAGATTAATTTGTACATGCTTATGTCGCTTGGGGGCGCACAAGGACGATACATAACTGGGGGGGGGGCTCATTCGGGGCTTTCCTCTGTTACGACACCAAATTTAGGCATCAGTTTTAGTATTTACTATTCCGGAGAATTTAAATGGGCAGAGCATGTTGCTATGGCCTTTGATGAGGCAGAAATTGTTATTGACTGGCATAGATGTCTCCCTGACTCAGAGGATGCATTTATTTAATTGGTGGATCAGCCATCAGCCATCTGTTTGCGCACTGCAAAAATGCCATCTGTTGGCTCTGATGGCTGCAGCACAAACAGGTTATTGATGGCCGTCCGTGGCCGCGCACCCTGGTCCTCAGCATTGTCCCCCCTCCTCATGCCGTCCGTGTTTTTGACCCCTACGTCGGTGGCGGGGACGCACATCCACGGCGTCACCCTCCCCAACGATATCCTGAACCACTTTCTCGCCGCCTCGCCGAGCTTTGACACCCTGCACGCGGCGGTGCGCGTCTGCAAGACGTGGCACGGCGTTTTCACGACCCCACCCCAGGTCCGTCGTGTTGGACGTGGCGCGGAATGTGGTGGGGCCGGCGCTGTGGCAGGCGGTGCGCGTCTTGCGACATACATACCCCGAGAAGACGCCCTACGAGTGGGGCAGTCGTAAGGAGAAGGAGGACTCGGACGCCACGGAAGACCATACAGCGGACGAGGATGATGCCCTCAAGAGTAGAAGGCCGAAGACAACGAAACCGGCGGCCAAGACCTCTGCAGAGAGAGCGACGACATCGGCGAGTTGAGTCCAGAGGAGAGGATGCGCCTCCAGAAAAATGCGGCGATCGTCAACCAATTGGAAGAGATCTTCAGTTTCAAGTGCGTTCTTCGGCGTGTTTATATCCTCCGTCTTTCTTACTCGCGCGAAGACACAAAGACCGCATCTCGAAAACGAGCCGGCTCACTGTGCTGGAATCTCGTTGCTTCACGTGCGGGCAGCGGGATGTACCACGTCATCTTGTATTGCGAACTGTTCTACCTCCCGCTCAACTTCGTCGACATCGGCTCGATGAGGATGAGCCGGAGGAGCTCGAGGAGATTCAGAAGGCACGACACGCGATGCTGAACGAATGTACGACGCCGGAGCTGCTCGAAATTCGCGCGGTTGTCGCGTTCCTGCACGAGCTCATCGGCGAGGCGGTCGACGAGGGCGACACCGACCGTATGTTCTATTTGTCTTTCCACGCCGGACTTGTCCTAAACGAGTTCCCAGGACTACCGGACATTTGTACTCCCACGGGCCTGGGCGTGATACTCGAAGCCTACCTCACCAAGAGCACGGCGCCCTTCGAGGAAACGCTAGAGGCGGAGCTCACGAACAGCGGCGAACACAACGCGCTCTTCGGTGTTTTTTTTTTTTGCGCGTCCGATGGAGCGCATCTGGTTGGAGCACGAGACAGCGTTGCCCCCATCGGAATGGGACGCGCTTTCGGACGAGGTTTGTGGCCAGAATGACGGTTGTACGTATTTATTGATCTCTTGCCATCGGTTCCGCTAATTCCACCAAAGGCGCGCAATGCGGCGTCGTCGCAGGGCTCAATCTGTGAAGCGAGGCCAGTGAGTATTGTACCTACTCCTGCGGCGCATCTAACACTAACCTCCGCAGACTGGTAGAACCTCATTCACGTTTGATTCACGTCGACTTCTGCGCGCTCCTCCTGGGAAATCTCGGCAAGAACGGCAGAGTCGTGACGGATGCACTTGACGAGCTGTTCAAGTGGTGGCCCATGCCGTGCGGCGCGTAGGTCGTCGTGGCGGAGATCTACGACCTAAAGACGCTGGCGTTAGCCGCGTGGAAAAAGAACGAGAGCCTCTGCTCCTCGTGCCTCCAAAAGCTCATCGGCGCGCACCTGCACCTGTGGCTATACAAGCGCAAGGTCCAAGGTGCGTCTTCCCCAGGCATCACCTATATGTATATATTGGCTGATTCTGCTAGACGGCCGGGGCGCCGACGCAGAATTCCTGGTACGGGTACAACTGCACGAGCACGACGCAGATCCACAAGCGCAGCCACGCGAAGGAGAAAATTGTTTGTCGCTCTAGCTTGATTTTGATGTTGACTGGCCAATGATGAAATAGCATCTGTGCGCGCCCGTACGGTGAGACGTTGTTCTGGGAGGTTAAGTATGACCTTGTATTTTACACGAGACGATCTGAGTATCGCGATTTAAGAATGGTATGGGCATTTCTCCAGGTATACATGTATGATCATCTTTGTGTAGGAAACTAGTTCAGAATCATCCTGCACCCTGTCTGGACCCGAGAATATGGTGAATCCTAACGAAGATCCTTTGTTCAACATTTATTTTCTTTGCTGGATTCAATGGCATGGCTCTCGAATTATAGCCCAGAATGACCAACGCTTACCCAGAGGGTGCAATATGGGTCGACTTTTTTTCGCTCCCGATTAATCGTGGGAGTTGTGATCATGGTAGAATGACTTGACACGTCGGAGATTCTCGGCCGAAGCAAACATTCCAACACAGCATGTATGGCCGGCAAGTTCTTGTTCCCAACCTGCGCTCGACCTCTCACACATGGTCTGACTATCACTTCGAATTACATCCAGACTATGGGCAACTTGGGTAACTTCACCGAGGCTGATTGCGGATCCGGACGGTCGAGTTCAAGGCCTGGAAGCCCTCCGGCGCGCTCTGCGGCGCGTGTATCCGAACAGAGCTCCTCTCCACGTATCTGCCCTTGTGGCGGCTTAATCGAAAGGTGAAGGTCCGCATCTTCGTCCCATTTATATTCGGAATCGCATCTGATATAACCTACTTAGATGGCTGGGAGGCGCCGGAGGAGTCCTCATTTTTGATGCGGAGGACAGCAGCGCTCGTCTGCCGACCGTCGCTGCAGGTATGGCTACGCGTCAGAAATCAAAAGAGCGCCAACCTGCATGCGTTGACCAAAAATGTGCGTCTTCTACATTTTCGGGTAGGTTCCGCGTGTTGATCTTCTTTTGGACGGGCGTAAAGCATCTTTGTGCGCCCACGGGGGAGGATGATCTGGGTGGGGGGACTACGGAGGATTAGGGGATCAGGCTAAGTATTGCTGCATCGCAATGTAGCTGGCAACCCGGCTTGATGTGTATCAGCTTTGCCAAGCGCTTTTCTACCAACTTTCTATAGCTCTAGCTCGGCTGGCACCGCCATCTCCTTGATTTCATCTACCTAAATCATCACAAGCCTCGCAGCGTTCCGGTTCCAGTGCCGGTGCGTCAGAGCTGGGCGTTGCTATACACTCATGAGCCCGAGGCTGTCATCCCATCTCTCTGATTCTCGTCTATTCTATGTTCATGTACTAAATAAACCTTCGCAGTGCCTGAACCGTCTCGGCAATCTACTCTGGGCGACATAACGATAATCCCAATGATAAAAATCTTTCGAGATGTGTATCAGGGTAGGTTGTCAGAAAACATCAATCGTGTCAAAATTAAATGGCGGGGAGGGGAAGAAGCGCCCGTTTAAAAGCCTCGCCAACGGGGCGTGGGGGTGTTTCGGATTTCCGACATGCCCTCCCTGCCGCGCCTGTTCCTCGCCGCGAGCTTCGTGGTCGCTGTTTTCTGCGATATAGTGGTAGGGGAAGACAGCGCGCCTGCGCGACGGCTCACGCCGCTCATGCCGTATACTCGGAAGCCTCTCAAGGCGCAGAAGAGCAAGACGGTTATTGAGGGACTGCTCGTCGCCCGCCAGTCGTGTAATCCGGGGTATGGCTCGTGCAGTAATGGGGGGTGTTGCAGGATTGGGGGGCAATGCTGCAACAACGGGGGTATGTGCGCTCACTGTCTTCGACGCTTGTAGAAGACCTGATCGGACGCGTGGAATTAGGGTGTTGCGATCCGGGGGAGTGGTGTTACAGCACATGTGGGGTCTATTTCTTTCGTGGTTGCCCAGCGAGCTGACGCGGGGTGCCTCGCAGTTTGTTGCTTGCGGTCGGAGGGGGGCTGCGATGATCGAGGATGCTGCAACCTTGACGAACATTGCTGTACAGGTGCGTACCACCTCTCTCTCTCATTCTGTCGTTCACATTGTGTTAGGGGGGGCGTGTTGTTCCGCGGGGTAAGTAATGGCGCGCGCAGCGTGCGGGTTCACTGATCACACTCACCCGTTCAGGAGCTACTGCGACGTCGTCGACGGCAAGCAAGGCTGCTGTGAAATTGGGAAGATCTGTACTGGAACCTCGAATGAATGTGACTCGGCTGGTTTTGTTCCGTGCGCCAACGAGGACTTCTGCTGCCGTGTGTTCATTTCGTTCCTCGTTCTATTTGAATATATTGAACTTGTGCGTCCTGGAAGGCCCTGGGGCAATCTGCTGTTAGTGGTCATCTAGCTGAAGGTTGAGCGTTGAACACCGACTGACGGAATTGATTTCAGATCGCGATTCGAGCGGTAACCCGGGATGCCGGGCGGGCGGTTCACCACCACCACCGCCGACCACGAAGGATACGACTAGCACCACCCACAAACCGACCACTGCGAAGCCCACACCGACTCCAGGTACCACAACAACGACCGCCGGTGGGTGTTATTCTTTAGTGTGCCATTGCATCCCATCCCACCCCCTCTGAAGATGATTCTGGAACCACCCATACCACGAGCGCCGCCCAGTCCACCCACTCAACCGGCAGCGCACCCACGTCGGTCCCAACCGCTCCCACTGGCTACCAGAATGTTTTTCTCGACTTGACCTCGGATATAAACCTCAGGTGGACAGGCGATTGGGTCGTCGTTCCCGCTACCTGCTCCTCGGGAAACAAGGCCAAATCTTGTTCGGGGAACTCCAGCACCAGTTCTTCCGGGATGTTGATGTACGACTTCCAAGGTGCGCGCTGGATCCAGGTTTTATGATGCTGTCTGTGTGCTTACTCCGCGCGTCCAGCAACATCTATTTATTTGAGCGTGGCGTCGATCAACGCGCAATATACCATATCTATCGATAGCGAGGAGACCAGCTACGGGCTGCTTAGCGTGTCGACAGCGGCACCCACCAATTGCACCTTCGGCTGGTCAAAAACCAACCTATCAGTCTCGGTGACGCATTATCTGCAGATTACCGTCAACGGCCCAGCTGCCAATGGTCGGCGAGACTCTACAGGGGACTGGGCACTTGAACTGCAGAATCTTGTGTGAGTCCTTGAGCATATTTCCTTCGTCGCAGGCTGAGTTTTTCCTTTTTATTTTATTTTCCAGGATCACGCAGCCCGGTTCATCCACCAGCCGCGCAGCGTCCGGAGTTCCGAGTAGCGCTTCGACGGCGTCTACCCAGACTGGCTCGGCGTCGAGCTCTGTTCCCAGCAATCTGACCCATTTCCTGGTCGCATTTTTGTCTCTATCTTTCTTGCTTTTCATCTACGTGTAATTCTGTAATCCTGATCTACGCTCACCTTGTTCGAAGTGGCACCGTGAAGTTGTTAGCGAGGCATCGTGATCCATTCCCAAATGTTGCCCAACTGTATTTCTTGAATGCCTTGAAAGTAATTGGGCTTTTGTCCTGATTTTGTAGGCAAACTGAAATAAAGGCAGTCAAGCGTTCGACGTTCTCAATTATAACTCGACAGGCACACGTACCCGAAGCGTTGCCGGCCAGTAGGTTGAGGTAGGCAGTATTATACGGCACGGTCCCGCTTAGGTTGCAAATCAGTCGGGATTTGAACCTGAGAAAAGGGCTGTTATTTGGTTTTCTTATTCTCGGGTCCAGACAGCGCTCAGGATAATTCTGAACTCTTCCTACACAAAGATAGTACATACATATATCTCTGGACAAATGCCCATACCATTATTAAATACGCGATGCTTAAGTAGATCTGCCCGTAAAATACAACATCATATCCCCCCAGACTAACGCCTCACCGTACCGGCGCGCACAGATGCTGTTTAATATTCCATCATCATGAGCCGTTCGACCGCAGAATCAAGCTGGGGCAACGTACGTTTTTCTCCCGCGCGTGGTTGCGCTTGTGGAGCTGCGTGTTGCAGTTGTAGCCGTACCAGCAGTTCTGCGTCGGCGTCCAGCCGTCTAGCAGCGCGAGTCAGCGAAATAAAATTTAAATGCATAAGTGGTACGGAGGAAGACGCGCCTTGGACCTTGCGCTTGTACAGCCACAGGTGCAGGTGCGCGCCGATTAGCTTGTCGAGGCACGCGGAGCACAGACCCTCGTCCTTCTTCCACGCGGCGAACGCCGGCGTCTTCATCTCGTAGATCTCCGCGACGACGACCTCCGCCCCGCACGGCACGGCCCGCGACATGAAGAGATCGACGAGCGGCGCCGCCTCGATGTCGTTCTTGCCGAGGTTGCCCGCGAGGAGCGCGCAGAAGTCAACGTTGATGAGGTTCTGCCAGTCTGCGTGGATTCGCGTCAGACGCGCCGTAACGCGGGCATGTGCATTACTCACTGGCTGCGCTCCACAGATCAAGCCCCGCGACGACGCCGCATTGCGCGCCTTTCGGAGCATGAGCGGAGCCGATGGTAAAGAGATAATAGATACGCACAAGCGTCGTTCTTGCCACAAACCTCGTCCAAAAGCGCGTCCCATTCCGACGGGGGGAGCTTCGCATTGCGCTTCGACCAGATTTCCTCCATCGGACGCGAAAAAAATCCACCGAAGAGCGCGTTGTCTTCGCCGCTGCCCATGACCTCCGGCTCTAGCGCCTCCTCGAAGGGCTCCGCGGCTTTGGCGAGGTAGGCTTCGAGGACCACGGCCGGGCCCGTGGCAATGCAGATGTCCTTTAATCCTGGGGAACTAGTTCAGACCGAGTGCAGCGTGGAAAAGAAATGAAACATACGGTCGGCGTCGCCCTCGTCAACCACCTCCCCGATGAGCTCGTGCAGAAAAGCGACAACCGCGCGGATTTCGAGCAGCTCCGACGTCGTATATTCGTTCAGCATTGCATGTCGTGCCTTCTGAATCTTCTCGAGCTCCTCCGGCTCGTCCTCCATCGAATCGATATCGTCGAGGTTGAGCGGGAGGTAGAACAGCTCGCAGTACAGCATGACGCGGTACATCGCGCGCGTAAAGCGGTGCGATTCCAGCGCGGTGAGCTGGCTCGTTTTCGAGGTGCGGTCTTTATGCCTGCGCGCGAGTTAGAAATATAAAGGACATCAACATGTAGAGAAACGCACCTAAGACTGAAGATGTCTTCCAATTGATTGACGATCGCCGCGTTTTTCTGCAGCCGCATCCTCTCCTCTGGGCTCAAGTCGCCGATATCGTCGCTCTCTGCAGAGGTCTTGGCCGTCGGTTTCGCTGTCTTCGGCTTCTTACCCTTGGGAGCATCATCCTCGTCCTCCGTATCATCTTCCGTGGCGCTCGAGTCCTCCGCCTCGCCCTCCTCCTCCTCTTCACGAGTACCCCAGTCGTTCGGCGTCTTCTCGGGATACGGATACCGCAGGACTCGCACCGCCTGCGGCAGCGCCGGCCCCACCATGTTCCGCGCCACTGACAACATGATGGACCTGGGGTGCGCCGCGAAAACGCCGTGCCACGTCTTGCAGACGCCCACCGCCGCGTGCAGGGTGTCAAAGCTCGGCGAGGCGGCGAGGAAGTGGCTGAGGATGTCGCTGGGGAGGGTGGCACCGCGGATACGCATCCCCGCCACTGGCATGGGGGTCAAGAACACGGACGACATGGGCGGAGGAGACAAGATGTGGCAACTGGTTTGGGCGGCCATCAATGGCTCACGTAATCAATCGACCCCCTATTTCCTTGGATTTTCTGCCAGGGACCAACCACGGACTCGATAGAAACAGATTCGGGCGAGGATAGGCACTGGATCATAGCATATGCTGAGGAAAAACTGAAGAGAAAGATGATTAGTTATACCACCTAACAACAAGATTGAAGAGCGACGGGATACCCATGGGGTATATTCCGCGGTGCTGTGCAACACGGTATTCGGGGATGTAATGGAAGAAAGTAGAGGGTCTTGCCCTTGTAAGTGAGTGTGAACCGTTTCAGGTCCAGAATAGCAGGCATCATCCAGCTTCGATGGGGACGCGCTAATATGACTATTCCGTCAATATCGTCGAGCTCCCCATATCTGAGAGGAAGGCGTTTGGGAGGCGTACTGGATCTGAAAATCCCAAATTCATGAATAAATACCAAACCCATGTCGCAGGCCTGGCGTGAATTCGTCTCGACTTACTAAGACGCTTTACTTTCACGGGCTCGAATATCGATCTCGAAAAGGCTTCAGGAGCCGCTGCGCAAGTTCAATAAACAATGGATTTCATTCGATGCTGGTGCGTGGGCAAAGATTGGGTTGGCGCGTAGACCTGACGAATCAAATCAGTAGGAGGCTTCGCACATGAAGGATCGAAATGGCTCAGCGTACTTATTTATGTATTACTTCCCAACTGAGGGAATATACTGGGGGGAGATGTTAAGATTCAAAGTTAGACAACCGACATAAGTGGGGGAAGATTACGCACCCCGAATTTCGTGCCAGATGTCCGACAGCGAAAGAAGCAAAGCCTTAGGCGCATGGATTGAGGAGAATACTGTGAAACTGCGGCTGTCTGCATTCTCACTGCTGTAGATTATCAAGATAGAATTCCGTCGAGGCGCACGGTGAGTGGCTACTGGCCTTAGACCTTCAACCTCCTTCGAGTTCCAATTGCAAGCTGACAGTCCAGAGGTTGCATAGGTCTACCGGAATCGCATACATTGAAATACGGCGGTTCTCGCATGTTCAGCACCGCCGACATCGCGGTGGTGGTGGTAAGAGGATGAAGCTGAAAGCACCGCCACTGATCACGATCAGATGACCACCATCGCATTTCTGAGGCCTCAATTGGAGCTTCCCAACGCATGCCTATCGCAAAAAAGAACGCACTCCATAAGCAGGCTCGTAATTCAATGGATAAAATCTGGCCAACCCACCATTGTCGGTCCGTCGATGACGACCGTGGACCTGATAGCCGCAGGCACGTGAAGCTGATTTCGGCTTTAACCATGGCAACGTAGCCGCAACCCCCGGAGCCTCTGCAAGCCGTCGTGTATAGGCGTTCGGCTACGTAAGGCTACGTTACGGCTAGGTGACGGCAGTACCTGCGGAGCTTTGCCGTGGGCGCCAGCCGCAGGTAGCCACGCGGCTCCACACGGGGCCGGCGATGCCGCCGCTGTGGCGATTTAGCGCTGGAACGCAGGATCTCTTGCTGTTCAGTATTGGAATCTTCGGAACGTCGGAGGATGATTGCAAAGAATTTTGATACCATCCGAGGCCATCCGTTCTTTTATTGGGAACGGCCATAACAATGGTTCGAGGAATGGATGAGACACTCGTTCCCGCTTACTTCGGCGCTGCATGACGGTTTCGTGAAACATTTCTCTCGTGTAGTGGATTCAAACAGGCCCGATCTTCGTACAGCCCTCGATCTCATTTTTTATACCGCGATGTTGATGTGAATTTTAGGCGGCCAGTTTGACCCGTCTGGGCTGCTCACCTGTGTATCGTACGGAGGGATAGAGAAGACGCTTTACGGCAGTTATCAGGATTGTTTCTCTGGCGCCGGAACACAGTCAACGAGTACCGCTGCTGCGATTGCGCTCGGTCGCAGGGGGAGAGATTTATTGGCGCTCGATGTCGGTGCTTGGATCCCCGTACGACCCGACCAGACATGGGCGTGTCAAAATTTGGGACGGTTCTACCAACTCAAGTGCCAACCTAGCTGGCCTTCCAACCTCTCGGCACCTTCGGTCACGATTTGCCTTGTTTCTGGGCTCAACACTCATTCAAGTTGACTGCCTCCCGCAATCATGATCATCCAGATTAGCTCATAAACAGGAGGATATCATATGTATTTGTTCTCGAATTTCCCCAGCACAGTCGAATCCAGTCTCTTCGCACCTATGGACTTGGGCATGGGACTACGTACTTTTTGATTGGGACCCCTCCACTCACGGAACAGGAACGAGGGGTAATGGCAAAGAAAGCTCCTAAAACCGTTGTCTCCGTCTGTAGTGCTTGTTTCGTGGAGTTCCCCTCATGCACCTGCGGCTTCTCGTTCGAGTCTCTCCTGCACCGTCTTTTGCAATTTCTCCGCTCAATCGGCCATTTGAACAGAGGAGAGTTCAAACCTGATCATCGGTTGAGACCGGCATTGATTAATCAAACTTCATTTGGTTACTGAGTATGCACCAGTCCGTGCAATGAGAAAGTTGATTTAAAATCAAAGAGCACAAAAGAACAGCGGAGAAATGAAACTAAACGACGTACGATGGCCGCCGGCTTGCGCACCGTTGGGAGGAGCGAGCGGTGAATAAGGATCTGCAGGTGATAGCACGCACAGTGCAGTGCGACAGAGTGGTCGAAGCACACTGGATCCGCGCGCGCGGGATCCCAAGCTACTGACAGTAATCAAGCTGCGTCTCGGTGAGAATTACCTGATCAAAAGGGGGACAGGCATTGAGCTGGACGTTATGAAGGCATTTCTGTGACCGTCGAGTACTGCGGCGTCGCCGTTGCACGGATATTCAGACTGTGCGACCGCATCGGTCATGCGATCTGCAGTGAAATGCATATCCCCGGGATTCCCGGAGAGGGTTAGGCGTGTGTTAACGACAGTGTGGATTAGACTTCAACTGGGACCTCGGCACCACTAGCGCAAGATTCAAGGGGTGCAGGGAGATATGTGTATGAGGGACGCGCGCGTCAGAATCGTCAGGTATGATAGCCCGACGGGGATAAACCTGCTGTGGATCTTGGGTTATTGTCGACCGAAAAATGACCACGGAGAGAATGTACCTCCCAGTACTTCAACGTGTGCAACACCAGTCCCATATAAGATAGGCGTCACCCCGATCCAGCACGTGCTTATATAATCAAAAGCATCACGTCACGAAAATCCTTTCTCCTCCTTCCACAACAACATTTCTGCAATTCTGAGACCACCAAACTGTAGCTACTACGCATATCTATGATTCCATGTAGGGGATTTGGCTAATACTCTCATCTCACAAAGTTATAAGGTGATCTTTCCAAAAAAGGCAACCCATCTTCAAAAGTTTCCAAACACTTTTTCAACGCGTTTGGGACGATGCTGCGAAAAATACCTCGAAGATTTGGCGGATGACATAATCATTCACGTGATTGGCCCGCGACTTCCGACGTCCCGCGCTACGCTCAAATAGTGTGCATAGCGTAATTAAGTAGTGTTTCTGCCAATGTGGTGTGCCGGAATATTTCTGTTAAGCCCTTACCATATACAATGGGTTTCAAACTTTTAATGGGAGTATAGTATTTGTCCTGACACAACAGCCTGGATATAGCCGTTCTCAATTGAAAAAATGAAATATATGTGATGGTATTTGGCTCCTCCTGGAGTTGATATAGCTTAAGCAGCCCATTTAGACAGATCAGAAGTTATAAAATATTTTTTCATGGCATCCCAAGCCAAAATTTACACTTGAAATTTTCTCAACCCTCGAGATTTGGCGGGCGGCTGTGCTGTGGCTGTGGCTTATATAAGGGTGCTGGATCCGCGTGACGCCTATCTTATACACTTATGGGCATTTGTCCAGGGATATATGTATGTACTACCTTTGTGTAGGAAGAGTTCAGAATCATCCTGAGCTCTGTCTGGACCCGAGAATAAGAAAACCAAACAGCAGCCCTTTTCTCAGGTCCAAATCCCGACTGATTTATTTTCAACCTAAGCAGGACCGCGCCGTATAATACTGCCTACCTCAACCTACTGGCCGGCAACGCTTCGGGTACTTGTGCCTATCGAGTTGTAGTTAAGAGCGTCCAACGCTTGACTGGCTTTATTTCAGTTTGCCTACAAAATCAGGACAAAAGCCCAATTACTTTCAAGGCATCCAACAAATACATTTGTGCAGCATTTGGGAATGGATCACGATGCCTTGTCAACAAATTCACGGTGCCACCTCAAACAAGGTGAGCGTAGATCAAGATTACAGAATTACACGTAGATGAAAAGCAAGAAAGATGGAGACAAAAATGCGACCAGGAAATGGGTCAGATTGCTGGGAACAGAGCTCGGCGCCGAGCCAGTCTGGGTAGACGCCGTCGAAGCGCTACTCGGAACTCCGGACGCTGCGCGGCTGGTGGATGAGCCGGGCTGCGTGATCCTGGAAAATAAAATAAAAAGGAAAAATTCAGCCTGCGACGAAGGAAATATGCTCAAGGACTCACAGGTTCCTCAACGTGAACTGTGTGTGAGATCGGGTCATTTGAAGTTTGGACTTTGGGGCGAATTTCCATGAAGGAGATCAGCTCCGCTGCGCACAACGACAAGAGCAGAAAACTCGACAATCATCCCGCGTCGAAATAGTAAGATTGCTGCAGTGCACGCGGCAATAAGCGCGTGACACTGCGGCAGTGTGACTTATACTTAAGCATGCTGCCTGACTGCGGCATCTAAAATTGTGCTGCGGCAGTCAGCGGCACCCAGCGGCACCTTCACCGTGCCCGAGCACGTGCTTTTTTTTTTTTGACAAGATACCGGCGCGTATCCTCGAAGAGCTGCCTCTCCATGCGGATCGTGTGATCGGATACGGTAGTCGACAGGTACCAAGCTGTATAGATGGGCCGTTTCTTATTTACCATCGGTCCATCCGACGCACAGTTGCCCCTCTGTAGTAGTACATTACTTCCTTCTTCAATTGGTTTACAAATCAAGCCATTGTCCCGCGAGAGAACAAACACATGTAAGTGTCGCCCTTGTTCCCATTTCTTAGACCTGAGAATCTTGCCGATTCGAGTCGCTGGT
Organism: Mycena vulgaris; assembly: GCA_029204335.1. Lineage (NCBI taxonomy): Eukaryota > Fungi > Basidiomycota > Agaricomycetes > Agaricales > Mycenaceae > Mycena > Mycena vulgaris. Next base: position 139,631 of record JARGYA010000072.1, on the reverse strand, counting down.
GAGTGGAATCGATATCTTGCCTGTTGATGCGGAACGCTGTGATGTCGAGGAGGTCCGTGACCATCCAAGACCAACTCGGGTATGGATCAGAAGGTTCGAAATGCCGACAACGACGGGGAGGGTGTCTGAGGCAATGAGCCCTGCATACGAGCCGGCGAAATCCGCAATGGCAACGAAGGTGAGCCAAAACCTCGTAAATGGTCACTGTCAGCTCCTATATTCTCTTACGTTCCGTAGCACATACGTCTGCAGAGCGGCACTTTCGACCAAGAGTGCAAGAAGAGCCTTGCATTTTTGATCAGTTTCAATTAACTTTTTTGAAGAATACTACCATCAGGGGAGATTCCAAGACTGTTCTGGTCCTCGTCCTCACGATGCGGAACGCAATTAAACCTGGAATAAACGCCAAATGAGCCAGAACCGGAGGAGAATAGAGCCGTAAGATGATACCGGTGCCGTAAATGGTGGTGCTATGAGAGGAGATCAATCGCGATCTGCGGCGGATTATGTTGTTCTTGAGAAACCTACAGAAAGGAGAGACCAAAGCTGGCTCCAACCCAAAATGTTGGCTGAGTGTAGGTCGTAGCCCCGCCAAGTTTTGGCTCCCACATGCTGACCACGTAAAGGGTCCCAAGAACTACACAACCAGTAAACCCATCGGTGGATTCAGAATGGGGCTCTACTCACCAAACACTGCAATCAAGCTGCCGATCGGGAGCATCACGATGTAGCGATTCCTTCCCCAAATTATCCACAAGCGATAAATCTGAGAACTTCAGCAGATATTTAACATGATCGTTTATAGGACTGACCACGAAGGAGTCCCCCATTAGGATCGAGGTAAGAAGTAAAGTTTGCTTGATGATCTCGGTCCAGTGCGTAGCATCTAGGTAGAAGGTAGTTTCGGCGGCCTTATTGTCGAGATACGTAAATGCGAAGAAAGCTTGATATATAACAATGACCCAATGCTTGCGTTCTGTCAACGGAGCGAAAGTGAACTGAGAGCAACTACTCACAACCGTGATGACTAGGGAGAGACCAGCAGCTCCAAGGAACATTAGGGAGGTGAAATTGGTTGTTCGGCTATCCCCGCGTGCCGCCAGGAAGTAAACATTTGAGATGAAAAGGAGCACAAAAGTTCCGTAAAAGCAGCTCTCCAGAACGATCCCCGCAATATTGGCGGGAAGGATGCCAATGTCCTGCATTGTGAAAGAAAGAGTGCATGAGGATGGCAACACGGATGTCTTATCTACAGGCTCGTGTATGATGATCATGGAAGAGTCAGGGTTCTGATTCGGCCACACTGTGAGAAAAAGTTCCGAGATAGTATCTCAATCGATGGGCGACTCAAGTCGGAGACAGTACGTCCATCATAAGATGATGAAATCGAGACAAGCGCGTAGAATTGATCTTTGATGGCCGAGGTCACGGAGGCGCATACCCTTTAAGGTGAGTTATTCGAAGCGTCTAATGGATGAGCTGACGAGAATCCACTGTTACAAGTCGCTTCATGGCGCTGGAAATGTCCCCGGCAGTGCAGCAATTTTTTTCTGTTCACTATTTTGTATAACTGAGCAAACGGTTGAATTGGACCTTGAAAGTATGCTATTTGACCTGCTCACGGTCAGATTTAAGGCCAGAGGGGGGTACTTTTTGAAAACTAAGGAATATCACTTGAATAAATGCATCGATAACACTCAATATGGAGGACAGCCGAATGGAAGCACAATAATATGAATATAATAAAGTAGCGCCGAGCCCACGGCACGGCGGCAGTACTGATGCATTCGGCCGGGCTTAATTGTCTACGCGAACACGGCTTTGGCCGTAAGAACCTAGCCGTCCTGGATTTCTACCCGGTTCTCTGGAGACCAGGCGCTCCCAGCGGAATCGATCTTCCGGTGTTCCTAAGGGGACCGGCCGTGTGATGCTACCTACCTACCTGATTTCAGACGGTGGTTGCTACAAATCTGCGTTCGGAAGGAAGCATAAATAGTTAACTCAATTCAGCATGACATGGGAGTGAAGATGATCAGGATACCTATGTCACTGCAAGTACCGCCCGATGTCATGTTCTAACCAATACAGATATACGTTCTCAAGGACAGGAATAATCCGGTGGAAAAAATCAGACCGCAACCGCAGGAGATGTTGCGTGTGGTAAAAGGGTAAAAATACTTTGGTTACGCGTGTGTGCTGCAATTGTTTTGGCCGGGAGTTCGGGGGTTAACAGGTTTTGTGATAGATGACGCCAGTGGTTCTGTGCTTCTGGGCTCGAATTCCGTGAAGGAAGAAGACACAAGAAGGCAGTATAGGTTTTGAATCAAGGCCACAATCCTCCGATCACCGCCGGTGGCTCAATTCCCCACAAGTGAAGGAGTGACTTAAAGATTGAAATCCACCGTGGATTATATGCGGAGGAAGATTGACTTACAGCTGTTCTCGAAATTAATGAGACGATCGGGGTTTTTTTTTTCTTCGTTCCCAAAGTGGAAGATTTGCTCACCGAGAGAAATTTCAATGGGGGTTACACAGTGAGCTATGCCTGGCCTGCCTACGAGCTGTAAAGCTGCCAAACCCGCAAACAGAGGAAAGGTGCGAAGGCTACAGCTGAAACGATCCGAGCAATCGATGTTGCACGTGACTGCTGGATGGACCGGTTAAATCACATTTAGCCGCGGTCTATGCACGTGAGGACGTGATCGTCTTTGACGACGCGTCGCGTCCTTGGTTCCTTTGTGCTCCGTAGTATATATATTTCACGTCCCCTTCCCCTTCCTTTCCTTCGTGCTCTCATCATCCCATATCTCACATACAGCTCAATAGTCATCGTACTTCGTTGCTATATTTTTCTCTCCCACCCTTACCACTTGCCCTGTTTTTTTTTTCTTGGATATATTCTCATCTCTGTACTACTTACATTCGCCTGTGCCGGCTTGAGCTCGGCCTCCCTATTCCGGGGAGTCCGGGCGAGAGAGCTTTGGCGACCAAATTTAATTTGTCCGCAAATACTCCTCTCCGTTCAAGTTCTCTCCCCACCGACGAGCAAGGCATAGACGGGTTTTCCTCACGGTGTGCAACGCGGTCGGGCTCAGGAAAGTCAGAAAGGATACAGACATTGTCAATTAGTGTCCTGAGGAATGCTGGAGATGGGCTACGGCGCTCGTTCGCTAAATTTCCATTTTGGGAACAGAGAGAGAAAAAAAGACTCGATTATCTCTTTAATTTCGAAAACAGCTGTAAAAAAAATAGATCATTTGAGAGCGGATCTGGCGGTAGATGTGGAGAACCAAGCGAGATTATTGCCAATACAAATATGCATTGTGAACCCCCAGTTAGTGGGATCTGCTGCAAAGTGAGCTACACTTGTTATTCAAATGACTCGACTGCGAACAGTCGAAAGGCTCCTTGATTAGCCTTGTTGACGCGCCGAGTTTTGATGAGACGCGTCACGTGATGGTAAACTTTCTCTCTTCCCACCACTCGGCTCGCCAATGTCCATCAACATCCGCCAGTGGCCGCCAACGAAGTTTCCAGTTCCGGGTATATTACTCCGTTCAACTGCTTCTCCGCCGTTCTGCCAGCGTACAGGAAAATCCATCGCAACTACCGCATTCCACTCTTGTCCCGTTCATCCTCCTGCAGATGAAGGACATTATTCATAAGTAAATTCAAAGAAATAACTAAACAATAAATCTCGCAGAGGAAGCTGACATCTTGGTCATCTGGGTTGAACATGTGCGAGGCTATTCGTCGTCTTCAAAACAGAAAAAGACATTGAAAGTACTGGAAGTGAACAAAGAAGGTCCTAAATTAATTCGTTTGGCGATAGCAAGGTGGCCGAACTTGTAAATATACCGTTTGGACCTGTAACGAAAGTGATGCCTAGCGCATCTGATAGCACGTAAGTCGCATTCCCGTGGTTCACCGTGGTTATCGTGAATTGCAAAGGGAAAATTGCGTCGACAGGGATCGACCAGGAAACGGTGTCAGAGGCTTGGACATTAGCCACATTTCCGTTGGCATCGACGACCGTGAGGGAGACGAGGTCAGTACAAGCAGAGGTTCCGGCGACGATGGTGCGGTCGGTGAATGGGACGGGGACATAGTTGGTTGCATCGTCCTGTTGCGCAGTTATAACCTCGAATCGCAGAATATGAATCCAATTCAAACCCAAAAGTCACGCTTGACCACATTGTGTCGCGGAAGGCTGCGTCGGGCAGGGGCGTCGACGTAAGAGAAGGACATGTCCAAGTTGTATTCGTGAACTCCGCTCCCAGTATGGGGGATGGTGCAGTCTGGTTGTATTCAAATATAATCGCGGTTTCGTCACCGCCCGCGATCTGCCTACCAAGGGCAGATGTCAGGACCGGTTTCTGTTGAGCATCAGGGTTACAGTACGTACTCCCACCCGGCTTTACTCTGCAAAATTGGGCCTAGCTCTATAGCAAGCCATTCAGCCTCGTTAGATGCGAACCATTGATCCACTCCGTTCACGCGGGCCTCGAGTCCTAGCTGGCCCCAGAGCAATTGATCAGTACTCGGTCTGCGTTCGGGAGCACGAGACTTACTGCCTGGGTATCTGGATCCACGACGCCCGCGAAGAAGGTGAAACCGTTGGTTTGGGCCAGTACTCTGGTTGCAAAACCGATGATGATGAGGGGGAAGGTGAAATGCATCTTGAAAGGGCAGCAGATCAGTTGCACATCTGCGAAATGAGGGCTCTTATATGTAGCCTTTCTGACAGCGGGGAAACTTCTCGGCCTCGGCGTGCCTCCGCGAACTACACGTGTAGTGCACTCGGAGAACCTCAATTCCCAAACCTTCCAATTGGCTGGCAGTGGTACTATCACGCGCTGGGAACCTGGGCACCTTAAGGGTTTTGACCCGTTAACAACTCCCTCGAGAGACTTTTTGAACATCTGAAAGTGTTAGATGGTAGGCGCGCATCCTGGGAACAAGTTGAGCCTATTTGGGGCATATTTGGGGACATTTTGAAGGTGTGGTGAATTTAGTTCGGGCGAAACTCCCGAAAGGGCAATTATGGGGAACCTGGGCACCCATGCAAATTCATTGTTGCCAGCTCATTTAATGCCATTATGCTGCTTTATGATATTCAGGGGATAAAACTACAGTATTGTAGATGCTAAAAGGGTATGTTGGACCTAGAAGAAGGGTAGAACTGAGTGCTTCCGACGCCAGTCGCGTGCGACGGGATCCATACTGCAGATCGAACGAGGGCCGCGCGGCGGGGAGAGGACAGGGTTGACCAAAATAAGTTTCAGGTAGCTCCATAAGAAGTAGATGAACATACCTGGGCCCGCCATTCCACTCCTAAGTCAAACCGCCGAGAACCCGGCATTTAGACATTGGTACCGGAGAAAATAGGGTGGTTTGGGGCATGGGCGATGGTGAGAGCGGTATCAAACAGATAGAATGGCGGAATACCTTCGAAACTAAAGCTTTATCCATCATAATGGACTGTGTGAAGTTCTAGATCCATAGTGTCGAAGGGTCGTTTGATACACGCGTCGCGGGGGTGGGGTACTTGAGGGCACACCCTGTTCATTCATGAAGGTTCAGCAGGGAAAGAGTAAAGTTGTGGAGATATTTGGTGTGTAGAAACAAGCGCAAGATGTGGTGAGCAGAATGAGCCTCAGAAGTCGTAGATTGACCAAGGATTGGTGGAGAAACGGGTGAGATGACCGCTCGGCGTTAAGAAAATGATGTTCTCACCCTCCGGCCCGCGATCAAACGAGGCACAGCTTTCGATCAACGTAACATTCCGCCTCAAAATTTGGCATGGATGGGCGTCAGGGGTCGTAGTCCCTCCCCCAAGTCAAGGTTGTTAACATTTGGTACTATTCATACATATATTTGGCAAGTGCCCAGGTTCCTAGTGTGCCCAGGTTCCTAGTCAGAGATAGTATGTATAAACGCTGCTAATCTCACGACATCGAGCAAGAAGCAGATGATTTTTGTTCAGCGTGAAAGAAAAAAAATCTGGTATCGTCTCAGACTTCTCAACTTCTCAACTCTTGCATAGTGACCCGACTGTTTCATACGGTGAGGAGTGTGGATGTCTGGGAAAATGAGCAGCAGATAAAGTCGGCTATTTACCCAGGGCGACATCAGATCGAAGTTCGAACCAATTCAACTTCGAGTTCTGCAGTGCGCAGGAGCTGTGAACTCGGTTGGCACTTTCATTATCTAGCGCAATTATAATCACATTGATATTCGATGAAATTCCTTGAATATTATGCAATCCTGGGCTGGTCATCTTCACCCAAGCAGAAAATAACCCCGAAATCGCTGGAGGTGCCCAAAGAGGACCCTACATCAGATAGCGACGCAGAGAGGACCAGACTCGCCAACGTACCATCTGTGCCGGTCGCGAACGAGATGGGTAGGACATCTGATAGCACCGCAGTCGCACTACCGGCACTACCCGTTATTATCGTGACTTGCAAAGGGGAAAGCGCATCGACGGGGATCGCGTAAAAAGCATTATCGACCCCCACCACATTAGCCGCGTTTCCATTCGCATAGACGGCCGTGAGAGAGATGTTGTCCGTGCAGGCATCGGTTGAGGCAGCGATGGTGCGGGCGGGGAATGGGGCGGGGACGTAGTTGGTTACGTCCTCCTGTTTATGCACATTTATTCTCAACTTGCCTCTTAAAAAATTGAACTAATACAAATCCAAAGGTCACGTTTAGCCACATTCTGCCGCAGAAGGCTGCGTCGGGCAGGGGCGTCGACATATCACAAGGTCATGAAAAAATTGTATTCGTTGAAACTTCGAAGGGTGGTGAACTCCGCATCTAATATAGGGAATGGGGTGGTCGAGTTGTATTCAAATATAATCGCCGTGTGGTCGGCACCTGTGATCTGCCTAAGTACCAAGCGAGGATGTTACCTTCGGTCCCTCTTGAAAATCACTGGGCTACGTACTCCCACCCAGCTTTATCCTGCCAAATTGGCCCTAGACTCGTAGCGAACCATTCAACCGGGGACGACGTGAACCATTGATCCACGCCATTCACGCGGCCTTCAAGTCCTTTCCTCTCCACGATCAGTACCCAAACTGCGTTCATGGCCCGAGACTTACCACCCGGTTGGCCGGATCTGCGACGCTCGCGAAGAAGGTAAAAGTGTTAGTCCGAGCCGGCGCTCTGTTCCCAAAATCGATGAGCACGAGGGGGGGAAGGAGCTATAAGTTTGATGCACCTCGATGGGAGGGCAACTCACCTCAGTTGCATCATGTGTCCGCACTCATATATATATAACTCTCCTGACAGTGGGAGAGCAATGACTACAAGAACCATTTTCAGGCCCTGGCGTTCCTTGAAATATTGCGGACTTCTACAAATGTATTGAAATCCGGGCAGGGCGAAAGTGACATTTCGGCATTACAAGTGCCGTTGACTGCCGCTGCAAAAATTGAAATTGCCGCTGCATGCGGCAATACTGCCGCAATATGTCACACTGCCGCTGTGTCACACCTGAACTGCCGCATGCATCGCCGCAAGCAGCAGAAGTCCCTCACTCACCGGTGCTGTGCTTGTCTCAGCAACATCGCGAATACCTTATTGTAGGTTGGCGCATCGTCGCGTCTGTCCATCACCTGATGCTCTTGCGTCCACCCCCGGCCCACCCGGCGTTCGGTCAGTCTCTCCGACTCTCTTGAGTCTCTAGAGGATTCCATCTACCGTGAAATATACATCGCTACGGCAGCCTGAGGCCATAGCATGTGTCAGATTCTCCCAGCAGTCGGTTCAAAATCCCTCCACCTTCCACCATCGTCCCTAAGTCAACCCGCGATCATACTACTCCGACGTCTACGTCGCCGAAATCATAGGTATATACGGCTTTGGAACGCACTTCTATCCCTTAGTGTACGTTATTTAACCTGACTTTGACCCTGCCCACAGGGCATCAATTTCCAGTCGAACAAGAATACATATGCGGTCAATGTTGAACATAATAGTATGTGTTAGATGTGTTAAAGGAATGTATGGTCTTTATGTCAGCTCTGCTAATGCTTTCAATGAGTCCTCTGAATGGGACTTGTTTCAATTTGTGAACTAACTCTTCTGGGACAGAACAGCATCCCCTGATATGCGTGGTGTGGCTGGTATCACGCGTCTCCAATGAAGTGTATTTCCTGAATGAATCGATTGAACACAAGAGGGGAGGTTTTCAACGTTACCAGGACATATTATGCACGTATCCCCGTCGTTCCCAGTCTTATTGTGAAAATACATATGAGGAAGGTTCATGAAGCGGCAATGTTCTGGTGCGGCAGAGTGGCTGTGCTATTGCCACAGAGCGAGCGATTGGGTGATATCTTGCATGAGAATGACTGTTTAAGCATTGGAGACAAGATAAAGTGGGTACCATCACATCATTCTCAAAATACATAAATGGACTTGCGCCTGCACGGTTTTGAACAATGTGGGCTACACAAAGACAAATATGATGCTTTCCCTGCGTCACCTGGACCCATTGAAAAGTTATCTTGGGGCAAATCTGGTTCAGCACGCCAATTTATCCTTCGGGGATAGGAAGAACTCCGATAATGTAAATTATGCGGCCAGTGTTGCACAGCGACTCTGTCCGCATTCAAAATTATTTCTTGAATAACTCAATTGCACCACAACAGGGAAGGTTTTGACAGCCAGAGGTGCAGGTGTGGGTCGATGAGCTTGTCGAGGCACGCGGAGCACAGGCCCCCGTCCTTCTTCCACGCGGCGAACGCCGGCGTCTTCTTCTCGTAGATCTCCGCGATGACGACCTCCGCGCCGCATGGCACGGCCCGCGACATGAAGAGATCGACGAGCGGCGCCGCCTCGATGTCGTTCTTGTCGAGGTTGCCGGAATCACATACATTGAAATACGGCGGTTCTCGCGTCTTCAACACCGGCCGACATCGCAGTGGTGGTAAGAGGACGAAGCTGAAAGCACCGCCACTGATCACGGTCACATGACCACCATCGCATTTCTGAGGCCTCAATTGAAGCTTTCTCCCCAGCGCATACCTATCGCAAAAAACAACGCACTCCGTGAGCAGGCTCGTAATTCAATGGATAAACTCTGGCTATCCCCACCGCCGCAGGCACGTGGAGCTGATTTCGGCTTTAACCATGGCAACGTAGCCGCAACCCCCGGAGCTTCTGCAAGCCGTCGTGCATAGGCGTTCGGCTACGTAAGGCTACGTTACGGCTAGGTGACGGCAGTACCTGCGGAGCTTTGCCGTGGGCGCCAGCCGCAAGTAGCCACGCGGGTCCACACGGGGCCGGCAATGCCGCCGCTGTGGCGATTTAGCGCTTGAACGCAGGATCTCTTGCTGTTCTGTATTGGAATCTTCGGAACGTCGGAGGATAATTGCAGAGAATTTTGATACCCTCCGAGGCCATCCGTTCTTTTATTGGGAACGGCCATATCAATGGTTCGAGGAATGGATGAGACACTCGTTCCCGCTGACTTCGGCACTGCATGACGGTTTCGTGAAATGTTTCTCTCGTGTAGTGGATTCAAACAGGCCCGATCTTCGTACAGCCCTCGATCTCATTTTTTATACCGCGATGTTGATGTGAATTTTGGGCGGCCAGTTTGACCCGTCTGGGCTACTCACTGTGTATCGTACGGAGGAATAGAGAAGACGCTTTACGGCAGTTATCAGGATTGTTTCTCTGGCGCGAGAACACAGTCAACGAGTACCGCTGCTGCGATTGCGCTCGGTCGCAGGGAGAGAGATCTATGGCCCGCATTGGCGCTCGATGTCGGTGCTTGGAGTTGGATCCCCGTACGACCAGACATGTGCGTGTCAAAATTTGGGACGGTTCTACCAACTCAACTGCCAACCTAGATGGCCTTCCAACTTCTCGGCACCCTCGGTCACGATTTACCTTGCTTCTGGGCTCAAAACTCATTCAAGTTGACTGCCTCCCGCAATCATCCAGATTAGCTCATAAACAGGAGGATATCATATGTATTTGTTCCCGAAATTCCCCAGCACAGCAGGCTGCAGAATTTCTTCGCACCTATGGACTTGGGCATGGGACTACGTACTTTTGATTGGGACCCCTCCACTCACGGAACAGGAACGAGGGGTAGTGGCAGAGAAGGCTCCTGAAACCGCTGTCTCCGTCGTGTAGTGGTTGTTTCGTCGGCTGTTTGAACAGAGGAGAGTTCAAACCTGATCATCGGTTGAGACCGGCGTTGATTAATCAAATTTCATATGGTTACTGAGTATGTACCAGTGCGTGCAATGAGAAAGTTGATTTAAAATCAAAGAACACAAAAGAACAGCGGAGAAATGAAACTAGACGACGTACGATGGCCGCCGGCTTGCGCACCGTTGGGAGGAGCGAGCGGTGAATAAGAATCTGCAGGTGATAGCACGCACAGTGCAGTGCGACAGAGTGGTCGAAGCACACTGGATCCGCGCGCGCGGGATCCCAAGCTACTGACAGTAATCAAGCTGCGTCTCGGTGAGAATTACCTGATCAAAAGGGGGACAGGCATTGAGCTGGACGTTATGAAGGCATTTCTGTGACCGTCGAGTACTGCGGCGTCGCCGTTGCACGGATATTCAGACTGTGCGACCGCATCGGTCATGCGATCTGCAGTGAAATGCATATCCCCGGGATTCCCGGAGAGGGTTAGGCGTGTGTTAACGACAGTGTGGATTAGACTTCAACTGGGACCTCGGCACCACTAGCGCAAGATTCAAGGGGTGCAGGGAGATATGTGTATGGGGGACGAGCGCGTCAGAATCGTTAGGTACGATAGCCCGACGGGGATAAACCTGCTGTGGATCTTGAGTCATTGTCGACCGAAAAATGACCACGGAGAGAACGTACGTCCTAGTACTTCAACGTGCACAACACCAGTCCCATATATACAAGTGGAAGGCAACGAGACGACAACTCTCAAATGGGAGAACTGCGGTTGCTCGTTGGCTGCCGAGGTGTTCACGGTGGGAAATCTTCGAAGACTTGAGGCGGACCCGCGGGGATTTAACGCGATCCTGCATTGCTGTGTTTAAAATGGCACGTCCGCCACCGCTCGAAGCTTGCGGACAGCACGGACTGAGGTGGAACGTTTGAAAGCGGCGCGGGTACGGGGGCGCGGCAGTGGAGGGAAGCACACATGGGGAGGAGGGTGGAGCGCGGCGGATGCGGGAAAGGGGTGGGCGAGCGAGGAGTGGGATGGATGTCGGATGTGGTGGAGGCTGGTGGAGGCAGATTAGGATTGAGCGCGGATTAGGCGGCGTGTGCGGACAGCGTGGGAGTCGCAGGAGTAGACGTCAGGCGGCGGACTAGCGCAGCACTATTCAAGTGTGGCGGTGCAGAAGGTCGGCGATTGGTTAGCGCGGTGGTGCACTGGTGTCGTCGTCCGACCGTCGTCGTCGAAGGGAAGAGTGATCAGCGACGTGATCCGGCGATGACGCTTGAACAAAAAAACACCCCGCTGGAGCGGGGGCGGATGGGCCGACGTAGAGATGTAGAGGATGTCGAGATCGGTGGGCAGGCGGCGGGGGTTGTCAGATGCTTTATGCCGTCGCGTACTTTTAGTTTTTGCGCTCGAAATCGATGAGTGATGAGTGCATCACGTGGGCGGGTCAAGTTGACACGCCGCGGACGCAAAAGATAACGCCACGCGCAATATTCGCGTTCAGCTGGAGAGTAGGCCATGAAGATGATCGCAAAAATGAGGGCTACACACCTGGATTTTTTTCAGGGAGGGAAAGGACGCTGCCGATGTGGGACAATGGCATCTATCAGATTTGGGCAGTTTTCAAAAAGTGGGCCACAACAGATGTGGCACGGAGGTATACCTTTGATTTTTGGAGATGAGGGGGAGATATCTATGACGACTCAATCGCGCACGCGTCCGATGAGGAGCACCGACGGGAACACAATGGCAACGGCGGTTTAACGCCGGCGGTGAAGTGGCATTTTCGACGTAGTGGCCGAATTTCGCGACTGCTCCGGGGTTTTATTGTGGAATGAGTTCTGCTCGGATCGGCAAGGTTGGAATCTCAGAAAATCAAGGGGATAAATAGCTCGGAGGGTCCTGAGAAGTCCGGATATGCTTCTGTTCAAAGTTTGGTACGTAGTCTGCAATCGCCACGAAGAAAGCGAAGTGGCACAGGAATAAGCTAGACAACCAAGAGGATTGCATGCTTAAAATTTGCCACACAGGGTTGGAAAAGTGAATTAAGGTCGCGCCAGGCCTACCTGCCTATTAGCCGAGTTCCCACACTCCAAATCCGGTGATTTCCCAGGGAAATATGCCCAAATCCGACCAAGATGGGACGCTCACTGGCGCGTGGCGTGCGTCTCGGTGACCCAGGAACGAATTCCCGGGATTTTCAACCCTTTCTGGCTGCACCGGACTCAAAATATACCTTGTGACAAACAGTTTTTTTCCCCCACCCTTCTAAACTCACTTTGAGGACATTCTGCACAAATTCCAAAGCGTGAAGTCAGGGGTCGGCGGACCTACCTATTCTATGAGACTTTGTCTCGGCTTCTTCCGGTGCAATCCTCTTGTAGACAGCGCGTATCTCTGAATCCCTGATATATCTTGGACTTTCTAATTGAATGCCCAACTGGCAGCACCGTGCGACAGCTTGCCCTCAGTCTGCAGATCGATGTCTTGAATCCAACCCCGCGTGAGAATTCCCAAGCGCTACCAGAGGTCCGAGGACTCGCAACGTCCAGAATAACCGTGAATCTCACATGGTGAATGCTCCCCATCAACATTCGCCTGTCATTGTCAAGTCAGCCACTGGAAGTCTGGAACGTCATAGGGGATTTGCAATCGCCGGCGGTCCGAATACAATAGGAAGCGACGTTTTGACAGGGCGACTGGAAGATACGCCGCGCGATTGGACGCCCTGGTGTTAACGGAGATCCTTAAGTAACGTATCCCCGATGACTACGGATGGAGAGCCACATAAATGCAGGAGAAACGGATGCTCCTTTACCAATCAAGTTCCTCGCAATGAAAACTGTACGCCCGCCTGTCTCCCGACGATGACCTCTGCCGCGCTGACATCGTTTCCCAGATCTTCGGCGTCCCCGGAAACTACCAATGCAATGAGTGCTCGAATGAGAAGTGCAATTGCGCAGAGGAGTACAAGGTTTATATTCTCGGCGACGTAGTCTGATCGAAGGTATCTTGCCAGCTGCTCGTGTATTGTCGGCCAGGGCGCGGACCCGGGGTGCTACTGCAAGAAAATATTACCGGAGGCGGGAGGGGCGGATGCAGATGCTAGCAGCAAGCCTGGTTCGGCCGGAGAGGCCGGAGAGGCGAAGGAGACGGCGTGAATGAGCGACTGGAAAGCAATTCGGAGATTAATACGACCGAACTGTGACAATACTGCGTCAGCGATGAATACATTTCTGTCTGTCTATAATGGGATCCTTGCAGTGTTTGATCGGAGTCTTATTTCTTGCCCCCTCGGAAACCCTGCAGCGGTCTCACCCAGTGTGTCAGTCGACACATCCGCCAATTTCTGGATATCTTCGGCTGGCCTGCCGACACGTCGCACTAAGTATGCTGGCCCCAATAATTTCGCTCCAATTGATTCCCGGGCCGATGAAACTACCACCGAGTGATTCATTAACGAACTGGCTACTGCAATGGCGGCGGAAATTGTGGCCATCGGAACCGACCATGAGCTCGGTGCTGCTGAAGCGATTGTGCATGAGTCGCTGACTCTTGCGGTAGGCCCCATGTCCGATGATTTCTATTGGTGGTTTGAAGACTACCTCGGGCGCCGCGATCCAGAGGGCGACTACTTCCGCGCTGCTGTTGTCATTGGCCGCCCGCCATGGCGCCAGGAAATCGTCCTCCGACGCGCCGAGGATTACGATATAGAACTACAGAACTGGTCGACTGTCGTCATCGATGGCGGGGATGATCAGGAAGAACGAGTCTATCCATTGAATAATGAGCCATATAACGGAGTGCGCCGAGGCCATCCGTTCTTTTGCTGGGAACGGCCATATCGATACTTCGAGGAATGGATGAGGCACTCATTATCGCTGTCTTCGCTGGATGAAGAGGGTTTCATGAGAGACGGTTCTTTGTGTGGTGGATTCAAACAGGCCCGATCTTCGTACGGTTCCTTCATCTCATTTGTCATCCCGCGAACCTGATGTGAATTTTAGGCGGCCAGTTTAACCCTTCTGGGCTGCTCACCTGTGTATCGTACGAAGGGATAGATAAGACGTTTTACGGCAGCTATCAAGATTATTTCTCTGGCGCGAGAACACAATCGACAAATACCGCTGCTGCGATCGCGGTCGGTCACAGAGGGAGAGATTTATGGCTCGCATTGGCGCTCGATGTCGGTGCCTGGATGGCCGTACGGCCAGACATGTGCGCGTCAGAATTTGGGGCGGTTATAGAAACTCAACTGCCAATCTAGATGGCCTTCCCAGCCCTCCGCACCTTCAGGCACAATTGACCTTCTCATTTAACCGGCGGTACCCATGGCGTTTCATGCTCTACCGCCGGACCTGCTCCTCCAAATATTACCACTCCTCTTTTTGGGGGATCTCCTTTCCATGATAGCGGCACTTTCGCGCTGGTTTCCCCGATGCTAGACGGGATCCTGTGGTTCCACGTTCATCATGGAAGTCTTCAGTGGATCCCCCAGTTAGTGGGGTGAAAAGCGAGCTCGAGCGCGCCAATTTGGGGGTAAATAGATGGCATCCCAATTTTATGGACCTCTCCTGCGTGATTGACTCGAAGGAGTTCCCCTTTGCGCGGTTTATTTCCGAGTGCCTCAGATCGAATTCGATGAGGAACCGGCGTCGTCTGTGGAGAATATACAAGCAGTATAGACAGCTGTGGAAAGTAACGGATGAGGACTTTTTGTACTCACAGGTACTCCTAGACTCAACCCTTGTTTTTGGATTGCGTGCGACAGCTTTGACAGAACTGATCCACAATCGAATTCAACAAGGAGCTCCGTTCCTTGAAATGTCTGGAGTTGGACGGCTTAGATCGCCTGCCGCACGTTATAATGGGATTTTATAGACTCTGGAAGCGCACGAAGCTGCAAAACAAACAAAATTGTGGTGATCCAAGAAGCGCAATTTGTGAAACCGTCACAGCAGGCACGTGCCGTTACTTCTCGTGTTTCAAATTCTTCTTCTCAGGCTCTCCCTCTTTCCTTCATCTCATCCACGACCTACGCGGCGCCATGTCAGCCGTATCCGCTGGATCCCAGGAAGAGGTTTCCCATACGCTGATTCCATCCATCGCTGCGAAGCTCGAGCCTACGGACGGTGACTCCCTGTTGGGTGGCAGCAGTCAAGACCAGGAAGATGGGGATGAGCCTGTGGCACGGCCCGGGGTTGGTAGCGAAGCTCCAGTGCAGGAGGTAGTAGACGTCATTCAGGCTCCCGAAATCATTGCTCCTCCTCTCGAGCTCCCTGGCGCTGCTCTTCAGACGGTCATTCCGGAATTAGATCCCGATGCCGGCAGCGCGACAACTCCATCGGTCTTTCAAACGGCTTTCCCTTTGTTGTCTCCCGTGCTGGAACCCATTGGAGAACCATATGTCGAACCTCCCTATCTTCGGCCGTTATCGGATGATGAAGACGATTTGCCCACTCTTCAAAATTTGCTCGCAGAGACGCATCCCGAGTATGAACTACATAGAAGCAGCCAGGAACGGGTGAGCGATAATTCATGTATTCTTTTATTCTTGTGAACGTCATTGGGCAGGTCACAACGTCGCCGCGCTCCTCGAGAAGCCCCCCAGTTAAATCCGAAGTCAAGGGTTCCCGTATAAAGCTACAAAGTGACGACCCAATCAACCTCTCCGCATCCGCACCTCCCCACCGTCCGAAAACCCCTCCTCCGACCCGTATTTTCATCGATATATCCGACTCTTCGCCGCTCCAGCCGCCTAAGACGCAGAACTTGAAGAGCCAGCCTTCTCCCTCACCTTTTGAGTCAAAGCCCTTATCGTCGCAAGCGCGCCCAAAACGCAAGCACACGCCATCTTTACCGCCCGCGAGCACCGAGACACCTCCGTCAAAGCGCTCCAAGACCGTCTCGGCCCCTGGACGCCCCGCGCTTAAGCACAATGTGCACTGGGCGCTGGATGGGAGCATCGTGATTCAGATCCAGGATATAAAATTCAAGCTGCATCAGAGCCAGCTCGCGAAGCACAGCACGTGGTTCTCGGATCTCTTCGAGGACAAGAAAGTCGAAGGTAGAAAGCATGTGGAGCGGGGCGAGGATGGGACCACTCCGATGTATGTGCTTACGCTCCCGACTCTGACTGCAAAGGACTTTGCGCGGCTTCTTGACGGGTTCGACAGCGCGATGTAAGGTCTTCCGCACGTTCCTCATGCCGCTTTTTCTCATCTCTCGTCGCAGAACGTATGTCCACGAAGATCCGTCATTCACGCGGATGGCCGGGATCCTCCGTGCAGCGACCATCCTCTCCTTCGCTGATTTCCGCGACTGGGCGATCCGCCTCCTGGAAGACAAATGGTCGCCCTCGATCTCGGACCTCTCGCCCACCCCAATCGGGCACGCGACGGAAAGCGTCATCCTTGCGCGCGCGTGCGAAGTTCCAACCATCCTGAAGCGATCGATGTACGAGCTCGTCCGCCTCTCCGGCTACGGACAAACCGAGCGCGAGGGTGTCTCCGCGCGCGATTTCCGCGCTCTGGTCAAGGCGCGGGAGGAGCTGACGTCGAGCTGGCTGATGACCATGTCGCCCTATTCCCCCGAGCTTATCCACTGCGCCTCGATCGCGGCCGCGGACCCTTTCGCGGCAGCACCCCCTCCAGCGGTGCCGTGCACCACGCTCGACCCGCTGCAATCCAACAAAGCTCACCACAAGCTTGTGCGTGAGTCCGGTATCGCGGAAGACTATCTCTATGATCCCCTTTGCGGGCTCCAAGCGCTCATCGACGCAGACTGGGCGGCGGAGGAGTACTGTGTGGAGTGCGTGCGGCTACGCCGGGAGGTGTGGGCGAACAGGCGCGAAAAGGTCTGGGACAACTTGAACATCTGGTTTGGTCTTGCCGCTTAATGCTGAGGTTGCTTTGTATTCCTTTACGGCTGCTGATATTTAATGTAGAGTCCGAACGCAATTTTCTTCTTTGTTGAATCGTTCTTCTGGCTCCGTTTCTGCCCCGTTCTTCCACCGATTCCTGAAATTTTCTCAGCAGGCTGCTTTTTGGGCTTTTACGATGACGAGGCACCGTGCTAGTTTTCAAACTAATTTAAGCACTGGATTCAGGCGCCTTCGGGGCGCTCCCACGTTACAGCTTTGTGTCAGCTGATTGACAGCAGCTATGATGATTCATCGGGTGTCCGCTTAGCGTCCTTGCTCAGTTCTCTCCCCAGAATGCCCATAATCACCGATAGTTCTGGCTTCCAGATCCATGGCGGAAACTTTTATGAAGTTTCCGGCGACGTCAATCTCGAGACCCACCAACACCTTACCACAATCCAGGAGCAGAGGCCACTATATGCGGGTGCCAGTGTTGGGCCACCGGCGGGATCGACCCTTGCGCTGGACGACGACTGGGCAGATGGGTCCGGCCGCGAGTTATCAAGTGTTGCGAGGAACCTGCGCCATGAGATGGCAGCAAGGCAAGCGCCGTACGGTAAGTTTAAAACCAAACACCCGATTTTCTGCTTCTCATATTGCACAGATATATCCGCTCGCCCACGTCTTTTAACGAGGACTGCTCATCCTCGAGACCCCTCGGCGTCAACCCTGAGCAGTCCGCCGAGCCCAAGCGGACGCGGAGTTCCCGATCAGCGAGCGGATTCATTCGGCGGCGAGTCTCGATATGATAGCCTGCAAGCCAAGTTACGGCGATCGATGCATGGGGGAGCGTTCATCTGTGCGGAGAACATAAATCACCACCACGGGGAGGCAGGAATTCAGATTCTGCACCGTGCAGTCGCCTTGGAGGCACTCTACGACTCCGCGGAAAGCTTTCCCCAACCCAGGTGCCATCCCGACACACGTACGCAACTCCTCGACGACCTATATAGCTTGGCCATTGCCGAAAACTCTGACCGCTCAATCTTTTGGCTGCGCGGACCTGCTGGGGCCGGAAAATCTGCCATAATGCAGAGTTTGTGCGAACGGTTACAGGATACCGGTCGGCTCGGAGGGAGCTTCTTCTTCAAGAAGGGCCACACCACTCGCGGCAACGCGAAGGTCCTCTTCGCCACACTCGCCTACCAACTCGCACTCTCTAATCACCATTTGAACCCTCTGATTTCACGGACCGTTGAGGACGATCCATCGGTTACGGCGAGAAGCATAGGTCTCCAACTTCGCAAGCTGATTGTTGATCCATGCCAATCGCTCAGCGATACGGCGCCCCCGCTGATTCTCCTTATCGACGGTTTAGATGAATGCGAAGGGCATGATGTTCAGCAGGAAATCCTACGGTTACTCGGAAATCTTACCCACCCCAATCCCCTGAGTCGGCTCCGACTTCTCATCGCCAGCCGACCAGAACCTCATATCCAAGAGAAGCTGGATTCCTTCCCAGGCCGTTACGATTGCGTCGAAATCAACCAGTCATTCACGGACGTTCGGAATTATCTGCGCAGCGAGTTTAATCGAATCTATTGGGAACATCGTGAAAACATGGCCTCTATACCAGCACCGTGGCCTCCTCTTGAGGTTCAGGAAGGTTTGGTCGCCAACTCCTCGGGCTACTTCATCTATGCAGCAACTATTATCAAATTCGTCGACGACAGGGACTTTCGTCCCACACAGCGTTTAACAACTCTGGTCCAGAACCTCCCAACTGAGTGTGGCGATACCCCATACCACGCTCTCGACGAGTTGTACTCGCAGATTCTGCATGATCTTCCCTTCCAATCTCGCGTCATCGACATTCTGTGTGTTATTGTCCACGGAGCTGGCGTGTTACCAGCATCTCGTGCTAACATCGAACAACTACTTGGCCTACATGCGGGGGATCTCGCGCTCGCCCTCCAGCGTGTTCACTCTCTGTTACTGGTACCTCCGGACGACATTGATTTAATCGCCCTACATCACAAATCGTTCCGCGATTTCCTTCTTGACCCAAACCGATCAGGAAACTTCTACCTCGGGCCAGAGCAACGCAAGAATCTGGCCCGTTCAGTTCTCAGAGCTCTCTCCCAGTCGTCAGCTCTTATAAGCTCGGACCATGTTGCCTGGTATGCATTTCCATCTTGATCAAAACCGATGCACTACAACAATATGTTTCCCTTTTAGGGTGATTGGCTCGTCGGGACTCGACTATATCACTTCTGCTATCCCACCTTCCGCAGACATTTCCCCTCTGGTCCAAACTGTCAACCTCAATTTTTTGTGGCATTGGTACAGAGATCTGGACCGCCTGGAAAGACATGTCGAGGCGATACTAATTTGGTTGCAAGTGAGTCCTGACCTCAGCTTCCACCCTGCGAATTAATTTGAACGAAGAAATGTTCGCCCCCTCCTGACGACGTAATAAAATGCTGGGAAGACTATCACTTCATCATACGCTGTAATTCAATCTTCGAACGGCCTTCCCTAACCCCTCCGTGCTTGTCAGACGCAGAGTGTCACGCCGTCCTCACACAATCCTCGGGGCTCCTTCGCATTTGTCAGGCATGGTGGGTGCGTAAAACCGCCTGCTCTGGTGCCGCGGGACGGGCTCCAAGTCTATTGTACATCCAATTTTTGCTAGACATTCCATGGGGCGAATTGCGAGCTAGCATCTGTCCCTTGCGTTCAATCCTCGGTGAACACGGTGGAGGAAAGGTACAGGCACTCCTGGATTTTACTATTCGAAGCACGACGATTTGTCCCGAAGCCTACCCATGGCCCGCAACATGCAGCGACTTGGCTCGAGGATGCATTCGGAACATGAAGGCTAGGTTCCCCGGGTCCCGATGGTAAGTAGCTGCATCTAGGTTTCGATGACAGGCACCTATTTAAAGCGCACTGCAGGCCTGACACCATATTCTGGGGCCGGCTAGTCAGATTATCTCCGCATTACTCTGGCGTACTAGCTGATATTCAGGACTTTTCGCCTCCCATTGGGGCGTTATCAAATTCAAACCGTTTTGACATCCACGATGTCCTTCAATGGCTCAAGGTGCTTTTCCAGTATAAAAATAGATGAACCGGCGCTCAATCATACATGCCAGGCATTTCCCCAACCACCACTCGACGTGATTCACCGATGGGAAGGATATCTTCGAGATAGCCGTGTCGGTAAATGGGACGTGGCGCATGACAAGCTTGAGGGACCGTGGATAGCGTGTCGAGACCGGATGCGGAGTGTTCAAGAATCAAAGATGGCGCGTTTAGAATTATTGTAACATGAGTTCAATTTTATCTGAGGGAAGAGTGTTTGGGTGTAAAGCTGGTTGAATGTTGTAAAGGGCTGGCCAAAATTGGGTGGGCTGAAATTTCGACAAAAGCCAATTGCTCGGTGATTGTTTACAAAAAAAACACTTTCTACACACAGCTGCCGTCGTCAGGAAGACGGCGAGACGCTCCGGTTCTGCAAGGCGGAGGGGAACGTGGCTCATCCAAAATTCTTAGGCGATACTCAGTGCGCCAGGGCTGGGAGTACCAGCTCGACTGGAAGCAACGTTTGATCTCAGATCTAAAGACTAAAAGTAGTCCAGGTCGCGGACACATTACAAGGATAGACTGGGCGGGCGCTCTTGGAAGGTTGGGCCACGCCACAGCTATACAACCTTGGCGACAGTGGTAGACGAGTTACTGCAATGGGAACGCAAGGATACCTCTCCTTCGCGGGCTATTTTCATTTTGACTTGAAGGCCGCCGTCGATGAAAATAGGACCTCGGAAAACGAGGCACGCGGAGAATCAACCTGCGCCCCCAGCGCCAAGGTCGGGTGATGGAGGGGCATCGGGCGCTCAGAGGCTTTCCGAGCTACTTGGAAGCTAGCTGAATCGCGCCAGAAACCAGACTGGCAACGGCGAGATTTTGGGTTCGCGTGGCTATTGCTGGCCAGGCGGAGAAAAAGAATGACGATAGAGGAGGATACCACCAGTATATGCTCACTAACTTTAGGTAGTGGATCCTGACTTGAAGAGCCCTAAAGTCATAGAGTATTTTTATTTTGCACGTGTGCCTTTTGGGGACATTTCTTGCGGGTGTCAAACTGGAAGTTGGGATAATTAAGAGCATCTCAAAACGTTTCTGAAATATATAGTTTCGGTGGAAGAGTCTTCAATGACTAAACTGTGCCTGAAACTAATAGTTTCAGACACCGTTTCAGCCACGCTCCCGAAACAATAAGCTTCAGGATCAGTATCGGCACTTCTTTCACTGCGTTAACGTTTCACTAGGGAACCGATAACATATTCTAAGGACTTTCGGGTTCCAAACGTGGAGTGCCTCTCGAATGAAGGGAGTGTCCCGATTTGGTCCGTGGGAATCCCCGTGAGATCACGAAATCAGACTCCATATTTGCTCCATATCAAGATTTTATAGACTATCCAGGCCCCCGGTCACTACCTATAAAGGCGGTCCGGGCGTAGAGTAAATCAACGAGCGATTTTCAGGGGGATTTTTTCCGAACCAGCGAGCGCCAGAAGTTTTGAACCTTCTGGAGCGATACTGAAGCACGAGCCTTCAAGCACCAAACTAAGACAATTCCAGCGTGGGGGAGGCAAATTTCGTTTTTTTGCGGCCTCCAGGGCCGTATTACCGTCAAAATATAGAGTAAATCAGTCGAAATTCAGAAAAATTTCCGGATCGCCCTTATAGGTAGTGACCAGGGGCCGGACTATCCTTCACAAACAGAAACATAAGTTTCGATTTGTGCTCTGTGTATCAAGAATGTCGCCGAAATGAACACGTGAATTGCTACGGCATGTGACTTGCATTTCTCGTGATTGCTGTCATTTCTGCTTACGAGACTGCTTCCTCGTCTGTTGAATTCAGATTTTGAGCGGTCGACTACGTATCAGGCTGACACGGGAGCTTTTTATATTGAAAAAAAAACACGCCCAGAATGTTCTCAGACCTAACCTTACATTGACTGTGATTAAAGCACTCTTAGCAGCTTCGCAGCTGCTTCCAAAATTGTAATGGGCTGGAATCAAGCTGGAATTGGACACGATAAATCTTAATTCCCTCATTCAGGAGCCACCCAATTACGCCTATAACTCCGTCACATGACCAGTTCAGGCCTCGGCGCTTGCTGCGACGATGGCACAAGTTTACAAAATTTGCCGACAACAACATGACAATGGGAGGCATTCGTGCAAATTTTGGAGCTAAAAACCTCTTAGCTTTAAATCTGTTTGTGCCCCGCCGCTTGCCAGCCATTTACTTTCATCAAATATTGTGGAGGCTACGGGAGACTAGGTGCACGTGTTGGACACAGCGGGTGCTAGTACACAAACAAAATAAACATATCACCAATCGTCATCTTCGTCAACCAATGCGTCCCATGGATCTTTAACTCCCAATTGACCCGAAAGCATGGAAATGTCGAAATTGCCTATGCTGTCCAGATTCATTGTGTTCTAATCGGAACACAGGTCAATTAGTGATCAGCAAACTAGCTATGAACACTCACATTGTGCAGATAGACCAACATGTAGTATTTCAACATCTCTAGATTCCTAGGAAGATTCAAGTTTAGGTTCACATACGTGGTGCACCGGGACGTACTCAATTGGGGGCGGCTCTACGAAGCGCCCGCCGTGCTCCAGCGACGCGTTGTTGAGCCAAGTTATATAGCGTCGGAACACCGCTGGGACCAAACTGAGTGGATGCATTTAAGCCATCGAAGCAGTACCTTCGCCAAGCCACTCGCGCCAGTACTCCTCTTCCAATTTCATCTGCTCCGACGTGGGCAAACGCGCGCTGCCCTCCCACACCTTCGCGAGCCCGTATGATTGGTATCGCCCCAAGGTCCAGGGACGCCCTGCAGAGGAATTAGTTATATAGAGACGTGCGTCGTGAGTGATGCGGTGCTTATGGACCAAAAGTGTAAGCCAGCGTCGGGTCTGGAATATAATGTCCCGTCCAATGGATATTCTCCGGCCGCCTCGTCGTTCTGCCATGATAATTCAGGATCTTATGTGAATATGGACTGAAACGGATGGAACGGATGCTCACGAGTTGGGAGGAAACAAGGCATAGCCTCGGAATCCCGTTGCGAGTATGATCTGTCGTTCAGAAATGAGATACAAGGTACTCGATGATAAACAGAGTGACATACTTCGTCGATGCCCTCTAGAACGGAGCCATTTATAAGATGGATTTTTCCGCTGCGGATGCCGTTACGGTGTCCACTGAGAGGCTCCAAGAACGCGATTTCGGGTACGAATTCTGTGATGTTGGGGAATCTAGAGAGGTCGAGCTGCCGCATGCCAATGCCAATGCTATCGTTGGCAGGCTGGAAACTCAAGAATGAAGGTCATTTTCTTCAATAAAGGGACGAAAGCTCACCCGGACGCTTGCAATGATGCGATGAACAAACGAGCCGAGGTCCCGTGCGATTTGAGAGGCAGAGACAGAGGCGCCGACAATCAGCACAGTCTTCCGACATATCAGTGTTACACAGGTCAACAATTTGCCTGCGCACCTTGCCCGCATACCGCTCCGGATGCCGGTATACCTGCGAGTGATATACGCTGTATTGCTCCCCCTCCATCGCCTTGCTCCAATCGACGATGCCGTCGATGTCGGGAACGTGGGGTGCCGTGTACGGGCCAGTGGCGAGAACCACCGCATCGAATGTCTCCGTCCACCATTCGGCCAGGATCCTGTGCGATTCATGCAGACGCTCAAGACGGCGGAGTGTGAGCACCCAGGTGTGCGCTTCCGCGTTCTTTTCCACCTTCTCCACACGAGTGGAGTACGCCGTAACTGGTGGCGCGGATGCTGTCGCCGGACAGTGGTCGTTCGAGTTGAGGCAATGGTGGGAGGCATAAGAGCGGACATGCCGCTGGACCGCGTGTTTGGAGACCACCCACGGCGTGTCGGGGTCATATTTCACGTCTGGGAGTTCCGTGCTCACCTGCGGTAGTCCGCGCACCGGTCAGAATTCTGTAGATGACAGCAGGCATTCACGGACTCACTTTGGGGGTGTTAGTGTGGAGGCTATCCCAGAGGGGGCGAGGTTGCCAGTGCTCCGTCCACCTGTCATCCAGCGTCAGTCCATCATCACCTTCATTGTAGTATCGTGTGGCGGGGAGTTGGGCAGGTATCTCAGCAGTCCGGCCAACAGGCTTGTCACTGAAACGATTTAAGTTATGGGAAAACAGCGTATCAGCGTAGGAATCACGGATACGGCTCCCTAACAGGAGTCTCTTCACTGTAAAACCAGTTTCCCCCTGGATGCGGCGCACGCTCAAACAGGCGGACCGTGAAGTTATGCTCAATGAGCTTCGCAGCAGCTTGGAGGCCAGCAGGTCCAGCTCCAACGACCGCGACACGCCGAATAGGGTGATGGAAGGTAGTCCAGAGTGGTTTAGGCGTCTCGAATACGTCTTGAGATTGGGTCGATACTGAAATAACAAAATGAAGCAGAGCCAGAGAGACCTTCAGAAACGCCATGGTCGTAGCTCTACTAGACATGCGAGGTACGAGCATCAGCGCGGTGAGAGACTAACCATAAATGGCTTCATTCGCAAATCAGCGGCCGGCCTGGTCGGGTGATCTGGGTAGCGAAGCATCACTATCCATCTGATCGAGGCTGTGTTCCGGCCCGCTTCATTTTAAGCGTGATTGGGCTGTCACTTGGGCACAAAGTTTGGGAGCTCAGATTAACGGAGTACCGGGGGGCTGTGTTCACCGGCGGCAACGCGGCAGCTCTAAGCGGACATTCAATTGTGTTTGTAGCTAGATGTCTATACCAAACACAACCCTCCTTTCACCGTCGCGTCCTCCTTCCCTCTTTCATTCCGCAATGGCGCCTCCTCCCGGCATGCACTGCCCGACATGTAACAATTTTCTTGTCCCCCGCCTCACAAAAGGCGGCCTTGCTCCGAACACGTACTTGGCACAGGTACGTACGTCCCTTTTGTCGTTCGCCGCTCGCTGAGACCACGCTGAGACCCCACGTAGTGCGTCAACCCCAGACACGCCCCGTCAGACATTACACTGAGACGCGCGCTTGTTTGTACGTTGTTTATTTTAGCGGGCATAGCGCATCACATCACAAAAGATTGAAGCTCCGCTGCATCAAAGTGGCTGTGAACCCTCCCGATCATCACCGCCGGTGTAACGGTGCACCGTTAATCTGAACTCCCAAATGCACTCCACTTGGGTCTAGAATTTCAGCAAAATATCTTTAAATAAGTTCGCTGGCGGCCGCCGGTGGCCACCGTCGGTTATCGGAGTGTTATCGGTGTCCATTGTGGCCGTTTTTGTGCCGTGTATGTCACTGCCCTCCACGATAAGATATTGGGGTCAATCGGAGATCGTCGAGACCCCTATGTTTTAGCAACATTTGTTAAATTCAACGCCGTTTCTACTACTGTGGGTCATAAAATGATTTAAGGACGGACTTATCATCGTTTTGAACATGGTTTTACCCCGTGTAGTCATTTTATTGAAGAATACATATGCCTTCCGGAAATATTTCGTTCTGTTCAGAGTGAGGCAGGTCAAGTGACAAGAACCATAAATTTATTCTGCGGCATTTGAATTTTGATTTCAAGACCAGTCTGATATGGTGGAACCAGAAACTGCTCAAGTGGGAGGTGCACAAGTCATTTAATGGACACCGCTGAGATCCACTGTGAACCAGCGGAATCCAGTGCGGAACCACAGTTAGACATATTTGAGTCCTAAAATATCAGTCACTGTATTCACACCGCCAATAATTTAATATACCGCTAAATAGGCGGGTTTAATTCGAGGAGGGCAGCCCCTCGCCAGGATAATCTGTGAAAAGCCAGTAGGACACACTGGATCTCAACGGATCATGCCTGTATCGAGCGCCACTTCGAATCGTTCAAGTCATTGGAATGCTTTGCCTATGAGGCAGAGTCCGAAGAAATTTGAACAACTTGACTTCGCTGGAAATTATCCTGAGGAAGGGTAAACAAAAATGAAATAATATCCATTGGGATCCGGTGGATTCCACTGGACCACGGAGTGCCGCCGTAAGCCACTGGTTTCCGGTGTGTCCCAGTGAGTCGGCATTGGATGCCGTCATCATACAATGTCGACCAATGCCGATCAGCCTGGTGTTAGCTCCGCGTATACTCGTGATAAGAATAAGTGATGGACAGTGGGTTTTGAAGGCATATCTCCATAATGGAAGGTTCGTTTTGGGAAAAACTGGATATGGGGGAGATGAACTGAACTGGTAGAAGGTTTTTATGATATTGATGAGATCAAAAGGTATTGATCTCCCATCGAAAATGGCGAAAACAGGAAAATGGCATTTTTCAACTCCGTGAGAAAAAATATTATGAAAAGTTTAAATCACCCAGATTGCAGTCCTTGTTAATTTGAATGATTCCACAAGTTGAACTGTCCCGAAATCTATACCTGCTCATGAGCTATGAGGCCTGCAAAATGGCTATTTTGGCTGTTTTTGGCTATTTTCATGGTTTTTGGCTGTTTTGGAGGCCTTGTAGCACCTGAATGAGCCCAGATCTCTTGACGATTCAACTGTGAAATTATTTGCATTCGCAGGGAGTATAATTTGGCTGATTTAAATTTTTCATAATATTTTTTCTCGTGGAGTTGAAAAATGCTATTTTTCTGTTTTCACCATTTTCGATGGGAGATCAATACCTTTTGATCTCATCAATATCATAAAAACCTTCTACCAGTTCAGTTCATCTCCCCCATATCCAATTTTTCCCAAAACGGACCTTCCATTATGGAGATATGGCTTCAAAACCCACTGTCCATCACTTATTCTTACCACGAGTATACGCGGAGCTAACACCAGGCTGATCGGCATTGGTCGACATTGTATGATGACGGCATCCAATGCCGACTCACTGGGACACACCGGAAGCCAGTGGCTTACGACTTGGTCTTCACAGACACACACACCAATTCTACTGGCAGGAATTCACCGAACAACGTGGCGGCTGGTCTGAGGTTGGTCTCAACTACGACTAGTGCCTCGGACCAACTAAAAATTGAGAAAGGTTTTGTGGGTGCAATCGATGTATGGGACACAACACCACTCATAGTCCTCGGGGTAGGGTGCAGACGGTCGTTCCGCGACCTCATACCGCTTCATCGCGGCTTCAATGCCGCACCATCGCGTGCCGCCTCGCATCGATGCACGGGGTGTCACGCAGCGTGAGGTCCCCCCGACCCGTCTGAACATCGCTCGCAGGCGAATTGGTGGCCAACCTCGGATATCGGCCGGATCAGGCTGTGTGCGGAGTTTCAACAAAGAGTGATTCTTCAGATCTTGAGTCCCATTCATGATCTGCCTCCAGTCGTACTATCGAAAAAACAGATGATGGGAGTGGACGAGTCCCAATCCCGCTCTTCTCGTCATTACTCCGCCACTATGCCTCTGGTAGATCTTCAGGATCATAATTTACTCAATTCTTGTGGTGAGGAGGGTCAAGAGGTCGTGTTTTCGTTGCAGTAAGTTCCATCCGTTCCACACTCCTGTTCCACCTTTCGGTGCGGTATGTTCAATTTACACGCTCCTTTTGTTTTGCTCATTTGGCGCCCAGGTGTTGTTCCATTCCGTTTGAATCACAAACCCGGTGAGTTACGAACTTCAGGTTTGTGCACACTTGGATTAATTCTTACCATGTAGTCCCGCCATGTCCTTCGGCACTTTCAGATTCCCCTCCGGGTGGCGCGTCCGGTGAGCTGTTGACTTGTTGGTTGTTGTTTAACTGATATCTCATCACAGGTCGACTAGAGATTCGTATTTCAGGCGGTGGTGCATGGTGGGCGTAGATTAGCCTGTTATTATGTAGTAAATGATATAAATTTCGAACACTCTACCTGAATGGACAATACTATCAGCCTGTCAACAATGCTCCCTCCATGAGACTCAGCGTTGGCGTCGGAAGGTTACTTTCGAGAGTTTCACTGGTCGTGTGGAACAAGTTTGGACCCTCGAGCAGCTGGATTGAATGGAGACACGTCCATTACGGTGGCATGCAGATGCAGTAGTCAAGTACTTGTTCTGGCGGGGGGAGGGACTCATAAGAACCTGGGGGTTCGGCTATCTAGTTACAATGTAGTTGGACGAATCTCACGCAATCTTTCACCTCTAGAGCTTTAGCATCCATTACTGTGGGGCAGCTTGCAACCAATTTTCAACCGTGGTTCAAGTTTAATTTGAAGAGTTCAGACTCCGCCGGAACTTGTCGGATGACTAATCGCTCTCTCAGCAACCTTCATGCCTTTGGCTGACCTTTCCGGACAATCGAGCCAATGTGACCCCCATTTCTGGCGTGGATTTCAAAATAAAATACAGGGAGATGGATTCAGAGATAGCCTCGAGGCCAACTCAAAGCCCTACAACAAAGGTGGCCCAAGGAACAAAGGAGGGATAATAAATGACAGTGCGGTGACAGTACAAATGTCATTCCCAATGACTGTAGCTCGACAATCGGTAAATGACAGTAGATTTTCCGCCGTGTCAAGTTGCACAACTTGCACTCAGACTTGTTTGCCCAGATCTCAACTGAATTCAAAGGAATTCGGCTCTTCAAAGCTTCATTCGCGGATCCAGAATTCTCCAGGGCAGTCCAGCCCCGTTGCCAAAGGCTTATCCACCTCGCAAAAACCTGCCAGTGGGAACAAAGGGCCCTTCATTCAATTTGGCAAGCACCTGCGCGCCGGCAGGAAGTGGAAATCCCCTTCCTTGGTTTACCCTGTCTATAAGCCTGAATGGCGGGCCCACCTGAGGCTAGGCTGGACGCTATCGAT
This sequence comes from Mycena vulgaris, assembly GCA_029204335.1. Taxonomy (NCBI): domain Eukaryota; kingdom Fungi; phylum Basidiomycota; class Agaricomycetes; order Agaricales; family Mycenaceae; genus Mycena; species Mycena vulgaris. Next base: position 110,712 of record JARGYA010000072.1, on the reverse strand, counting down.
TCTGGGCATTATTAACGCTCGGGTCCATCACTTACCAGAATTTTGTACATCCGCGGACCTCTCCGTCCACAAAATTCTAGTTCCAAGAACTCCGTCGAACCCGCCCCTCCTTCCTTTCCTTCCGTTCCAATAGCCAACTTAAACCAACCTCGTCCATTGTCCCCTCCTCCAGGTCAAGCTTTTTCCTGTAAGTAGTGTCATCCGACTTTCCAAAGGATTTATTATTTTCATGTGAACAGGGTAAAACTAGCAACTCTGATGATACAATTCATATATCCTCTTCTTGTTCAGTTCACACTATCCTCAAACCGCGTGGCATTTGATAGAGTTGATCTGGTCGTTGCTGGAAGTTCATAAGAACGCGAACACCAGAAAAAATGAAATATCAGGAGGTCTTTTCAAGATCTGACCGCTCGGAACCGTATGGGCACTTAAGTTCTACGAATAGATCTTAAGTCCTACGACTACGCTACCCGCCTGTATTGTACCTATATACTGCTATACCACCACGTTAGTCCAGATCTTAAGTCTCACCTAGGATCTTAAGTCCTCCTACCACTTAAGTTCTGGTCAGAACTCAAGATCCGCTATTGATCTGAAGTGTTGTAAAAAAAGCATAATTGACTACTTAAGTTGCACCAAAATCCACTACTTAAGTTCTTGTCCGTCTCCAGTTCCATCTATGGACTTGAGTTTTCGTGTTCAGTTCTGCCGATCTTAAGTGCCCACAACTTACGATCTGCATGCCCACAAATTAAGATCTATGGGGAGGGACTTGAGTTCCGAATATGAGACATTCGAAGCGAAAAACGTACCGCTTTTTTGAGCGCTTCACTGGGCTCTTCAAGTTCTCAACGTACTCGTAGCTGAGATAGATGCATTAACATTCAATAGCACAGTTGAATGTCAACGAAGGCTTACCTCGGCTTCGCTCCGGGTTTAATGGTAGTCGCGATCCTCTGCTCACGTTCAAGCTTCGCCTCCTGTAGTTTGGAATAAATCGGTCAATCAATCAGCGGTATAACGGGAAGCTTACCTCGGGCGATCTCCGGACTCTCTTAGTGCGCCGTGCGTCCGACTTTTGCGCGGAGTCATCCTCAGGGACGGCTGATTATCTGCCTTGCGCCCCCGGGGAGGCGGTGCAGATTCCAGTGTTGCAGTTAAGGGTCTTAATAAGGGTCACTCCAGAAACAAAGGCCTTAAGATTTATTAAGGGTTAATTAAGGGTGTGTTTTTAAGGGTCAAACTAAGGGTTAATAGGGGAAGTCAGAGTTGACGATTCACTGTCGATTCTGGGTCGATTCGTCGTTCGATTCTGGTACGATTCTGAGTCGAGAATCGACCGAGAATCGCCTTCAACTTTGACCGTCCCGTTTCTGTCTTCGATTCAGGAATGATTCAAGAAACAATTTTTATTGGATCATTAGATCAGATGTGATGATGGATTGAAAGCCGTCGAATCAGCGTCGATTCTGATTCGATTCAGTGTGTGTTCCTCCTCCGGAGGAGGAACAGCGATTCACATTCGATTCAGCGAAACTCGATTCTTGATGGAAACACTACTCAGAATCGGATCCGAATCGAAACGTGATTCGAGCGTGAATCGACGCTGATTCGTCAACTCTGACTTCCCCTAATTCCCAAAATGGTAGTATATGTTCAGGCGGAAGTTGCCTTATTATTTACTCTTCAGGGTCGTCACCGGAGCCCTCCAAAGCCCCCGCGTCGGGTTCCTCGTCGCTGTACTCGGCTGCAAGGAGCTCCATGTACAAGCCTTCCTCTGACATCTTCCAAGAGCGACGAGCCGGCTTTCCAAGTGGGCGCGAGATTGTGCCGCCGACGAGATTTGCCTCTACATCTCGCGCCTCTTCCTGCCATTTTGCCATCTGTTTCCGCCACGCCGCCTTGCTTTTCAAACGACAGACACCGTTTCAGTTGCCTAAACATCGCTGTCGTCAGTATCGCTAAGGAGCGCCTCCGCGTAGCGTGAAACAGCCAGAAGCAATTTCACCTGCTCCTCAGAGTGTTTGCACGTCCGTCACGTTTTGCGGCCAAACCTTCTTCATATTGCTTATCGCGAAGATGGTATGTAACCTGAAGAAGTGGTAAATATTAGCGGTCGTGATACGAATAAAAACCTACTTTGTTTGCTGGCCCATTTTCGTGAGGCCGAGGCGATTTTGCTTCTTGTTTTCCTTGTTTGAAAAGTCCGAAAGGAGCGTTCAGGGCCCGCCTGGTTGACGGTGGTCCAACACATTAAGGCTTAATAAAGGCTTAACATGTTTTCGGCCTGTTGTTAAGGCCTACCCTTAGTCTTAACTTGAGGCCTTAAAATCTTAAGGCCTTAACCCTTAACTGCAACACTGGCAGATTCGCCCTTGTCTGTGACCTGTTTTTTGGGCGCTGCCTTTTTGCCCTTGCCCCGCTTGCCCCCCTTGCTGCCCTTGGCGTTAGGATCAGGCGGCAGGGAAGGCGGGCACGACGGAGGGTTAGGCAGCGGCGAAGGCGGGCGCGATGGGGGCAGAGGTGAGTACAAGGGAGTGTTGTGGTTGAGGAGAAAGAACAAAGACGCTTTTGCCACCGTCAAATATTTGTCCCATCACTCACGTGCGGCTTGACTTAGTGAATTTTCTTTCTTCCTCCCGTCTCCGACGCACTTGGATAGCACGACACCCAGTTACTAGACGGGCTCGTGAAACGAGTTGGCGTCCTCCATCGGGTTCTGCAACTCATACGCACTTCATCCAAGCTCATCCACCTCGAGTTGCCGCGCCCGGCCCGCGCTCATGTACTTGCAGTCGTACAAGAAGCCACTGAGGCAAGTGGCAACGCCGCAACTCATCTTCTGCCACAAACTGACCTCCTTCTCACACTCTTTGAAGTATTCCCCGCGCTTACGTCGATTCGCTACACCGGCCGTACCGCGGCGACTACTTTTGGATGTTTTGCCACCCCAAGTCGTGGAAGCCCCGGGCACCCGGGAGAATGACAGGCGGGGTGAGGTTTGAAGGGACGGCTTTGTGAGTATTCGTTTCTGCACCTGGACCATTGCGACGCTCGTTGACGCGACGCGCAGCCGACTCGTGGCGCGCTGATGCTCTACTCCCTCGTCGTGGTCCCCACCGCAAGCCCGTTCCCGCCCAACCCACATCGCTCGCACACCCACGCCGCCTCGCCTCGCACGTCCGCAGCCGTACAACGCCTCACGTTCTCGCACCCGCACTGTACGCGGGCGCCCTCGCCTCGCACGCTTGCCAGCACGTCGCGCCCGCCCGCCCGCCCCTCGTTCGCCCTCGTCCGCCCCAGCACGTCCCGCACGTCCCGCACGTACCACGCCCGCCCCAGTACGTCGCGCACGTACCACGCACGTCGCCGCACACGTCCCCCTTGGCCGTTCCCGCCAACGAGGGTGAATCGGCGCAGAGAAGGACGAGCGCGACGTCGTGCGCACGGCTCGGACTTAAGTGGCGGCGGGGACTTAAGTTCCGGGCCAAAACTTAAGTTGTCGGCCGCGACTTAAGAGGTGGAAGCGGGACTTAAGATCCCTGGACCTGAGTTCTGCAAATCGCCGGGACTCGAGTGGGCGCAGGACTTAAGATCCTAGGTGGAACTTAAGATCTTTGCTAACGTCGTCGTATAGCAGTATATAGGTACAATACAGGCGGCTAGCGTACATTGTAAGACTTAAGATCTATTCCTATGACTTAAGTGTCCATACGGTTCCGAGCAATCAGATCTTCAGATAGGCTAATAAAGTATTTGAGAAAAATGGGATTCTTGCCAGGAATAGTTTCTCAAGTCGGCCGATCCGGGATTCTCGAGATTGGTGCACGGGCTGTCGGCACAGTCGAAATCGTCGCTGCAAACAGCCTGTTCAGTGGCATGATCCTGAACGGTTAGGGAACCCCATTTCTGGGCTGGCACTCACTAGAGGCTGCACCCGGTCCCAGAATCGGGCCCGAAGCTCGAAAGCGAGGTCTGGTGCACCGCGTCGAGAGTATAGCATCGATTCGAAACAAGACCGGTCCAGTGGGCGCAGTTGGTCACCCAGTTTACATCATTCTGCGGAAACACAGTGTGATGAGGATTCCTGTAATGGGCATGCGCAACGGGGGATGTACGCAAAAGTATACTCCGAGTGCATTGGCGACCTGTGGGAGGGTAAACACATCTGCTTGAAAATAACGAGTTGAAAAAAGAGAACGCTTCCCTGGGTATGGACAGCCAACGCGGCGGCCAGAGCCACAAAGGACTTGCTAAGGCACTGCATTGGTGGTTGTTGAGTGAGCTTGAAGACACTGCAGAGAACTGGAAAGTTCGAACACCTCTGCCTTGCCTGGCGTTCTTTTAAACACACTAGTGGTGAAGACCGGGCCCAAGCCACATCGAGCTCGCCGGCGACTCGCTTATTACCGGGGACTCGAATGCAATTACGACTGTCAAAAAGCCATGATTTCGCACGTCGCATGCCAGCAGATAGCAGGCTCGACACCCGGTGCCTTGTTTCACCACGGGGCGTATGCAATTATTACAAGATGTATGAAATAGCGGGATAGGAATTAGCTCTTAGTTTTTCAGACTTCTCCTTGGAGTTATACTTAGGCACGCGTAATATGCCAGAGGTTCCCACGGTTCAATGTCTAAGGGTCTTGTAATGAACTTTTCACATGGATCGTGTGCCGTATGGCCCAAGATTCATTCCATTGTAATTTAGCCAGTGCAACGGATTCTGAACCAGATTAGCCAAATACTTGGGGGTCAATTCACCTGTACTGAAGTACAGCTAATGTATTCAAGGGGGAAGAGCGTGGATGAATTTGTTCTCTCCTCATCTGTAATTTGTTGTCGATCGACTCAGAGTTCAGGCCGAAACTCTCCAACCGAGTGGATTGCTTTTGATCTGTATTTGCAGCGAAATGGTATGAACCTATCCTAGTATATGGAATGTGTCAAGCCCGTATATTTCAAGGCGCCCGGGGTCGCAAGCGGTCATTGAGTCCGGCAACGGGTGTATGTTGACCGTATTTTGATTTGCGAAGTGTATTCCACCATGGAAAGATAGATCTAATTCAGAATAGGGAACTGAGTGTGACAAGCCGGACTTCCAAGGCAAATCTGTCGAGAATGTCACGCGTGACGGTGGAATGTTGCCTCAATGAGCAAAATTATGCCTAAAAATCACAATCCTATCAAATCGATAGTTCGTAGATACGCTGTGATCCATGGGACTCAGCGTGTAGTCTCTGGAGCATGTAGAATACGCGCAAGCCCGTTCCATATTTTGGCTGGGCTAAGCGAGTAAACGGGCTTGCCAAACTATCAAACGGGCTTGCAAGCCGATCTGCCGGCCTTGGGCTCGGGGCCACACCCAAATCCACAAGCCCGAACAAGCCCGTTTTGCAAGCCGAAAATGACACTCTCTTGAAAAACTGATACCAAAAGACAACACAAAAAGGCACAACATTAACCCAATTGAAAAATACCAGGATCCCTTCAAAAAACATCTAAACTATCCACAAGCCCGTTTGTCTGATGGCATACTTGTGTTCAACTTGTAAGTCGACATCAACAAGATTTTCTAGCCTATGCAACGGAATTCTGTATCAGATCTATTTGAAGCGACTCAAGTATCAAGTTTGAGTAGTAAATTATGCTCCTGAAGCTCATTCCCGAGTATGAACATTGTTGCGAAGCCCAAGCCCGTTGGCTTAATGCCATCACACAGTCGGGCCTGCACGTGCGCGTCTGTCAACTCAAGATTTCATCTGCGACAGTCGACGGCTTGCCCCCTTAGCGGAGCTTTGAATTTGAAGTTGCTCGACGTGGTAATGGTTGTTTGAATCTTGATTTCCCCAACAACCAGCGACGTTCAACAGTTCAACCGAAGTAGCACAATGGTGAGGGCAAATCCGGGCATCAGAGCCCGCTCAGAGGAATATCCTAGCCATCCTAAGCGTGTTTGTTCTTATTCCTCTCATGAGTTCTGGCCGCTTCAACAGATCTAGTCATATATTGGAGGTAGATCACAACAGAATTCTGTGTAATAACCAAGGAAACATAAATGGTGAGAATGTCGTGGTTGAAAACAAGACATTAGGTACAGGAGAGTGCACTGAGTCGGACAAGCCCGAACGTCTGGATCAAATTGACACTCTTGGCCCGGGTGGTCTCCAGCGGTGACACCGAACTATGTATTAGTGATCAAAATATGGCAAAGAAAATCCAAGCCCCCGAGGTATCAACTCACAATTGACTCTGGAATGGCTTACTGCAGGAAAAACGAGAAATATGTGCAAGCCCGTTGATTTTTTTTGGCTGAAGTTAAGCGAGCCAATAGGCTTGCCAAGCCATCAAACGGGCTTGCCAAGCCGATCGGCGGGCTTGGGCTTTGATCTACAGCCCCAATCCAAGCCCAAGCCCGAACAAGCCCGTTGGCGCGGGCGCAAGCCCGTTTTGCAAGCCGAAAAGTTAACTCTCGACTCATGGCAGTCTGATCGGCAATCCGAATCTACACGGTGTCCAATCATCTCTTGCCGACTTCATCAGCTCCGTCTCGCTGCGGCTGGAAAGCCCGTCTATGTAAGGTCCCTCCTGGGGTCTTCGCAAGATTCTTCATACTCTATTTCATCGAACTTCAAGGGAGTATGCCTGGTAACGTGCTGGTTCAGAACACCCCCACTGTGGAACTATAAGTGTGTGAAATTCACCATAAGGGATTGTGAAGTTCACATTTCACTCGCTTTCAGAGTGAAACTACATTTTCACACCTACGGTGAAAACATGGTGAAACTTGTCACGAGCAGAGCCAAGAAGGTGAAACATTGATTTCACCTCTAAAAACAGTGAACTAATTTTTTCATCCTGCTCAACCGGCGGCTCAAGCACGGTACATAACTCTGTTGGTCAGTACCGAACATTTTTACTATTGACAATAGAGAGGTTGCGCAAAAGCCATTGGAGCCATTACGTGGCTTATTTGGCGTGTGCAACTAATGGCTCCACCCACGCAAAAAATGCCAGGCCAATGGCTCCACCAGCCATTGACGTCAGAGCTTGGCGGGTGGAGCCATTCGTGTGCGCACGGCAAATTAACCATTGATCAGCTCCAATGGCTGGTGCGCAACCTCTCTAATATATACATTCTATCGACAACACATTACCTTTAGCTTAAGTATAGTTCATCAATTAGTCATAGGTATTGTTACTAGCTTCTGAGCCTCCTGCTGCTGAAACCGCAGAGTCATAAAGGCCAATGTCCACTGTGAAACACTTTTTCATCCCTTTTTGTTCGCACATTTCACTAATTTTCAGGGAGAAATTCACCAGATGATGGCGGGTGAAAATGTATGTTTTGTATGTGAAAGTTTTCACCCCAATTGCACAGTGAAATTCACTGCTATGCTGTGAAATTCTTGCACAAAATGGCATGAAATCCGGGGTACTTTCATGGTGAAATTTCCGGTGAAAGTCACTGGCTTTGGGCTCCACAGAGCCCATGCTTGCACGGGAAATGGTCTCGATGAAATGACTCTTGTTCGTTGCACTTTACTCCCTCCCGGTTCGTTATATGTATGGCCGACCATTGCGGGTTTGGTTGGACGTAGAGAAAGACGAGAATAGTTAATATATTGCGCAGTCTGTGACGCAAGGGCGGCGCGTGTGATTGAGTGTAAGGGTGTGAGTGGACGGCGGGGAACACATGCACGCACCTCTCGGTGGTTTGTTTCCATAAGCGCAGGCCGCGGGGCGCACGGTGCAGGGCATGTGCGCGAATCGTACTGCGTCAGTTGTGCACGCGGCGGTGCACTCCGGGTCGAGGATTGAAGGCTGACTGTGGGTGGGGAGGGGGGGGCGGGGCCGCGCCGTGATGCGGAGGGTGGATGCCCATAGGTGAGACGGAGATTAGGACTGCAGGAGTGTCGATTCATGCACCATTGCCGCGAATTGGCAGTGGCACAAACTAGAGAGGGTCGCAGGCAAGCGCGGGCTGAAGAAGAGACTCAAAAGAATGCAGAGCTTTGAGGAGGACCTCTGATAACGAATCCGAACGAACGGAAAATGAAGAAGTTGGCTCCTCATCGAGTCGTCTTATCCAACTCCTCTATTTAGCTCTGGACGTGTGCGCATAGAGCAGATCTGCAAGGAGTACTCGCTTTGTCCGTGACATCACGCGCCGGTCATGTTCTGCATCGGCAATCATCGGCCCGGCAATCCTTGCTTCTCACCAACTCTTAACAACCGCGCGGCTACCGATGTCTTCACCCTTCGCTCACCTTCTTCATACGAACCGCATCGCGTCTGAATCCGAAATCCATCAAATTGAAGCCTGTCTAGGAAAAGACGCGACTGGATGACGAGATTACTCGACTCCGGTGATTGACGATCGCGACCTTGCGGGCGAGAGCGACAATTTTGCAGACTCCCAGAGGGCCCTTTATCCCCCTTTCTTCGCCTCCCTATGGATATCGCGCAGGAGATATTCTTGGCCTGCCTCCCGACGAGCCGCGAAGCGACGATGAGCACGGCTCACGCCCCTCTCCTTTTGCGTCGGGTCTGTCGTTCCTGGAAGAACTATGCCAACTCCATGCCCCCGTTATAGACGTCACTTAACTTTACATTGCAGTCGGATTGACTTACTCCCGGGGTTCGGTTCGAGAAATGTCACCTCGCATCTTCCCAGCGCTCCACACCGCAATCGACAATTGGTTGGAAGAAATCAAGACAGTGCCTTCTCTTGTTGTCGGTCAAGTCGGACCCCGATTTTACGGCTCCCATGTTGGCTCCGTTTCTAGTGCGTTTGATAGTCGCAAATTGAAGGGAAGCAGATCGTTGGACGAATTCCTCGCTGTTCCTCGGACCCAGGACCAGCGAAATGGCCTGTCTGACGAAGTGGGAAATAATGTGAACGAGACTAGCCTCTTTTGAAATCGAAGAAAGGGACTGAACACATGGGTTCAGCCTCCCACACGTCCTCTCGTTCAATCGAAGACCTCATATGCGGGGAGATTCCAGGTAGAGACCATCAGTCAGCGTATCTATTGTATTTAATCACCAATACAGCTTAGAGAATCCTAAATGCCCAGGGTCAAGACAGCCAAGCTTCGTCCCAGTGACCTCACAGAGAAATATGGAAGATAAGAATTGTGTCCATACAGAGTTGCCAGAACTCCAAGATGCATTGGGGGAAAGTCTCAGTTGCACCTTTGAGATCTGAAGTTGTATGTTGTGACTTGCTAACTCGCCCGGTCTTAGGAACCTGTTTGCTCTAAGTTGTAACCCACTGAAGTTGCAGATCTCGCAAATTGTATTCAGCCGAAGTTGTATCGTGAATTCGAGGTGAGGCTGAAGTTGCATTCCATTCTTGAAGTTGCTGTTTTCCCCACTTCCACAGTGAACCTGTGCAAAAAACTTTTTGCGCAGTATATCCCCCATATGTTTGCTCTTGTTCCAAAACACAACTTCTCCTCTGAGTGCCTTCCTCTGTTTAGTCGCCTGTCCCCTTTGATGCAGAATTTTCTTGGCAGGATCAAAGTCAAGCACTCGTCTGCCAACATAATCAATCAAGCTAAGCTCGCGGGGAGTCTTGTGCGCAAGGACCCCATCACAACCGTCCACCCGCTTGTTCGTATCCATCCCATCACTGGCGCTCGTTGCAGCTTCATCAACGGAGAGTTCATTACCGGCGCGGTTGGATTGAAAGACGCTGAATGGAAGGCGATTCAGGAATTCCTGCTCCAGCACTCGATTGGTTCGCATGACATCCAAGTGCGCCTTCCACAGCTCTTAGGTTGAATTGTGGCAGGTTTCTAAGCTTATTCCACAGGCACGCGTTTAATGGGCAATCAGTACAATCGTCCTTTTCGACAATGGGTCGACAATACGTAAGTGGTTGAGTTTGATATGTGCACCATTCAACTCATATGCAACAAGACGCGCCTGTCATTGACTATACGGACAATGTGCAAGACTTGCACCTGAGGCACATATTCCGCTTAGCTGCCATGGCAGAGAAACCCATTCCTGTTCATAGTTCTTGAACTTTAACTCACGACGTGTATTTATATGACAGAATACAGCAACAGCAGGGTTCGAGTTTAAACCACATCGTACCCAACGATGCCCCTGGGTTTGAACCGGTTCGAACCAACCTGGTTTGAACCATGAGTGTTTCTCCTACAGAACTTGCCTCTGGCTGTGGTTTGCGGTTTGAACTGTGGTTTAAACCGTGATGGTTCGAACCATGGTTTAAACTGTGATGGTTTGAACCGTGGTTTAAGCCATGATGGTTTGAACCGCGGTTTGAACCATGATGGTTTGATGGTTTGAACTTGCCATTCAACCTATCATGGTTTGAACTCAGAGTCAAGATGTTCAAACTGCAGATTCTTTTTGTTGACACAAAAGGGGCTGCTCAGCTGCTTCAGCATCAACTTCTCTTGAGAGCAAACAGGCTTAATTTCCATTTCGCTAGCTTTGAACTTGCCTGAGTTTCCTGAACTTTTCCCATAATCCGAGGTTAAGTATTTGACATAAGATGTGATGGAATGGTGAAATGAAGGGAAATCACCAAAACAGGAAGATGATGGCATTTGGCGGAAATTCAAAACTGACAACACAGGTTGAAAAGACTTCAGACAGATGGACAGACAAAAGCAATTTTATAAATAGACTGATGAAAACAAATGTTTATACAATATGGGTGACGAAATAGGCGTCATCAGGTCCAAGAGTTGCAAACTCGAGTCCGTCCTTCTTCGTATCGTCGATGAGGGCTTTGGGGAGGTCCAGACTGTAAGTGTCTGCGGGGAAATCAAATATCATAGACCCATGTAAGTGCGCGCGACGTACATTTGTTCCGTATCTCGTTTTTTCCGACGTATTTCGTCCCAGTTGGGTTGGATCTTCGTGTGGTCAAATTACCGATGATGGGTACGTGGCGAGGCACGTACGAGATCCAGGCCGTCGAGTCAATGGGTAGGCTGCTAGTGATTTTGTCCACGAAACTCTGCGGCATGTTCTTTTGCAGGTAACGGCGGCCGTGGCCAATGTAGAAGCTCTCTTCACCAGAACCTGAATATTTGGATAATATGTAGTCAATCTCAGAAGCCTGAGGGAGTCGATTCGCAAACTCCTGACCAAAAACAACCAGCTTGTTGGGAGTCTCGACACCATTGTGGGAGGGACAATTGATGAAAGATGCGGAGAGACAGGTGAGGAAATGAGATGCAGTGCGATCTTGCGAGGTTGAAGGTTGCTAGTTATATAGACAGGCTTCAGGGTTTGCGTAAGCGTCAGAATCGATGGCAACGGAATCACACCTGTCTGGGTCAACATTACCGCTGACGCTGGCTGTCTAAAAAAAGGCGCAGAAACGCTGCGCTGAAGGAAAGTCAATACTTGGAGGATAGATTCGGGTTCCCATATTTGTTTGCGTAACTAGGATCAGGGAAATTGTGTTTGAATAGTATACAGGCGAGACGCGGAATACCATACAGATCGAGAGCCACCCAAAACAAAAAAGTATCACCAGCACCTATCTAGTATCTTGGCACCTCGACCCATCCACCGGTTGCCAACCTCATTGAGTTTCCCGCTCGGTCAGGACCCATGAAATATTTTAATATAAGGAACGAGACTCGAATTAGGGCGTACCTTGGTGAGAGGATGTTCGGCGTCGTTCTGGGTCTCTTCGTTCAAATCCGCCACAAAATCCCCCACAAAAAGAAAGAAATGAGACTGCTCGTGTCAAAACAACAACTGGAGACGCCCGAAATTAACACAGGAAGTGCAAAAAAATAGAGAATAATCACCCCTCTGAGCGCGCTGTCAAAGTTTTTGACAACCGGTTTGAGTTGAGCGATATTCTCCAAATGCTTGGGCGGAAGCCGTGCATTCCATGCCTTATCGTGTTTGATAAAGTAGTTGTCGTCGCTGCCAAGCGTGATAAATGAACCGCCGTGGGTTTTCAGATGGCCGATAAGCACCTAGGAAATGCCAGTGCTATGGCAGACTGAAAAAAGAGTGTTAGATTGTGATGGCGGTAGCACGCCACAGACGACGTACACTGCTTCCGGTCGTCATTCTTGGCGATGTATTTTGTGCCAATGGGATCAAATCTTTGCAGGGTGGTTGATTATGCAGGGACCAACACAATGGTTTGCAGGCAACGTACGAAATCCATCCCGTCTGAGTGATGGGTCAGTCGACGCCTTGAACCTGTGCGGCGAACTCATCCCCGGAATGTGTGCCGACGACCGTGACCGAGGAAGAAGGAGTCTTCATTTAAACAGGCAGCAGCGCCTATCGAGCGCTTGACCGCGGAATCATTAACTCCTGTCTTCCGGACAAACCTGTTTTCAGCATTACGCAGCACCCCAACGAGGATTAATCGGAGGCTTCGAGACTCGGTACAATCCAAGGGCCGCCATTGGTATAATTCAACTCCTCGGCCATGTCCTAGCGCCAATGCTAGGTGGCAAATAGGAACACACTATACTTGGTATATTCGTCGATTGTCCTTCGATGCGAAGCTGATTCCATGCAATTTTTTTACGGTGTGCTGCTCTCGGCAATTGGGCTACTGAGCCAGGACCTCCATTCCAAGCTTGTCCGCGGAGGCTCCAGCTTGCGCAAATTTATCCTCTCAACATCAGCCATCTGGAATTGTTCTCCTGGGTCGTCCATAAGCACTTCCCCTGCTGTCAGAGTTGTGCTAGTACATGTCGCATACATTGGTCGCCTCGCAATGGGCAACAGGTGCCAGCGTCTCCGGCGCGCCTAAACAATTTGGGTCGAAGCTCTAACCAATAGGCGCTCGGAGGAAGTTGGAATTTCGACCTGCCTTGCCAGATATGGCTCAGAGTGGTCTAGATGAGTGTGGGAGCCCGCTATAAATGGTGATTTTGGCGCCGATTTGGCGAAGTCTCCTTCATTCTACGAGTCAGATATATCCCACACCATACTGAGAGTAGACCGTTCTCGGACAGAGAAGACGCCCACATTGTCCAAAAGAGGCGCGTGGCGACGATCCTCGCCTCTCGCGCGCCTGTTGAGCCCCCGGTGTGTACAAATCGTGCCCTGCAGCGCTTCCCAGTACCGATGAACAGAGTTATGTACCTCGCTCCGGGGCCCGGGAAGGCTATGTGAAACACTGGATTCACGCTCTTTGACGTGAAATCGATTTTTCACGTACTTCGTCTCATCTGGGACACACTTTCATCCTGGATTTCACGGTGTATGTGAATTTTTTCTTTTCCCTCCTTTTGGCAAGTGAAACGCGAAATTCACACAATTATGCCGTGAAATTCACGCAGTCCGGGTTCCACAGTGAGTAGAATTATAGCTACCGTCGGGACAGAGACAATCCATCGCCATACATACATTGTATCTACGGGAAAGAGTATTTGGGTGGCCCTGGTTGTTGTAGGTCGAGATTCTGAACGATGGCCAATTCCTCGGTGAATGACAGAAAGCCTCCTTTTATTTCCCCCCAAAAAGGAATAGAGTCGGGGCCACACTGCAGCTCCACAGCCATAATCTTCTCGCTGGAAAGAACGATGAGATGCTCGATATATCGAGTGCCACCGGTCGTCCTCGCGCCCACATCTTACATCTCATCAGACAGGAAGGACTACATGTTGGACATCCCGGTTTGAGTATCACCTGACTGGCCATCGCTTACTTGGGAGATCACAGCGTTAGAAAATTGAACTCATGATAGAGTACATGGGAAATCAGTAAATTATATTAAAAGGGGCGGGCACCAGCGGGGGACAACAAAGCCATGGACATTAGAATCAGATCATCAGAGAGGCTGAGAGAGCGCGAGTTCATCTGGGCGCCAATATCGAGAAGCCACGGAGGGATAACGAGATCTTGATTTTGTTGAGAACCCGAGGACGAGAGTTAAGACGAAGCTTAATTATGGGATAGGAACAAATCATTTGTCGGCGGCCGCGCACGCGAAGGTACACGCATCCCACTGCCGCCGTACCCACGGCCACGCCCCGCACCCCCGTCCCACGATTTAGCCGAGAGCGCGGGCGATCACAGGTTACCATCATCGGCGGCGCAGCATTCCAGCGCTCCACCCTCCCCATCATCCGAGGAGAAGCACGCTGTCCTCTACTCGTAACACGTCACGCCCATCCGTAACTCTTCCTCGCCACGCACGAACGAATGCGAACTTGCGGCGCTCGTCGTTACGAAGACGCCCGCCGCGGGTGCGTACTTTCAATTCTGGGGTCTGCCAAGGCCGCGAAGGAGAACGACAAGGCGCCGTCCGATACTCTTTGCACGTAACTCGTCACTCGACATGCACGGACGGATTAGAAGCAGTGCGTGCGCGGGCGGTACGCGGGGGGTTAGGGAGGGCTCCTTGCAATACCACCGCTGGCACCTCCGACTGCGGCGTGAAGCAGCGCGTCGCTAAGAAGCCAGCCGCGGTCGCCTACGCCGAGCCCCACCAGCACCTTCCGCTCCGCGCCGATTCAGGCAAGCGCGCGCGCCCCATAATAATACCTCCGGAGCTGCGTGATAACACCTCCGCAGCTGACGCGGTCAAGCTCAGGTCGCGAGCAACGATAACGATCTTTCCTCGTCGAGGTCAGTGAATGATTTGGTACTCGCGTTGGGGGGGGGGGCGGGTGCGGCGTCGCGCAAAAGGTGCACTTGCGAGGGGCACGGGTGCGTGTGCGACGGGGAGGGCTATGTGTTTCCATAGATATCGCGCGCGCGCCGCACTCGAAATGGCTGGCCGCGACAGGGTGTTCGTCATACGAGGGAGGAGGGCAGTCGAGGAGGAGGAGGGCGGGCGGGGATGCGTGCATGTAGGGACGAGGGATGCGGGACGCGCGGGGTGGGTGAGTGCAGGACGGGCATGCAGCGGTAGCTCGCCCGTGGAGATGTTTTGGGCGGGGGGGAGGCTGCACACGGGGGGTGCGTTGGTGTCGTCGCGCGTGCGGCATGTTTGGCGCGCGGCGCGGAACCGCATACTAGCGGATGTACGCGTGAGCTGGGTACGGACGGATTTGCCAGCACTGGCGCTGGCAGCGGCGCGGGGTCTGCGATGGAAGGGCGGCACACGCGCGATCGTCATCCTGTTTGAGCCTTCGCGACTGAGTGTAAGAGATAGAGAAAGCCAGTACTGGTGGATAATGCGCACCGGTGCCTCGCATTCTGCTCTCCAGACGCTATGCACCATGATGGCGCAGCGGCATGCGCGAGACGAGGCGCGCATTCGCGTCCGCGGAGCACATGCGGCTCGGACTGGGGACGGGTGAGGTGCAGCGGTATCTCGTGGGGTGGGTGGGCTGAGGGCGGGGCAAGGAAGTGAGTGCGCGGCGAGCGGGACACGCACACGGCTCGATGAGCGCCCGCAAATCCGGGGCGTGTGCACGAATCGTACGGCATTCTTTGTGCACGCGATGGAGGTGAGCTGGCGGTGGGGCGTTCCTGGTGGAGGATGGGAGGCGGCGTGGGGGGAGGCGGGCCGTGACGGAATGGGGAGAGCGGGAGGTGGATTAGAACGCGGGAGTGTCGATTTATGCACCAAAGACACTCGAAAAGAACGCAGAGCGCAGTGAGTGGGGACGGGCAGCCTGGGATCCGGTAGCTTTGTATTTGTTTGTTCTGTATCAAGTAATGGTTCTGGACGTTCCGCCTTGTACCCCCCTCTATACGAGACGGGCCGACTTCATTTTGCTGAGCGGAAATGTACCTTTTGTGCATAAAAATATGGTCCCCAAAATTCGGGTATTTTGGGGGAAGAGCAAGTCATATTCCAGAACGACGATTCAATGTTAACGCGCCCTCCATATTCTGCCCCTGATACTGTACGGGACAATCATGGCCAAAACAAATCCAGACCATGAATCGACCACTCCTACACCCTACTGTGCAACACGGGCGTAGGTAAGGTTGGCCACTGGACACATGGTGTGATGGGCACATGATGTGAGGAGCAGCTTTTAGAGGTTCAAGGAGACACTTAGGAAGTCAATGTCCCGCTTGCTTACTATGGGATGAACAAGGAAGAGGCTATTCCTGCAATCTCTTTCGCATACTATCATTTATCGCTTTGTTCTTTAGGCGAAGGGGGAGAAAACGAAGGCGACGACCAAAACCAGACCCAATACGTGTTCTCGGGTACGGCACGGTGTGCCTGTTCTCACGCACCAAACTATTCACGTCACATATTCCCCCACCTGACTGCTCGACAATGAAAGCCACTGCCAAGGAGGTCCTCTAACCACTCCGCCTTTATTGGTGCCGACTTCCTGCATCACATTCATACACAACCATCATTGCGGCCACGTCCTTGGTTGAACTGTAACTGTATTTACACTTCCGTCTTACCACCTGGCACACGCACGACCTCTCAGTCTCCCTCGCTTATCTATATAGATATGACTTTCCTCTCTCTCTACTTTTATTATAAAATGACCACCCCGATAACTTGTACATTTACCCCGGACTGCTACCGTAGCCATACATGTAATTAAGAATCCATCATCATTATCATCATCATCATCATTATTTACCGCCATCGAACGAGAACAACCTCCACACACATTCGGCAGTCCCATCTAGTGAATTTCAAGAATCAAACGGCCGCATCGCCCAGATACCGAGGCTTTCCGGAGTCATAATCGTTCTCACGCGCCACCAAACCAGGCGATAAATTCTCCTTGGGATCAGCCCTGCCGATGCTAGTTCCAAGCCTCGAGCTCGCGTGTCCTTGCCGGCGCAGGGGGATGCTCGTGGTTGTCGTCGTTCTGAATGTGCTCAGGCTGTCCTCCACTGTTATGCCCAGTCCAACGCGCACAATCATGAGTGTAGGCGCGATGCCCTGCGGAAAATTGAACATCCACTCATGTATAGGATAAAATCGAAAAAAGGCATGCATACCATGACTTGAGTTACAATTTGAAGGAACTGGTTCTTCGAGCGTAGACGAAAGGCTTGGAAACGAGATCACAATCAGGAATGCCAGTATAGTTGCGGAATAGAGCATCCCGGATTCAACTCTGGAAAGACGTAAGTACGAACCAGGGAATAACATTCTGATTGTAAAGCCGTAGGAGACCCACACAAGCGCTATGGCGGATGCATATCGTTTTTGCGCGGCTGCCTCCAAGTACGCGCGAGAACGGTGGCTGATCCACCAGATGCGGCCGGCTGCACGATCTTATTTAGCATCGAGTCTCCGGTGGCCACGAGATGGACTTGCCTGTTAGACCGGTTGCAAGAAAATTGGTAGCTAGAATGACTGCGAATTGCGGGGTTGCGTCCAGAAAGACGTCAAGCCCGCACGCTTCACTTAACGTGAGAATTCGTGAGACACAGGATGGAGAGGCACTGACCGGTGCTGGCGATGAGCAGCATTACCGGCAAGACTATGACGCGCCAATCGTGGTTCCAAACGACAGAACAGCGGTAAATCTACAAGATAATTGATCAAAACAAGTGGTACTGGTAAAATGCACATACGAGTAGGCCGTCAGCAATAGAACTGCCATCATGTGAGTATCCAGATTAGATGAGAGCTTGATATATATACCCACTTGTTAATGGCGTAGATAACGTAAGCCGCGTTCTGAATGCTGTCGGACGGGATGCTTGCCAGTTCCTCGATCTCGGCGGTTACCAGGACCAGGATGAGTACGATAAGGATTGTAGAAAAGGTGAAAAGGGCGATTGCTGTGACCAGAAGGACGGTGTTTCCTCGACTAGAAGGCCGGTGAAGCAGGATGTACATGCAGATACAGAAAAGCACGAGGTATATCCCTGGGGATTGCGAATCATAAGTCTAGGTCGAGTTGCATCAGAGACAACAGACCGTGAAAGAACGTCCCGACCTGCCAGCGGTGTCGTGAATTTCTCTGGTAAGTATATTCGAAGCTGGAATGCTCACCCATAGCTGACTTATATGATACCAGAAGGCGGATACCATGTCGGTATAGTATGGATGAAGAGGCACACAGCGAAGGTTCAAGCAGGAGATTGGGAGAGTAGCACTCAGGAACGAGGTCTTGAGGCCGCTTTTTGAGCGGCCCTTATTTGTAACAGGCTATGCCGGCGGAAGCGGTGCTATTGTGGCAATGGGAGGCACGAGGTGTTATGCATCTCGGTGACTCGGTCAGCGCTACGTGGTACGCGGCTGCACATCTCACATAGCACCTGAGAGTTCATTTCTTCGGCCCATTATCTAGCCTCCAAACTCGAAAGATACGAGAGCGCGGTGGGCTTCGCGATCTCGTATGAGCACTGAACTAGATTGGCACATTTAAGGCTCAGGCGGGCGCCCGCGCAGACATAGTGAATTTCGATTCCCACCCACCACTTGGTCGGATACCAAACTGGATTGGCGCGAATTTTGATAGAGGTTTCTGATCTCTACCCGTCGAACCTTCGAGGCGGAAATGAAGAGAATCGGTGCCGACTGAGGCCTAATAGTCTCCGCTTGGACGTCTGTCAAGAAACATTTCGCAATGCTATAGTGGATAGATAGATGATTAGTTGCCGATGCATATAACATTTAACCCCTCATTCGACAGCATTCGACTCACCAGCCGAAGATGAAACGCCTTCAACGTCATTCCCCGCGGAACCGCACTGGCATACTGGCTCGCCACTGGCAGGACTGTTCACCGGCATGAGGGCGTGCCTGAGTCGCATCAGACAGAAATTGCAAATTGCAGCATTGGGCCGAAGCCTCCAAGATAATTCGAGAGCAAGACGTATGTGGCGTCCGCCGTAAATCACGCGGATCCCTGTCCACTGGCGCCAGAAAAGCCAAGTACTTGGCGCGACGCTCGTACGTACAGCGGCATGATATCGAGAATATCGAACAAATCCGTCCCAGATCGTTCGTTCCGCACACCATGTGAAGAAAAAAAGGGCCCATTTCCGCGGCAGAAAGAAGGCAGGCAGGTAGTAGGTGGGCGAGTGGACGAATGGATAGAGGAGCGAAGAGCACCCAGATTATCAAGCAATTAGTGCCATACGGTTGTCTACGGCTGTCAGTTGAGAACGGATCAAGAATATGAAAATGAAAACGATTTTAGGGGTTAAGATGCGTACCATGCTTCGATGACTAGGCTGTGGATACACCTGCCCATTACGGAGATTCCCGAAACGCTGCGATCCGTACGGAAGGGAGGAGTCATCCCAGTTCAACAAGCCTCTTGCTCCGCGAATATTATTTGAGGGAACGATGAGTGAATTAGCTGACCGTCGCGACGTTTGACATTACGGTTCCCGAGCTAGAATATTGTAGTCGGCGGAGTGGCGACAATAATGTGGAAGGCCTCAACCACCTCGATCGCGCACCCCAGCACAAAATTCATCGAAACTAATTGGTGAGATCTGAGACATTGCGCTTCCAGAATGAGCACTCCAGGGATTGATTAAAGAGGCTTTGAATTCGGGGTGAGCCTCGAATCCCGATCCTATACAACGGCAAGAATATAATACTTAATACCCCCCGTCTGCGTCACGGCGGAATACACACGTTGTTGAAGCGCGCTGTGGAGAAACGGGGACCTGGGAGGACGCAACGTAAACCGTGGAATGGGTGCTGCTTTCATCCCTGTTTGTAGTCAAAGGCCGCCAGGTGAGAGCGGGGTTTCGGTTTCTGCGCTTTCATTGGCCCTAAGAACGGTGAGGACCTTGGATGGGATTGGTTGCAGCTATTTTCAGCCATATCAAGTTACTCCGTCTCACTCAATCATTTTTCCGTACAGGATGAATGACCAGTACTTCTGAACGTCCGAGTCGAACAATGTTGAAATATGTTACCCATCCCCGCATTCCTCTTTAAGTAGTGAAATTTGACCCGGGTCTCAGTTCTGCATGTGTATAAAGCAGATCTGTAATTATTCACTGGGCGGCGTAAGGATCGCTTTGACCGTGATATTGTGACAACCCGGCAATCAACGGCCCGACAGTCGCTTCTTACTTACCAACGAATCGCGCAACCTTGCCTATATACCCAATATACCTCCTTGCCCATAGCCCCGGTCGTTCCTTTGAACAGGCTCCGACTTAAACTGGTGTGAATCAAAGTCGAGGCAGCGTCGGACCGACATCCGCAGTTCCGAAAGGCGGTGCACCTCGTCACTCACAGCTTGTTCACAGCTCTTGTGTTGTGCAATCTTGTGCCTGCTGCGGCGGTCTATGTCAACTTCTGCTCAACACTGCATGGCTTTCTGCTCGAACTTTATCCGATGTTTCCCGACTGATCCTCCAAAATTTACAATGCGCCGCGGAATTGCTGTAAATAAACATTGACCTCGAGCCCGGGTCGGATTGCGAGCGACGAAGGCATGCAACGTGCGTTCTTGCACTGAAATTCTGTTGTCTGTTTTCCGGATTGGCTGTGCTGTCCTCAGAGCATGTGCCCAGGCTTAAGCGCCGGAATGAGATTCTTCTCGTCTTCTAAGTTCTCATGTTTACAGCCCTTTGGCTGTCTCTCCATCGACGTCTTGGGCTTTTAAGTCTGGCTCCCCTCACTTTCCACCTCTGCGATGCCCCTCATCAACAACAGTACTGGTTTACAGATCCACGGCGGAATTTTCTATGAAGTTTCCGGCGACGTCAACCTCGAGCAGCACCTCACTGCGATCCAGGAGCAGAAGATAGTTGCGGGTGTTGGGCCACCGACGAGCACTACTGTTGCGCTGGACGACGGATGGCACGAAGGGTCCGGTCGCGACTTGTCAGGTGTTGTGAGGGACCCGCACCATGGGATGGTAGGATGAGCTCCATACGGCGAGTTTAAACCAAAACACATGATTTACCGTGTCTCATATCGCACAGGTATTTCTCCTCGCCCACATCTGTTAGCGAGGGCTCCTCATTCTCACGACCACCCAGAATCGTCGTCACCGCGCAGGCCGCCGAGCCCAAGCGGACGTGAAGTTCCCGATCAGCGAGCGGACTCGTTGGGCGGCGAGTCTCGCTACGGAGGTCCTCTGGATCGCCTTCAACGAACTGAACGACCACGATCTATCCACGGTGGAACTTTCATCTCTGCGGAGAACATAAACCACCGCTGCGCGGACGAAGGAATCCATATTCTGCACCGAGTAATCGTCTTGGAGGCACTGTACGACTCCGCCGAAGGTTTCCCCAGCCCAAGTGCCATCCCGAAACACGTACAGACATGCTCCAGGGCCTATATAACTGGGCCATTGCCGATAATTCCAGCAGCTCAATTCGGTGGTTGCGCGGACCCGCCGGCGCTGGGAAATCTGCCATCATGCAGAGCTTATGTCAACGATTGGAGGATGCCCGTCGTCTCGGAGGAAGCTTCTTTTTCAAGCGAGGCCACCCTACTCGGGGTAATGCGAAGGTCCTCTTTGCCACACTCGCCTACCAGCTTGCGCTCTCCAATCGCCATCTGAAGCCCCTGATTTCGCGCGCCATAGAAGATGATCCATCCGTCATGGGGAGACAAATGGGTGTAAAGCTACGTAAGCTGGTTCTTGAACCGTGTCAATCGCTCAGTGGCGTGTCCCCAATTCTCCTTATTGACGGCTTAGACGAGCGCGAAGGGCGGGATGTTCAACAAGAAATACTACGCTTGCTCGGAAATGTTGCCCATCCCAATCCCCTTCCCCTCCGACTTCTCTTCTCCAGCCGACCGGAGCCTCATATTCGAGAGAAGTTCGATTCCTTCTCAAGCCGTTATGATTCCGTCGAAATCAATCAGTCATTCACGGATGTTCGAAACTATTTGTGCTCCGAGTTCGATCGAATCCATCGCGAACATCACGAAACCATGGCCTCCGTACCAACCCCATGGCCTCCTTCGCGCGTTCTGCGGGAGCTGGTTGCCAATTCCTCCGGTTACTTCATCTACGCAGCGACTATTGTCAAATTCGTCGATGACAGGGACTTTCGCCTCACGGAGCGTCTGGCAGCTGTAGTCGAGAACCTTCCGGCAGAATGCGGCACCCTCCCCTTCCACGCTCTCGACGAGTTGTACTTGCAGATTCTGCGTGATGTGCCTTTCCAATCTCGCATCATCACCATTCTGTGTGTTATCGTCCATGGATCCATCCTGCGATTGTCTCGTGTCCACATTGAGGAACTCCTTGGTCTGGACCCAGGCGATCTTACTCGAGCCCTCCGGCGCCTTCATTCACTATTACTGGTGCCTCCGAATAGAGGCGACATCTCCCTGCATCACAAATCGTTCCGCGACTTCCTTCTTGACCCCAATCGATCAGGAGTATTCTACCTCGGGCTGGAGCGGCGCAAAGAACTGGTCCGTTCAGTTCTCATAGCCCTCTCCCAGTCTTCGGCTTGTGTACCCTCGACTCATATTGCTTGATATGTAGTTCCATCGCGATCGCGAGTAACAATATGTTCAGCAAATCTCTTCTGTAGGTCGCTCGGCTCATCCGGACTTGACTTTATCACTTCCACAATCCCACCATCCGCAGACCTTTCTCCCCTGGTCCAAACTGTAAAACTCGATTTGTTGTAGAATTGGTCCATGGATAAGAAATCCCTGCTGGAAGAACATGTCGACGTGATCATAATTGGTTGAAAGTGAGTTTTGAATGCAGCTTCCATGCTAATACAACTAATTTGAACAAAGGAATGTTCGCCCCCTCCTAAAAGCGTAATAAAATCTTGGGAAGACTATCGCTTCATCATACACTGCAATTCACTGTTCGAACGCTCTCCTCTAACTGCGACGTGCTTGTCAGACGCAGAGTGTCATACCATCCTCTCACAATCCCCTGGGCTTCTCCGCATTTGTCAGGCTTGGTGGGTGTGGAATATCACCCGCTCTGTTCTTGTGAAACAGCCCCCAAGTCTGCCGTACATCCGCCTTTTGCTAGATATGACTTGGGATGAGCTGCGAGCCGTTATCTGCCCCCTGCGCTCACTTCTTGGTGAGAAGGGACGAAGAAAGATACAGGCACTCCTAGAGTTTACTATTCAAAATCCAACAATTTGTTCCGAACCCTACCCATGGCCCACAATATGCAGAGCCTTGGCTCGGGGATGACTTCGACTACAGAAGCGCACGAGCCTTATGTCTCCCGATCCCCTGGTGTGAGTGGTCCTATCAATTAGAAATAACCAGCATATATATTTAACCAAAACTGCAGCATTTCCGATCTACATTGGGGCCGCCTCATCAGATTATCTCCGCGTTGCTCCGACCTACTTGTTGATATTCGCAACTTTTCACCTCGTACCGGGCTAGTGGAATGGTGCTCCAACTGTTTCGGCATCCGCGATGTTCTGCAATGGCTCAAGGTGTGTGAAAATAGTACCAACCTAGACGGTCGCTCAATCCTCTGCACCAGGGACTTCGCCAGCCACCACTCGACGTAATTGAACAATGGGAAAAATATCAAGATCAAGATAGTTGTTCCTCCGCATGGAACCTATCTACGAATGTGCTTGAGAAATCGTGGATGGCTTCTCTAGATCAGACGAGGAATTTTCAGGAGCGGAGATTACTGGTACTTTATAAACACAGAAGAGGACACAGTAGTTAGAGCTACCGTCGAGACATAGATAATGTACATACATTTTATCTCGGGGAAAGAGTATTTGGGTGATCTGGTTGAGTGCCTAAGTTGTCCAGCGTAGAGCAGATCGATGCAAACGAGTACCTGAAGAACGCAGCGAGTACACAAAATATAGGTCAAAGTCCAAGTGCTCGTCGAGCACCGCGACAGAACCAAAATCGAACCTGAGTCTACGCGCCGACGTAGCGCGCGGTATTAATTGCATCCGTCCAGCAAGCCGAGACGCAGTACATACCGTACTTACGGTGTATCTGCACCCCCGGGCTCACGATTGGCGTCCCGGAGCACGAGCGTTGCAGGATGGGCGTCCTCAGACCCGCCGGCGACGTCGCACGATGGCACACTTCCGCGCTGTGCGACTGACTCCCCCCAGGGATCGGGGGATCAAGGCCGGTCGTTCAGCGCTAGCACCAGGGCTTTCAGGATGTCAGCGCCTGGGCGTTAAAGAGGTACAGCGCCAGGGCCCAGGCCCAGCGCGTTTGAATACTGCATCCCAGGACAAGCCATCGCTCCGTTCTAGGACCTGGGAGATCACAGCATTAGAAAAGTGAACTCATGATAGATTACATGGGAAATCAGTGAGTTATATTAAAAGCGGCGGGCACCAGCGAGGGCGACAAAGACATGGATATCAGAATCAGATCATCAGAGAGAGCGGGAGTTCATCTGGGCGCCAATATCGAGAAGCCACGGAGGGATAACGAGATCTTGATTTGGTTGAGAACCCGAGGACGAGAGTCAAGACGAAGCTTAGAATACGCCGGGACATTGTGGAGCAAGAAATTTGAGGGCGATCAGAGTGCGTACAGTTGCCGTTGTGCAGTACATCGGAAAGGGTGGGAATGGCCGCAGGCTCAAATCAACTGCGCCGTAGACCGGAGGGGGTGCAAGAACCTTTTCCCTGTCGAAATGAAAGTGCGGGCGGGTCAGCTCTGAATTCCAGAAGAAAATGGTCCTTAAACTTCCAGGTGGATTGCGGGAGAGAGCCCACCATTTATACTGACAACTAAAAGCGGCGTTGACTAGGAAATCTTTCCAAAATTGCAACAGGAGCCCGCCAGTAGTAGAACAGAAAGGCCCCAGGTTGGATCGTAACCAAATAAAGTACAGGACTTGAACCCAGTATTCACAGAGCACACGTAAAACTTAAAGACTCGGAGCATTGAGTACGATGCCAAAGATATTGATAACCTAGCGAGAATCGCCCGGGGGAGAATTAGGCAAAGAGGAATCGAAAGGACAGGCACCGGAAAGTGGAAAGCGGGTCGGATTAATTCCAGTCCTGTCAGGGCCCTTTATACGTCGCGGGAGGTCTAATGTACGTGGCCGCAGCTCGAGAAGTGGATTTGGCTGCGCCGAGGTGAGAAAGCTGTTGACTTGTCAGAAATTGTTGGACTTCATGCCGAAGCTCCGTGAGCCACGAGCCCCGCCTGTTCGTGTCGAGAGTCCGAAAGGGTGTGCGATTTGACAATTCGCAGTCGCGAGAGGTATCGATTCAAATGTTAGGTGCAGCGGAAATGGCGGGGACGGTGTGAATTCACGCACTGAATGGGAAAAGAGGTAAATTATTTGTCGCCTGCCGCGTACGCGAGGGTCCACGCAACCCGCCTCCGCCCCACACGCCCGCACCCGCACGCCAGTCCGTGGACGATTCAGATCCAGCGCGCGGAGGATCCCACATCATCGGCGTGCGCGGCACAGTGCTCCACCTTCCCCATCATTCAAGCCCAATCCTCTACTCGTAACTCGTCACGCCCAGCCGCAGCTCTTCCTCGCGACGGAACGAATCCAAACTTGCGGCGCTCGTCGTCACGAAGAAGCCCGCACTTTCAATTCTGCCGGCTGCCAAGGCCTTTACCAGGCCATGAAGGAGCGTTGGCGTGCTCGTCCCTCATTGCACGACGTGCTCGACATGCACGGACGAATGCGAAGCAGTGCGTGCGCGGGCGGTGGGAGGGGGGTCAGGCAGAGCTTCCTCGGATGCTCCACTGGCACCGCTGGCACCTCCGGGCGTGGCGTGAAGCAGCGCGTCGCTCCGAAACCTGTCGCAGTCGCCTGCGCTGAACCCCACGCGCGCGCGCGTTCCTCCCGCCGCGACGCACATCCCGCCCGGCTCCCTTCTGCGGTCGCGAGCGCACCTTGTGCCGTTCCTTCTGGTACGCAGCCTGCACCCGAGTGTAGCCCCGATCCGCTCTCGTCATCGCTCGTCGTCATGTTGACCGCCCGTTTGCACTTGAACGTACTTCCCGCCGCCGATTCAAACGTGCGGTTCCAGGTCCCGCACAAGGTCGAGAATAATACCGATTGGGCTTGTATCGGTACAGGTGTGAAGTCGTATTCGCGGACGCGACGTCGAGGGACGGGGGTGCAGCGGGTGCGCGGGGGTGCGCTGGCGAAGGGCGCGGCGAGGGGGGCACAGTGGTTGCAGCGACGAGACGGCGAGGGAGCGGCGGCTGCAGCGGCGAAGGATGGGGGTGCTGCGGCGAGGACTAGGCGACTCCATGGCTATCGCGCGCGCGCCGCGCTCTGAACCACCGGCGCGCATGCGCGACTAGGCGTTCTCGTTCGAGGGAGGGGGGCATTCGAGGAGGAGGGCGGGTGGTGGCGGCGGACGGGATGCGTGTATGCGGGTACGAGGGATGAGGGACGCGCGGGGTGGATGCGGTATGCTGCCGTAGCCAGGCACGCGCGAAGATGGCCGCTGTGATGGAACGGCGGCGCGTGCGATCGTCATTCTGTTCGACAGCGTTAGAGAAAGGTAAAGGGATTGTGCGTACCTGCACCTCGCATTCTGCTCTTCGGACGGTACGATGGCGCAGCCGCATGCAAGACGGGGCGCGCATTCGCGTCAGCGGGGCACATGCAGCTCGAGCCGGGCGTGGTGCAGCGGTGTGTCGTGGGACGGCCATTGAATATTGAAGCCGTGGGAAGAAAGTGAGTGAAAATAACGGTCCGGCACGCACGCATAAGCGCCGGCCGTGGGGCTCACGGCGCAGAGCGTGTGCGCGAATCGTAGGGCATTGTTCGAGCAGGCGGCGGGGCGCTCCGGGTCGAGGATGGGAGGAGACGCGAGGAGGCGGGGCCGCGACGTGCTGCGGAGGCGGGCGGCGGGAGGTGCAGCGGTAATTTGCGAGGGTCGATTTATGGAGCACCATTGTCACGAATTGGGAGTGGCACAAACTACAAAGCAGCTGGGAGCCTTCCGGGTGGCAGGCAAGCGCGCGGGCTGGCAGAAGAGACTCGAGAAGAAGGCAGAGGGAGCTGGATCTCTGAACGAATCTGAATGAAAGAATTGAAGGCGAGTGCAGTGTCACTGCAGTGAGAGCTTGGTGAGAGCGCGCGTGAAAATATGTGGCTGTGCTCTCCGCTGCCGGCGGCCATCAACTCCTGCCGGAGCTCATCGGTCTGGCTCGCGGCATTTGGTTCATAGACACCGAAACCTCGTAAATTGATAGTGAGCGTCTTGGAAACAAGCTATTTCTTCCTTCTTCCAAATTTTGAACTGTTTCGGTCATGTTCAAGTTCAACTGACAAGGTTCAACCGGCGTGATGGGAATTGAAAAGTAGACGATTTTATTTGCTAACCGAATGTCCTCTGCTTCTAATCATCTTCTGGAGGGCCCACGACACTTGACATCACGGCTCCCGACTCCCGAATTAAAACATTTATAATTAGCCGGCAGAGTGGCGCCATGATGTGAAAGGCCTCAACCACCTCGATGGTGCACACCAGCGCAAATTCCATCGCATAGGGTCAACGGCAGCAACTAACAGGTGACATCTAAGACATTGCGCTTCCGGAGTGAGGACTTCAGCGATTGATTAAAGAGGCTTTGAATGCGAGGTGGGCTTCGAATCCCAATCCCGTAGAACGGCAAAAATATATATTAATACCCCCGTCTACGTCACGGCGTAATACACACGTTGTTGAAGTGCGCTGTGGAGAAACAGGGACTTGGAAGGACGCAACGCAAACCGTGGAACGGGTGCTGCTTCAATTCCTGTTTGTAGTCAAAGGCCGCCAGGTGAGAGCGGGGTTTAGGTTTCCGCGCTTTCATTGGCCCTAAGAACTGTGAGAACCTTGGATGGAATTAATTGCAGGTATTCTCAGCCATATCAAGCTACTCCGTCTCACTCAATCATTTTTCCGTACAGGATGAATGTCGAGTACTTCTGACATAGGGGGCAAAGACTGACACATGTGAAAACCACATGTAGTTGAGATAGACCTCGAGATCGAGGCAATTCGTGCCGAGAAGCGAGAATCGTCGGCTCGGCTCAAGACTCTGCAAGCGCGAAAGTCTGAGCTTCGTAAAAAGCCCAAGGCCGCGAAAGCCAATGGCGGACACACGGTAATTGTTTCAGCTAACTCCAGCGGTCGCGTCAAGACTAGGACAATCGTTAGGTCCTTTTTTATGCGTAAGTTCAAGTGACGCTAAGCCTATTGACAGGTGCTAGCTCGGTCCCTCAAGATACCGTGCCAGTCCAACCTATAGCGTCAACATCCACAGCCCCTGTCGAGTATGCTCCTTTGCGAACTCGGGCGCGGCGATTCCTTCCCTTGAATGGGACGCCACAAATTTCATGTTTGATCCGACCACTTCGGGATTTTTACCTCAATCCACCGTGCGCCGTTTTCTCCCCGTCTCCCGCCCATCCCTATTTTCTCATCCCCTCCGCCGACATCCCCAGCAGTCGCTCCGGCTCCGAAGCCCTTGTCAAGGAAACGCAAGAGCAACATCGACGGCCTTGATCCCACAAATGTGATCGAGACTACGCGCACTCGCAGAGTACGCCAGCGCGTCGATTAGGTATTTTTCATCCCAGACGCCCTCTAATCTCCCGCGCTCAACATCTTCTGCTTTCCTCTGCAGGTTGGCTTCGGCATCATTCCGATAATCCGCCCTCATTTATAATTTACTTGCCTCCCATTTTATTCGTGATTTAAAATATATTTGTGCTGTCAACATTTGAACTCGGTCTACATCTTGTATAGAGGGGGGAAGTTGTTCAAGCACTGCCGCCGCTGAGTAACGCGAAAAAGCTGACCGGAAGTTGCCGACCGCGCCAACGAGTGTTGAACTTGATGTGTCGCATTTTCGTTGTGAAGTGTCGAATATTGGGTCAATGTGTCGAACTTTCTTGAAAATGTGTCGCACTTGCGGCTGGTGTGTCGCACTTGATGTGTGTCGTGCTGCCGAATCTGGGCTATCCCGCCGCGTCGGCTCCCAGCGCGCGCACGCGGCCCGTTGCTACTGACAACCATCACACAAACTTTCCGAGAACCTCCCACTCCGTCGGCGCCGATTCCGGATCCGGAGAAAACCCGACTTTCGGATGCACGACCTCGCCTAACACCGCTTGCGTGCGGAAATTCTCGCCTGGTCTGGATGCGCAGCCACGCTGGACCTTAGCCACGGACACCTGATTTCTCGATTTGCATCTCGCACGGCACACATAAGCAGGAAGCTTTCCTGGCTCAACCCCGCTGCGACATGACACTCCACTTTGCTTGACCAAGTCCACGCGCAAACGCTCACTAACGGCGACCATGAACCCTACCCTTTCCGAGCTCTCATGAAGCGCTTTGTTTTTGACACCCCCACGTCCCCCACTCTGGTTCGCCTTCAGTTCAGCTGTGTCGCCTCTCGATTTTTCTGCCCGTTGCTCCCATATCGGCGGCTCGACCGAGTTTCTGCTCACGCTCCCCCGCGAGTCTACAAGCCGGACCGGATCACGAAGCTGTGAAAGGTTTCGAGATTTTCCGCGTCTCCGACTACTCTGACCTTCACAGCGCCGACGACGAGTTCTAACCCTACCCTGACCTCACGATTGATCATACAGCTTACTTCTTACCTCGTCTCTGTACGATCTTACTTCTCGTTCCAATCTTACACCTTGTCCTCTACCTTCCGCGTTTTCCATCCCGACGCTCGACCTCCGTGTGGGGAAGGCGACGGCGCGCCCAGCCGTCTTCCCCGGGACTCTCTCCTCGCGCTCAGAGCCGCGCATCTCGCGCTCGCCTCCATTTCCCTTGCGGCGGTGCGGAGCGCGACCACAGTCACCTCGCAGCAGCCCGCCGCAGGCGGAGCGAGCCGAGAGCCTACGGCTCTTCCCCCCAACACGCGTTATACCAATCAGCGTGATTGATTGTATATCACGTGTTTCTCTCTCCTGACTCACACGGCTCGTCAGAGCCTCCTTCGCTTATCCACCCAGTGTGAGTGCGACAGGGCATGTTGCGGGCACTGCCAAGTCGAAACATGTTGCAGAGTATCCAATCAAAACCAGCAGATCATTGTTCAGAATCCGAACACTCTGAGGCTTGCCGGTGCAGCCGCTCGGCGGCTTGCATAGACCCCGTAGCTTACATCATCAGATCATTCTTGTCCTCGACTACGTCTATCAATATTCTTGCTTTCTGCCTTGCTCTGCCTTGCCCCGCCGCTCGGGCCATCTCCATGGTGGCTGCACCGGAAAATTGAGTATGGTCATTGCTGAGAAGAATTGACTTTGAGTGGGCACTTGAGGATCTAGGCTTCTTTGTAAAACATATGAATTCAAAGATAATGCTGTATATACCGAACACTGGACACCATAAATACTAAACAATGGATTGGAAAAAGAGAAAAAAGGAAGGCAAGATAGTAAACAAGCCCGAGAGACAAGTGAGTGACAACAACTAAGTAGGGTATATACTTGACACCATGATATGAACATTAGACAAACTATTGAAACACAGGGGATGAATAAGGAGACATTGGATACCATAAGTAAGGAAAGAAAGGGAGGTAAGAGGAAACAGAGATAGGGTGAGGACAAGTTAGCGACTGCGTAGGGGTATATACTTGATCCTATAACATGAACACCAAGTAAAGTATGGTGAGGTGAGAGCAAAGGAACATCTCGACCACACAATGCTCTGAATAAACTCAGACTGGAACAAGCTCTTTCTTCTCACCCAGACCTCTCCCTCCAATTTTTTCAACAGAGCTTGCAACTGTCGTTTCAAGGGCAGCACTGGGTGCATAGATGTCTGAGAGAAGTACCAAGCTCCTTGTGCGCTCATCCAGCACATCTCCTGCAATGCTGAGGAGTTCTTCATCGATCAGGGCAACTTTTGTTACTTGAGATGACCATTCAAACAGAGGTCTTGCATTTCTCCAAAGCTCTGCTGCCTTATCCAGGTCCCTATTTTCCTTTGAAATGTATCCAAGTAGAAGCATGCATTGTGCTCGGCTGCGGTGGACATCCATCCGTGTGAATCCCTCCAAGGCAATGGTCAGAAGGCTGACTGCTGTAATCTGATCACCCTCAGCTCGGAATACATCCCCTAGAAATTGGAGAGCCTTGTGAACATCTAGCTTCTGCTGTGACTTTGAGGCATGCGCAAGATATATTATTGTCCAGGACTGATCTCTTGAATCCCAGAGACTTCTGTCACCAAGTTTCTCCAGACAGTAGTTCACTAGTTCAGCGTAGTTTACACAGGAGGAGGACAAGCATTTGTGAAAAAGTGACTGTGCCAACTGTAGATACCCTTCTCTCAGATGGAGGGCCCCCATGATAGCATCACACAACATTTCATAGCCCAAAATGTTGATGGAATTGAATATTGATTTTGCTGTATCAATGTTCCTTTGCACCTCCTCTGTTGGTGCACCAAGCAGCACATCAAGTTCTGCCATATTGAGCAAAGCGGAGGCATGGTCCAGTGGGACAAGCTCAATAGAATATCCATGAAGAAGTTTTGTCTGGATATTTCGAGCCTCCACATATTCAGACTTTAATGTGTGGATTTCTGCCTGAGAGTTTATAATTACATTGTCCAAGGTACCGCCACACATACCACAATGAGCTAGGAGATCTCTTGCCCTGTTGCAGAGAGAGGCTGCATATTTGTAGTTCCCAAGTGCATGCCAACATATTATCTCAATACTTAGTGCATGTGCTTCATTATATAAATCTGCAGAAATCTTGGCTAGCCTCTGTGCCTCAGATGCATACATTTGGCCCGCAGCTGGATCAACCATGTACCACTTGAGAAATGCAAGATTCCTTGATGATTGACACTGTCCTCTGGTGTTCCCAGTTGCAATTGCCAATAAGTGTCCAGTCTTAAAGTAACTTGCAGCTGTAGGAATATCATTGTTGTGGTTCTGATAATAATCTCCTAAACTATTGTAGAATCTACCTGTTGAATCCGTTCAAATCATACAGAAGAAATATTGCTTGAGAGCTTACATTTGATATCAGACTCATCAATGTGAGGTAATTGGTTTATCGCTCGCTCGACCAGTACTGCTGGATTAGGATAGGACGATGTAGCCAAGAACTGAAGATCTCTACAATCAAAAAGACCTCTAGTTCACTTGGAAGAGGTTGAGCATGAACAATGTGGTCCATCAAAGGGGTTCGGCCATGACCAGTAAATCTACTGAAAGTATTGAGATATAAGATAGAATAGATTGTATCAGCTGCTGCAGAATTCTGGTGCTGGCACCTGTTGAGAAGTAGAATCTGGATATTTGAGAAATTTGATGTGATTCGGAAGACCATCTCAGAAACTGAGACAGTCCCATGATATTTGTACCAAATTTCCAAAAGCTGATGAAAGTAATTGAGAAGAGCCTGAAGAAGGGAATCCATGGGGGGGTATGATCTTTCCATGTATTCCCGGATAGGTACCAAGACCTTGAACCGTCTCTGGTCATCACTATAGGCCAGTGAGGTGGACAATAGGGCTGCTTTACAACTGAGGATGTCTTTTATTGGAAGCTTGCTTTGTACCAAGCTCTACATCTGAAAGTCCATCAGGGAGCAATGAGAGGAGGCCTCAATAGATCCCTGCAATGAGGCACAGATGTGATTCGGGGGCTCGATAAAGACAGGGAGATGGATAGATCAAGATTTGACCGCTTGTCATAGCCATCAGAGATCACTGAGGTTTTTTCGTCCTCCCAACAAGCCAGCACTTGGGGGCAACCCTCTGAGTCCACCAAGTGGGCGATAAGATCAATTGCAAGTGGCATGTTGTCAGTCAGGAGGAGGACTTTGTCAATGTCATCACTGTCATGAACATCATCCGCAATATCGATAAAGGTTTGTCGGGCAGCAGCCTGGGTTAAGGGTTTCAATGCTGGAAGGAAAGGCCGAGTCCACTGCACTGAGGCTGGTCTCTCTGTCCCTCGCATTGTGATCTAGATTGGTGTTAGTCACAGTGCTAAGACAAAGATATCAGTACTCACAATCAATGCAAGCTGTTTTACCTCTGTAAGCAGAGACAAAAATTCTTCAATGTCTCGACGAATTTCTGCCAGCTCCCAAAGTGTTTCCAGGTTATCTAGGATCAGGAGGCAAGCCGGATTGGTGGCAAAATGATGCAAAATCACTTTGGCCAGATTTTTTGTCGGCTTCAGCCCCAAATGGGCCCCAATAAGAGTAACCAGTTCATCTTTACTCAATGTCGAGTCACAAGCAACGAAGAAGCGATGCTCGGCATATTTCCCAGTGACTGTTGGATGATGCAAAACGGCTCTTGCGAGACTTGTCTTTCCCATTCCGCCTGCACCCAAGATTGCTATCCTTGGGGTCTCCTGCATGAAAAGTTTGAGAATGTCTGCAAGTTCAGCTTCTCGCCCATGGAAGATTTTTGGTTCCGATGGCAGCATGGAAATTGAGGTCGAGCTTGATCATAATAGAATCAGCTTCAATTTTATTAATCTTAGTTTGGACCACACCTGTTGTAAGAGCTGGAAAGGACCCTATTTGTCTGCACAAAAGTTACTTCCCGTTGCAGCCAGAATACAAGGTCCACCTACTAATGATCCTTTGTCTGAAGCAGTCACATCAGGAAATGCTTCAATCAACTCCAGAACTTCTTGGTGTCTCTCTTCAGCAATTTTTTGCATCACTACAACCTCAGTCAGGAGATTGATATCCTGAA
The DNA here is from genome assembly GCA_029204335.1 of Mycena vulgaris. Lineage (NCBI taxonomy): Eukaryota > Fungi > Basidiomycota > Agaricomycetes > Agaricales > Mycenaceae > Mycena > Mycena vulgaris. The sequence goes on along the minus strand of JARGYA010000072.1, from coordinate 77,208 downwards.
GCTGTTTTTTTTTTTCAGGTTGAGTACTGGCATGTAAATATGATACACCAAACCACTTCACCTTGAATTGATCTAGTGCCGCTTGTAAACCCAAGTTACAATCTTTCAAGAGTTTGCTCATTTCTCCCTGACGGAAAAAGTGTCTGATCTTGCTTTTCTCCTGTTGGGCCTCCACAAATGTATGAATCTTGTAGAGTGTGCTGCGGAAATGCAATCAACAACAATTTATTTCCATGGAGGGGCATACTCTGTGAATTTCCCGAGATCATTCAGCATGCTTGGTGTCAAATCTGAACCAGCCTCCGCCTTCATATGGAGAGAAACAATTGCACAAAGCAATCCATAGGTTTGCTCCAATAATTGGGAACAATCATTCTTGTTTTGCTTGACAGTCTGGCCAAAGTGAGATGGATTTTATGATTTATTGTTGAAATGTACCTGCACAGCAGTCAGCAGAGACTTGGCAATGTTGAAGATAGATCCCAAGAAAGGAGTCTCGAATGTATTAGCAAGGACCTCCAAGGTATCCACTGCTATAGTGAAGCATTTGAGAATGTTGTTTAATCGAATTTCAGTCGCAATGGGCTGAGGAGGCATTTGATCTGATGGGAAAGGATGTGTGCTGTGCTAGTGAGACGATCTTTATATCCTTGATGTGCGTGGGAGGTTGAACATTCGTTGGCTCATCATATGATTATCCTGCACTGATGATGGGAGCCTGATGCATATGCATCTCTGTTCATTGATCATGTAACCGGTAGAAAGGTCTTTATCCACGGTGTATGTCGGAATTTGACCATTCATTGGCTCATCATACAATTATCATCCTAATTTTGCACTGATGATGGGAATGCATATGCATCTCTGTTCATTGATCATGTAACCGTGAGTGCACTACACATCTTGAAGATGTCACATGTAGCCTCATAGAAGGTCTACTTGGGCTATAGATACTTTTTCATCTGCAGCAGAGCGATGTCAGGTCACCTGAAGGGCGATCATCCCGCTCGCAAGATGTGGGCTTGGGAAAAACACAATTGAATAGTTATGGTAACAGCCTTTCTCCGAGTTCCGTGAGAGACATACACAGCAATTCGGAGAGAGTTTTTGCACACCAGATGAAATCAAAATACAGGGCCTGAGATTTCTTCGTTCAAGTTGTCAACGGCCGGAACATTCACCGATACGGATGACATTTGAGGATTCTGCGGGCAGATAAAGAGGTGATTCCTCCACTCCATCGGGTGCAGGAGATCAAACACAATTCCGGGGCTCTAATCGTCGGAGAACACGTGAATTGAACGCGTCGCGAGAAGTTGAACGTGTATGGTCTTGTTTGTATCGGGACGGATCGGACCGGTGCGGCATCATCGGCTGATTCGGCGCCTAGCGACCATCGACCCTTTTCTCGACGACGACGTTCGACACGCCTTTGTACCCACACCTCCGCCTAAGCGCGCTCTCGAGCAAAGCCTTGTCCAATTTGAGGGTGATTTGATGTGTATGGTATGTAGCATGCCCTCGTTTCTGCACAATGGGTACGTGCTGATTCTTATGCTAGGTGTGCCTCTTTTACCTCGTCCTCCGCGCGCTTGACACGATCGAAACTGAAGCAGCCACTGCACAACTTCCACGTCCACGTCCACACCCTCACGCTATGGACTAGCGAGGATACGAGCTCCGCGAAGGTCGGAGAAGACGGAGAACACAGAGAACCCCGAGCGCTCAGCAGCAGCTCGCACGCCTCCCACCTGGTCCTCGACAACCTCCAGCATGCGCCACGTGCCCAACGCGCTCAATCAACTACCTCCACCTCACCTCCCACATCCGCTGTGTCCCGCTTAATCCTTCTATCACCCTGCATCACCCCCCCTCTCCTCCACTGCCGTTGCATCCCTCCTCCCTCTTGTTCCCTCCATCGCCCCTTCTCTTCCTTATCCCAATCTACCACCTTCCATCACCCATTTGTTTCCCCGCTGCGTCCTACATTACCCCCACATCACTCGCGTGCTCCTGATCCTCCTTCCCCGTTCCGTTCTGCCTGCCTCCCTTCCTGTCTCGAGCCCCATCTCCTCCCACCCGCCCCGCACCTACGCTGTTCTCCTTCGCATCGTGCTGCGTCCTGCTGTCCGTGGCCCTTCCCGTCGTTCATACACCCCCGCACCACTCGCGTGCTCAATGTGCGCTGCCTCTCTTGCCCACCCTACCCACTTCTCTCCCCGTCGGCCCTCACACCTCCCCACCCTACTTGCGCACCTCCACCCGCGTTCCCTCGCGCTTCTTTGATCCACTCCACCCCTCCCCGCGCTCCCATTCCCCGTCATCACTTGCACCCATTCCTAGCCGCCGTTCACTTTCCCTGTCCTCGCGGTCCCTTACCGCCGCTTCTACGCACTTGACACCTCCCTTCCCCCCCCCCCCCCTTTGCTCCCTTTCTCTCCTTGCACTCCCTTTCCCCGCCCGCGCCCCCCTCCACCCCTTGGCTTTCCTCCGTCCTATTTCTTCTTCTACGCGCGTGACCTGCGCTGCTCCTCTCCCTTCTGCTTCCCTTTCGCCTCCACCCCTCCCCGCGCTCCCCTTACCTCCCCCGCCGTACAACTCTTCCACTTCCCTTACCGCCCCTTCTCCGCGCTTGGCCCACACCCCGCACCACACTCCACACTCCCCTTCCCTCTTCGCGCTCCCGTTCCCGTCCGTCCGCGCTCCCCCGCTCCGCGCTCCCCATCCGCCTTCGCCCACACCTTGCCCATCCTACTCGTCATTACCCGCTCCAACCTCGCTTGCTCTCCCGTCATCCTTTGCCTTCTATCCCTCCCTCTCAACTTGCCCCGCCGCTTTTGTACTTTTTATTTTCGATTTGGGCGGCTTGTAGATCCCACTCCACGGAAATTGAGTTGAGGAACACCGGACAGATTTGAGCGCCAGGAAATCGTGATTGGAACAGAGGCAAGATTTGTGGGGTCGCGAGGCCATGGGTTTTCGCTGGGGAGAAGACGAAGGGGTGTCACGAATAGGAGACCTTGATATGCAGAGAACGACGGAGTCCGGAGAGTCGGAATCGGGAGCTTGAAGCGCGGGAAGATTGGAGTTGCAGACGAGGGGGAACTGGCAGAGGAGTGGGAGATGCGACCGAGCATCCGAGTAACGCAATGAGCACACAACATAGATAATGTAACATACATACCCACCAAGTGGAACCCACCCACGCGCTCGTCGAGCCCACCCACGCCGCGATAGAACCAAAATCGAAATCGAGTAAAGCGCTGGCCCTAGAGCCCAATATTAAGTGCACGCAGAAACCAAAAACCAGCAACCAGGAACCACTGGTGCTTACGGTGTCTCTGCAGCTCCGGTCATAGGATGGGCGTCTCGTCGCACGATCTCGAGGGCGCGGGTGCGATGGCGAAGGGCGCGGGGGTGCAGCGGCGAGGGGCCACGGGTACGCCACCTTAAGGGCTAGGTGGTGCGCGCGCCGCACTCGGAATGCCTGGCCGCGATGGGGGGGTAGAAGGGTGGGAGGCATTCGAAGAAGAGGGCAGGCGGGAATGCGTGCATGTAGGTACGAGGGACGAGGGACGCGAGGGGTGGGTGAGCACGGGATGCGCATGCGGCGGTAGCTGGGCAAGCAGAGAGGATTTGGGCGTGTCGGAAAAAAGCCAGTCAGCATGCAACGGCTTGTTACAGCATGTGACCTTGGAACGGCATGGGAGTGCTTCAAACGTCTGGCAGAGAGGCTTAGAACCAGTTTGAAGCCGTTCAAAGGTCTGGTCTGAGTTGCAAGCTGTCCCAAGTCGTCCCAAGGGACGTGTATATTTTTGAGGGCCAGAAAAATATTTTAGGTCAATTCTCGGTGCCGTAGAAGAGTAGATAGATGCATTGAGGTGGTTCTATTTTTCAACCACTCTCGTTCTCGACGTCCGACAGCGGTGGGGCCCGTGTGAAAAGCCTTCAGCAGAGCCCCACCTAGCTCCACCCGGGACTCCGACCAAGGTACATAACTCTGTTGATGACCTCTGAATATTTTCATGCCCTTGTGTGCATGTGTTGAGCACTACTCTTCGAATAAGTTAAGCAGTGTCCCAACTTTACTTACTTCAGTAATTCTAGTCATAGTCATTAATAGATGACTCACTTACTTGCTTGGTTGTGTACTGACAGAAAATGACTACTACATTAACAGTGACTGCAAAGAGCTCCCATTCATAGAGAAGAATGGGAGTGTGCAAATTTTGTGACTTTTATGGAACTCATCTTTGAAGGCGTTAGAACCACCGACGTGGCTTGGGAGAGGTTGCGTGATTCTGGACTGTGAGTTGCAAGCCAGCTGAGGCATGTGACCATGCAACGGCTTGGAACACGTTCAACGCCGTTTAAAGCCGAATAGGATTTTTCCGACACGGGTAGCGGGCGCGCACGGGGGGAGGCGGTGGTGCGGGCGCATGCGCGGACCCAGATGCGTGCGTGAGCAGGGTGCGGGGCAGATTCGCCAGCACTAGGACCGGCAATGGAAGGGCGCCGCGTGCAATAGACTGGCTGTGAATCAGGATAAGAGAAAGCCAAGTGCCAGGTGGTGCGCAACTGCACCTCGCATTCTGCTCTCCGGACGCTAAGATGGCGCAGCCGCAAAGATGAGGCGGGCATTCGCGTCCGCGGGGCACATGTGGCTTGGGCCGAGCATGGTGCAGCACATAAATCACAACTAGTCTTGCCGGTCACCGGACTCCGGGAGGCGGGCTCGGTCGTCTCACTCAGAGGCAAGCGCGGGTTGTTGTCAGTTGGGAGAGTAGACTAGAAAAGACCGCAGAGCGAGATTGTGAGAACGAATCCGAACGAAAGAAGTGACGGGTTGAAGATCACTCTGGCTGCAGATTAAGCGCGCGTAAAAATATGTGGCTGTGCTGTCCGATGCCGACGGCCATCAACAACTTGAACTTCTGCCATCAATATCGGTCTGGCTCGCGGCATCCACGCGATTTCTACGCTGGTGAAGAGCTGCGTCGAGTTGGATGATGGCCCTGTCACCCTACTCATCCAGCAAAGGCCACCACACACTCGTGCGCGAATCTGGCATCGCGGACTGATCCAAGTCTCATCGAGGTGGACTGGGAGGCGGAGGGCTACTGCGGAGTGGGTGCGGGGGTGAACAGAAAGCTTCTTTCGGACCCATTACTCCTGCCGGAGGCTGCCGGCGACATCAAAATTCGCGGATTTGGTTCAAACCCCAGCCATGTGTCGGAGAGGGTCAAGGCGTCTTCGTCGAGGCGTGAAGTAGCCCGACTATGGGCCAAGTTACCCTCGTTTAGGCAGTGGTCAACTCACGGAGGACCACATCGGCCGATTCGGTGCTGCTCTTGAAGAGTTGGTTGAAGGTGGAATGAAACTCGAGATTGAATCGAACAAGCTGGAGGACCTTGGATGGGAACAGTTTGCAGGGTATCTAAGCCATCCAATGATCTCTGTCCATAAATTATTCTTCCCAAAGATGATCTTTCCGACTCGCAGAGTCGGTCTTGAAATCAAATGACATAAGTCGTTTGGGAGCAACCAGACGCCATAAGCTCCACTTTTTCCTGGATTTTTTCTTGGAAATACTACAGTTGCGGACAAACAAAGTCCACCAAAAACAAAGTTGAATTTTTTAGCCGAGATGAGGGCACCAATCGATAGATCTCATCAAGGGCTCCCTATTGATACTAAAATTAAGTCATTCTGTCGAGCCGTTGTCCCGCAAATTCGGATTTAATGTACCAGACCGGTCAAAATTTTGGCGCCCGCTTATAAATCATCGGAAAAATATGAAAAAAATATGGAATCGACGCGTCTCATCGAGGCGCTTCTGAATCCGTAAAAGTCCTGAAAATTTAACGAGTAGTTATTGTAAAACTTAATGATCTTCCCTGGTCACATGTCCAGGTCAGATGAATTTTTTAACCAAGATGAGCATGCCAATTGAGAGATCTCATCGAGGGCTTCCCAACGGTACAACAACCAACCGATTCTGTCGAGCCGTTGTGCCTAAAATGTTGATTTAGTGTTCGGAGCGGTCAAAATTTTGTGCCTGCTTATAAATCATCAGAAAGTAAGCGAAAATGTGCAATCAACTATACCCCCATTCTGTCATATAACATGAAAAACCATTGGGGGACCTAAATAAACCATTCACGGACTCGACAGCTTGCCTAAAAGTCAAGTCTCGTATTCCAACCTCATGACATAATGTGGCTGTGCTCCAAAAATCGGATTTTTGCCAATCAACTCGGATCACAAATCTGAAATTTGGACCTGGCCGAAAATTTTGGCGCCGCAGATTTGTCGTAGGAAAAACTTCGGAGCATGTTTTTTGGACTCTTTGGGCTGTTCAGAGCTCAGGAAAATTAAAATTGGATCGAAATTGAATCAGGGGTAGGCTACAGGCTATTTGTGGGCTTTGTTTGTCCACAACTGTAGAACAAGGAGATATGTACCGATGGGAAATATGCCTGATGATACCCCGCATTCGCCGTCGGCTTTGCGCGGACGTACTTGGAAAGATTTCCGAAAATGTGTAAAGCGGCCAAAGCGACGCGTCACCGAAATTTGCTAGATGTGTAGAGTCCGACCAGAACATGTATGCCGCGATGATCGTCTCAAGGTGCGGTTCTGTACATTGAGGAAGGGCGTTGTGCTCCTTGAGCATGGTAGAGGTGGTATACATCTCTCCGTACATGACTTGGTGTCCTTCCGGGAGTGGTGGGAGACCGTTCTCGTCCAGAACCATGTCGACATCCTCAATGGTGATATCGGGGTCGTCCGGGTCATAATTGGGGTCGCAGCGGGATTCGAAGGGGGTGATGTGGAATTGCACGAAAGCGGGACTCTGGAATGCCTCCTTCATGACATCGAGAAGCGGGCGGTAGATAATCCCCGTGACTTCGAATTCCGCGGCCTCCGTCTCTGGCTTGCAAACCTTGGGAGCCGGAAGCTTGATCTTCACAGATCCAACCGTCCATCCACTGGGTGGCTCTCCGGGCAGAATATTTACCGCGTCATCCAGCCGTTTATTCTCCCGAGCAGTGCTAAACCCTTCGAGGTGTCTCTTGTCAAAATCCTCATGTAAGATGACATCGTTGATGAGGGAGTCGAGTTCTGCAATAGACTTGAGATTTGATCCCGCGTGGAACCAATTCATCAAGCGAGCGACTGTCGAATTAAGAAAAGGAAACCAAGGGTCGACGGGGACTGCATCGGGTGATGTAGTCTTCACAGTGGCGGTGAGGAGCTGTGATGAACGGCATAGATCATCCAGAGATATAGAATTATCTGGGTCGTGTGTAGGCCGGTTGGGGAATACTTTGTAGAGCCCGTGGGCGTTAGGTTCTGTTTTCACCCAGTTTTGGCGAGGAGCTCCACCGGTGGCATCAGCTTGAGGCTGCGGAGCGGGCTCAGTTTCTATTGCTGGCTGTAGGATGGGGGTTGGCGGCTCGGATCATCCCGATATCTCGCGGGAAGCTGGGTGCGACGGCGAGGACGGCCATTGGGGCCAGGGGGCAATGGGCTTGGCGCGCGTGGAACTTCGGGAGGCGTCTGTGCCAAATCTAAGAGAGATTACAGGCCAAGATTCGGGGAACATACCTCGTCGACAATATTTTCCATCTGTTGAGCAGTAGCCAGGGAAGCGCTTGCAGCGGCGGCCTCCGAGTCTACCCGAGCCTGTTCTAGAACAACAGCCTGTGCTGCCGAGGTTTGGAGCTGTTCAATTCGCACAGGGCATTTCTTCACATGGGTGCGAATCCCTCTGTCGCCGAAACTAGTCCCGCAAAAATCACAACGGACCATGATTACCCAGAGAATGAATACGAGAGCGAGGATCAGTTTCATAGGGAGGAGTCACTGCAAGAGACGAGGTCGTCTTTAGAGCAGCAGGTGTCGGCAGGATTTAGCGGCGGCGCGGCGCGGCGGCGGATATGGACAGGTCCTTAGATGGATAGCCCCAGGTTTGACCGGCCTTGGGAGGCCCGCGAGAGCAGCGCACAAGGCTGGGAGCACCCTGGCAAGGAGGTCCGAGGCGTCGAGAGACCTTGTGAGGACCTTGGCCGACGCGTCCAAGTCCTTGAGCGCGCTTGATGGCCCTTGTCAAAGTCACGAGATCTTGCGAGCTTTCGACACTTTTGGTGATGCAGAGACAGACGCGTTAAGCGCACGTAAAAAGATTGTGGCTGTGCTCTCTGCTGCCGGCGGCCATCAACTACAGCCGACGGCTCATCGGTCTCGGCATACAACGAAATCTCAGAGAATAGGCTGAGAATTGCGGTCATCTTAAAAACAGAGCGGATGCCATTTCTGCCTCCTTCCGAGTTTCAAACTAGTCAAGCCTTAGTCATATTCAAGTTCAACTTGAACCAAGGTTCAACCAGCGTACCAGGGTACTAATGTTCATATGCCTCATAGTAGACATTTTTTTGGGTGAACAAATATCCTCTGCTTCTCGTCATCCTCTGGAGGGCCCACGCCGTTTGACTTCATGGCTCCCGACTGCCGAATTGAGACATATTATAATTAGTCGGCGGAGTGGCGACACGGTGTGAAGGCACCAACCACCTCGATAGCGCACCTCAGCGCAAATCACATTGTGTAGTGTCAGCGGCAGCAGCTAACAGGCGAGATCTGAGACATTGCACTTCCAAAATGAAGACTTCAGGGATTGATCAAAGAGGCTTTGAATTCGGGGTGAGCCTCGAATCCCAATCCTACACAACGACAAGAATATAATAATACCCCTGTCTACGTCGCGGCAGAATACACACGTTGTTGAAGCGCGCTGTGGAGAAACAGGGATCTGGGAGGACGCAACGCAAGACGCGAACTCGCGGCCGTGGAACGGGTGCTGTTTCAGTCCCTGTTTGCAGTCAAAGGCCGCCAGGTGAGAGCGGGGTTTCGGTTTCCGCGCTTTCATTGGCCCTAGGAACGGTGAGGACCTTGGATGGGATTAATTGAAGGCAATTTCAGCCATATCAAGCTACTCCGTCTCACTCAATCATTTTTCCGTACAAGATGAATGACGAGTAATACTTCTGAACGGTGGAACAATGTTGAAATTATATTACCCATACCCGCATTTTATACCCAAAATCGAGCTCCTCTTTAATTAGTGCAATTTGACTCGGGTCTCAGTTCTGCATGTGCATACAGCAAATGTGCAATTATTCACCGGTTGGCGTAAGGATCGCTTTGACCGTGATATTGTGACAGCCCGGCAATCATCGGTCCGACAGTAGCTCCTTACTTACCAACGAGTCGCGCAATCTTGGCGCAACCCATACCCAACAAACTTTCTTGCTCACAGCCCCGGTCGTTCTCTTGAACAGGCCCCGACTTAGACTGGTGTGAATCGAAGTCGAAGCAGCGTCGGACCGACATCCGCAGTTCCGAAAGGCGGTGCACCCTCGTCACCGTCTCACAGCTTGTTCACAGCTCTTGTCTTGTGCAATATTTTGCCTGCTGCGGCGGTCTCTGTCAAATTCTGCTCAACACTGCATGGATTTCTGCTCGGACCTTATCTGATGTTTCCACTGATCCTCGGGATTCGTTTCAGTTGGGGTTCCGTGCTTCATTCATACCGCCTGCACGAAGCGAATATATCCCGCTCCTATACTTAATTTCGGCAGAAGCATTGCGCATTTCTGTGGGGCTGCTGCCTTGGCAGCCGAACTTCAAGCTTACGAATTATCAGTGTCGGCAGTGAGGCCAAGCACCCGAAGTACGCAACATGAAACTACATTCAAGCGCCACCGGTACTGATTTTATTCCGAAGGCTCCACCGTGCTTTGCTGAATCCTGCCTTCCGGTTTCGTGATGGCTGTCTAGTTTCTCTATACATCGCCAGTCGTAGTGTTTACAGGCATCCGCCGAACCCAACAACTCAGTTTCACAGGCGAGCATCTCTGCATAATATCTGCCATCTGACCTCCCCATACTCATCTCAGTCGCAGAGATTCGATAAAAATGAAGATTACCTCCGCCTTGGTTTCCGTTGCGTCTCTCATCTGCCTCCTCCCGTCGGCGAATGCGCTGGTGGGCTCCAGCTGGTCTATGACCAACGTGCCCAGCACGGGGCTCAAAGACATCACCTTCCCTCTCACCATCGTCGAGACGCGCCATACGTCGGGTTATTTCTTCGCCCAGCAATACGGCTTCGTCAACTCCCGCGACGTCGGATATACGGGCCTCCAGCCGCGCCCCAACCAAAACGGCAAACCGGTCCTCCACGACGTGTTCGCAAGCTTCATCGCCGGGAGCACGACGACAGACAGCAACTGCTCTCCCGGTGCGGATGGGGGTCCTGGCGTGTCGTGCAGCGTAGAGTGGAACGGCGTCTACGGTCGCACATACGACCTCGAGGTCAAGTCCAACGGATCCTCGCTGTGGGTTGGCACCGCGGTCGACACCGTCACCGGCGGGCGGATCCACATCGGGAGCTACACGTTGCCCGCAGGCGCAGGGGGGATCCAGAGCAGTCAAGTGGGATTCGTCGAATGGTACCTATGGAAAGATGGTAGGCCGCACCCCTGTGCGAGCCTTCCGTACCAGAAGACCATCTTCGGACACCCGCGCTCCACTCATCTGGGGTCCATCGGTACGCAGAGCCCATCATTCGAGTACGGCAACTGTGTGGGCAAAGTCGCGTTCCACACCCAGAAACTACTCCTCGGTGGTGTGGAGAATAACTGTGGGTTTTAGGATTAGCGAGGACAATAGACAGATGATCGGGTTTCTTGACATGAATGATTATTGTGTTTTTTTGCCGTTGTCCTCCACCAGAGCGGTCAAATCCCGGTGCAGGAGTTCCATGACACGTCCTACAACAGCTGAATGCCGATTCATATACGAGGATAAAGGTGACACCGGAATGTAGCCGAGTGGTAGGAAAAAAGGACGAAGAACGTCTGTTTACCATGGTGGGCACGTCGGTGGCCAGAGCGCCTAGGATTGCTTACGACTCGCGCCGGGGATTGAATATTGAATGGGGAGTCTTAAGCACCGCAGTGTGGGGTGGGCGTCGTCGTTACGAGGGTTGTAGCTTTAAATCCGAACAGCTTCTCAGCCGCTAGCTCAAGTGTTGGGGGTGGATATAAAATTTGAATTCGAGAACAGAGTTGAGATGAAATTTGCCGCATCTCAGTCCAGTCGGTGAATAATATAAGAGCGAGTTGTGTTGCCCGCTGGCATAATTCCAGCGAACGATTCCAACCAGAGTCTCCGTAGATCCCCAAGGCGCGCAGCGGAGACGGAACTGTCTACGGGGCGAATGGTCGTGCCCCCTTGCATATACTCCACAGGGAAGTCGAAAACCATCGTATTTGAGCCCCCAGGACTTCAGTGAATTAAGTAGCGGCAGCGGCGATTAGCACTAGAAATTTGACGCCTTGTTCGAGCAGCTGCAGTGGCGATTTAAAGGTTTGTGTTGTCATGGGTTTCCAGCCGGATGGAAAGATGAGAAGGTGTCACGAGTCGCGAGACGAGACAAAAAAAACAGGTTCAAAGTTTCAGGATCTTGAAGAGGGGCATGCATGAAATATTTACGCGAACCAACTTGAAGAGCAACACAGAGCCCAGGTGCAAAAGGTCGTATGTCGTGTCGAGGTGCCTGGAACAACGGATGAAGGATAAGGAAGAGAATGCGCCGAGGACCCCAACCCACAACGTTTTCGGAGGTAGTCCGATTCCGAATCATATTTCACACATTTCCCCGGGCGGGGATCAAGCGGGCGGCGGGGGTAGAATTCGAAGTACTCACGCGGAGCAACTTGGGCAAAGATATTCAAGGAGAATGTTCCACGTTTACGCATGCCTTCCCCCCGACCCCTTAGACTCCGAGGCGCCACGAGCTAGGAGCTAGGTGAACGGCGTGGCCGAGTTGCGGGTCCCATAAGGAAAAGAGCGGGTGGCGTCTTGATTCCACAATCGGCTCCCCAGAAATACTTAGAATGACACACAGATTAGGACTTCAGGGGTATTAATGTCAAGTCATTGCCATGTCGCACCTGGCACAAACTATACATGAGGACTAGTCTTGCTGGTCTCCTCTGAATCGTCTCAGAGGCAAGCGCTGGTTGGGAGAAGAAACTCGGAAAGAACGCAGATCGCAAGAAGAATAGATAAAGGAGAGATCACTGGTTACGGTGAGTCTTGAAAATTTCACCGGCGTGTCGATGTCCATATACCGCCAGAGGGAGAATCGACATGGTCACAATAGACGGGTTAGTTCGGTAAACATGGGCAGGCGAGGGGGCTCACAGGCGCGCGCGGAGGCGGAGAGAGGGTGGGGTTGTTGGTTTTCAGGGGCTCCAGGGAAGGGGAAGGACGCCAAAAAGAGCATCGGCGATACGCATGCTCCAGCCAGCGAGAATCGACGAAATTCCGCACCACCTCCACACGGAGCGCGATTCTTCGTTCATAGGGGCACAGGCGGATGAAGGATATTCGATGTCGAGAGACGCGGGTACGCCGCGTCGAGGGCGCGCGGGTATGCACTGCCGGGGCGCGGGCACGATGTCGAGGGGCGACATCCAGGGTCGCCATCACGCGCGCCGCACTGAGAGTCACCGTGCGTAACTTTGGATATTTGAGGGAGGAGGGCGGCAGGCGGGGATGCGTGCATGCAGGTACGGGGGACGCGGGACGCGCGGGGTGAGTGAGCACGGGATATCGGCGGGGTGCAGGCCGCGCAGGGGAGTGCGGTGGGGTCGTCGTGCGTGCGGCATGCGGCGCGGAACCGTGTGAGCTGGGTGGAGGCGGACTCGCGTCAGCACTGGCAGCGGCGCGGGGGTTTGCGATCCAAGGGCCGCGCGTGCGATTGAGTGGCTGTGAGTCTCTCATATGCACCGGAGGCAGGCGCATGCGACAGACGAGGCGTGTATTCGGTGTCTTGGACTGGTCATTGAGGGCGCGGTAAGGAAGTGAATGGAAGGCGAGTGAAAGATAACGGTGTGGCACGCACACGGCTCGGTGGTCCGTCTCCATAAGCGCCGGCGCTCCGGGTCGAGGACGGGAGACGATGCGAGGGGAGGCAGTGGTGCGACGTGGTGCGAAGGGCGGGGGCCGGGAGGTGGGACAGAGATTAGGACCGCGGGAGTGTCGATTTATGGAGCTATAAATCGAATTGAGGTGGCACAAACTATGCGGGTGGCAGGCACTGGCAGAGTAGACTGTGAGAGACCGTGGCGGTGTCGGCCGGCACTGTGCACAAACAAACCACAAGAACGTGTCTTCCGCCATCATGTCCGCCGCTAACGACGCAGGCGTCACTTCCCAGTCTGGACCGTTCCATACTACGAAATTACCTCCGACATCTTCGTATAATCCCTCTCTCCCTCATCGGTCTTCACTTTCAGCGATGATATCAAGCAGGGTACTGCCGGCTGTTGGGGCCCCGCTCCTACTATCGCAAATCTGCAGCTGGCATGCTCGACACATCCGAGTCGTTTGTGCGCCCAGCTGCATTTGAACTTCCGGCACGTCCTACTAGTGGGAAACTCGAGTCTCGACCTCCATCCGCGACACCTCTCTGGACTCGCCGTACATAAGAGACGGATGCGATCCGCGCGCGATTTCCGCGCTGGTGGAGAGCTGACGTCGCGCTGGATGATGTTACATACACTATGTTCAAGTGCTCAAGTGCGGCACACTCAATCAGGTACGGCACGGATCAGCCATCTCTAAAGACGAATGCGGCAGATCGGGCCGACACCCTCTCTCGAGCGCCACCACCCCACCGCCATTCACATATTTAACCGACACCCGACGCGTCAAACGACGCATCGCAATGCTTACCAACACTTCCAGGCATTCTGCCGCTGACCAAGGATTCATTTACGGTCTGCTGTCGACACTGCGTGTCATCACGGCGTTCTATCACCTTACTGTTTCCTGACGCGCTCTATCCAGATCTACCAGCCGACATTCATCACCGCCAATACCAACATTTTCATAAACCAGGATTGGAACGACACCAACGCGCTCTGGCGATTCATCAAGTGCAAGGATCCGAGCCCCAACAAGTTCATGCTTTCAATTCCCGGCATTCAATTCATGCCCGATACGTGTCAAACTCGAAGATGGCGCGTCTACCACGCGTCAGGCCGTGGGACAGTCACATACTTACTAGCACCGCACCAACAGCAAAAACACGGCCTCATTTTCCCGCCACGGTTCTTCTGAATGAGGACAACACCGGTGTGTGGCACGTTGATCTCATGAGTCCGGTGTGCCACACATGCCGTGTTCTGTGTGCGCCGCATCTGTTCCCCCTCTGTGGCCCCCAAGCGCTCATCGAGGCGGACCGGGAGGCGGCTGCGGAGTGGGTGGGGGTTCGCCGGGATGCGTGGGCGAACAGACAGCTTCCTTCGGACCCTTTACAGCTGCTGATAATTTATGTCCAGAATCTGATCGCAAAAATTGTCTTCTTATAGCTGAATCGTCCTGCCTCCGTTTTCGCTCTGCTTCGACCGACCCTCGGGATTTTCTCAGCATGCTGTGTCCTGGGCTTTGAAAACAGCAATTAGGAAAGCGCGCCATTTTCAAACTAATTTAAGCTCTGGATTCAGGCGCGCTGTGGGCCCTTCCCACGCTATACAGCTTTGTGGCAGTTGGACGACAGGCTGGCTGCACGATAATCATAACAGCCCTTTGGCTGTGTCCCATCGTTCTCATCCGTCGTATATAGTGCACCTTCAAGACGACTGCCCCAGCGCTCTCCCCCAAAATGCCCATAATCACCAATAGTTCTGGTTTCCACATCCACAGCGGAAATTTCTACGAAGTTTCCGGCGACGTCAACTTCGAGGCTCACCAACATTTTGCCACGAGGCTACTACATGCGGATGTTGGGCCACCGACGAGCGCCACTGTTGTGCTGAACGACGGATGGTCCGAGAGGTCCGGTCGCAGGTTGTCAGGTGCTGCGAGGAACCCGCACCATGGGATGGTAGCAGGCCCAGCGCCATACGGTTAGTTTAAGCCAAGCCGCACAATTTACTGTGTCTCATATCGCACAGAGATCTCTGCTTGCCCACGTGTTCTAGCGAGGGCTCCCCATCCTCACGATCGCCCAGAGTCGTCCTCGCGCAGGCCGCCGAGCCCAAGCGGACGCGAAGTTCCCGATCAGCGAGCGGATTTTTTGGGTGGCGAGTGTCGCTACGGAGGTCCCCTGGATCACTTTCAAACCGAGATACCACGATCTATCCATGGCGGGACGTTCATCTCCGCGGAGAACATAAACCACCGCCGCGGGGAAGAAGGAATCCATATCCTGCACCGTGCAGTCACCTTGGACGCACTGTATAACTCCGCGGAAAGCTTTCCCCAGCCTAGATGTCATCCCGAAACACGCAAAGCAATGCTCAATAGCCTATATAACTGGGCCATTACAGACACCTCCATGCGCTCAATCCGTTGGCTGCACGGACCCGCCGGTGCTGGAAAATCTGCTATCATGCAGAGTCTATGCCGCCGATTGCAGCAGGCCGGTCGTCTCGGCGGGAGCTTCTTTTTCAAGCGAGGCCACCTTACTCGCGGTAGCGCGAGGGCCCTCTTTGCGACACTAGCCTACCAACTTGCACTCTCTAATCCCCATCTGAAACCCCTGATTTCAGGGGTTGTAGAAAATGATCCATCTGTTATGGCGAGAGACATGGATATTCAACTACACAAGCTGATTGTTGAGCCATGTCGATCGCTCAACGGTGGCGCGTCACCAATTCTACTCATTGACGGCTTGGACGAGTGCGAAGGGAACCGTGTTCAGCAGGAAATACTATGTTTACTGGGAGACATTGCAGCCCACCACCATCCCCTTCATCTTCGACTCCTCATCGCCAGCCGACCAGAGTCCCATATTCAAGAGATGTTTGATTCCATCCAAGGGCTTCATGATTCCGTCAAGCTTGACCAGTCATTCATGGATGTTGAAAATTATCTGCGCAACGAGTTCGATCGAATCCATCACGAACATCGCGAAACCATGGCCTCCGTACCAGCCCCGTGGCCTCCTCGGCACGTCATGGAAAGACTAGTCGACAAATCCTCCGGCTACTTCATCTACGCAGCAACCGTTATCAAATTTGTTGACGACAGAGACTTTCGTCCCACACAGCGTTTGGCAGCTGTGGTCCAGAACCTTCCCACGGAATGCGACAATAACCCATACCACGCTCTCGATGAGTTGTACTCGCAGATTCTGCGTGATTTACCTTTCCAATCTCGTGTTCTCGACATTCTGGGTGTTATCATCCATGGGTCTAGCATCCTGCCCCCATCTCGTACTAAGATCGAGCAACTACTTGGCCTGGAGCCAGGTGATCTTGCGCTGGCCCTCCGGCGCCTTCATTCATTATTACTTGTGCCTCTGAATGGAGGTGATATCTCCCTGCATCACAAATCATTCTGCGACTTCCTTCTTGACCCAAATCGATCAGGGCAATTCTGCCTCGGGCTGGAGCGACGTAAAGAACTGGCCTGTTCAGTTCTCAGAGCCCTCTCCCAGTCTTCGGCTTCTGTACCCTCGACTCATGTTGCTTGGTATGTAATTCCATTGTGATCGCGAGTAACACTCTGTTCACCAACGTCTTCTGTAGGTCGATTGGCTCATCCGGACTCGACTTTATCACTTCCGCAATCCCACCATCCGCAGACCTTTCCTCCCTGCTCCAAACTGTAAACCTCGATTTCGTGTGGAATTGGTCTAGGGATCGGAAATCCCTGGTGGAAAGACATGTCGAGGCGGTCATAACATGGTTGAAAGTGCGTTTTGAGTTCAGCTTCCATGCCGATATAACTCATCTGAACAAAGAAATGTTCTCCTCCAGCTCAACCCGTAATCACACTCTGGGAAGAATATCGCTTCATCATACGCTATAACTCAATGTCCGAGCGTCCTTCACTAACTGTGCCGTGCTTGTCAGACACAGACTGTCATGCCATCCTCTCACAGTCCCCTGGGCTTCTCCGCATTTGTCAGGCTTGGTGGGTGCGTAAAACCACCTGCTCTGGTTTTGCGGGACGGGCTCCAAGTCTACTGTACATCCAACTTTTGTTGGACATTCCATGGGACGAGCTGCGAGCTAGCATCGGTCCTCTGCGCTCAATCCTAAGTGAACACGGGGAGGACAAGATACAGGTACTCCTGAATTTTACTATTCGAAGCACAACAATCTGTTCCGAGGCCTACCCATGGCCCACAACATGCAGAGATGTGGCCCGGGGATGCATTCGGCTATCGAAGATTCAGAATTATAGACTGCCTGATCATCTCCGATGGTGAGTCACCTCTACGGAAATACACAACGCCCGATCTTAAACACTGCAGGTTGAACTCCCTGTTTTGGGGCCGGCTTGTTAGATTATCTCCGCATTGCTCCGACCTACTAGCTGATATTGGCGACTTTTCGCCTGGAGTGTTCAGTTGTTTTGATATCCACGATGTTCTGCAATGGCTCAAGGTGCGTTCTAATAATATCTGCCTAGATGGCCACTCAACCCTCTGTACCAGGGATTTCCTCAGCCACCGCTCGAAGTGATTTGTCGATGGGAAGAATTTCAAGTTCGAGCTCTTCGTTCCTCCACGATATCTACGCATGAACTTGAGAAACCGTGGATAGCGTGTCTAGATCGGATGCGAAATGTTCAAGAATCAGAGACCCGGATCTAATGTTCCACAGTAAAACTATAGCTATAAGCAATGTTCTTACATTGTATCTAGGGGAAAAGTATTTGGGTGATCTCGCTGAGTGCCTAAGTTGTCGGTCGAGATTCTCGACGCCAATTGCTCGGTGAATGTCGACGGAAAGCCTACTTTCATTCCCCCCCAAAAAGGAATAGACTCAGGGCAACACTGCAGCTACACAGCCATGATTTTCTCGCTCGACAGAACGACGAGATATTCGATATATCGAGTGCCACCGGTCATCTTCGCGCCCACATCTTACATCTCATCAGACTGGAAGGACTACATGTTGGATATCCCGGAACTCAAGCTAACAGTATCCTTGAGGCTTTGACTATTACCACAGCACTACGGGGTCAACGCAAAGCAGATCGACGGGAACGAGTTCTCGAACAACGCAGCGAGTACACAACATACATATTAAGTCCAAGCACCGCGATGGAACTCAAATCGAAATCGAGTCTACGCGCTGACGCAGGGCGCGGTATTAATATATTGATTGCGACCATCCAGCAAGCCGAGATGCAGTACTTGCGGTGTATCTGCACCCCCAGGCGCACGATGGCCACACTTCCGTGCCCCGCGACTGGGACCCCAAGTGGATCGGGGGATCAATCGATCAAGGCCGGTCGTTCAGCGCAAGCGCCAGGGCGTTTAGGATGTCCAGCGCCAGGGTCCAGGCCCAGCGCGTTCGAATATCCCAAGACGAGCCATCGCTTCGCTCCGGCACTTGGAGGATCACAGGATTAGAAAAGTGAACTCATGATGGGAGATCAGCGAATTATATTAAAAGACAAAGACATGGATATCAGAACCAGATCATCAGAGGGAGTTCATCTGGGCGCCAATATCGAGAAGCCACGGAGGAACAACGAGATCTTGATTTTGTTGAGAACCCGAGGACGAGAGTTAAGACGCCGCTTAGAGTACGCCGAGACATTGTGGAGCAAGAAATTTGAGGGCGATCAGAGTGCATAAAGTTGCCGTTGTGCAGGACATCGGAAAGGGTGGAAATGGCCGCAGGCTCAAATAAAGTGCGCCATTGCTGCGAGAACATGTGTCCTGGCGAAATGAAAGTGCGGGCCGGCCAGCTCTGAATTCAAAAAAAAGAAATTGGTCGTTAAACCTCCAGGTGGATTGCGGGAGCCCGCCATTTATACCGACCATTAAAAGCGGCGTTGACCAGGAAATCTTTCCATAATTGCGAAACAGAAAGGCCCCAGGTTGGATTGAGTGGGACGCGTGGTCAGAGCAGGACACCTTAACCAAATAAAGTACAGGACTTGAACCCAGTAATCACAGAGCACAGGTAAAACTTGAAGACTGGGAGCATTGAGTACAATGCCAACGAACCCAGCGAGGATCGCCCGGGGGAGAATTAAGTAAAGAGAAATCGATCGGACAGACACCGGAAAGTGGAAAGTGGGTGGGACTAATCTCGGTCCCGGCAAGGTCCTTTATACGTCGCGGGAGGGCTACGTGATCGCAGCTCGAGAAGTAGATTGGGCTGCGCCGAGATGAGAAAGTTGTTTACTTGTAAGGAATCGTTGGACTTCATGTCAAAGCTCCGTGAGCCATGAGCCCCGCCTGTTCGTCTCGAGAGTCCGAAAGGGTGCGCAATTTGAGAGCTCGCAGTCGCAAGAGGTATCAATTCAAACGTCAGATGAAGCGGAAATGGCGGGGACGGTGTGAATTCACGCACTGAATGGGAAAAGAGGTAACCGGTAAAGAGCGGTTAATTATGGGAGAGGAACGATTCATCTGTCGCCGGCCGCGCATTGAGACACGAGGGTCCACGTAACCCGCCGCCTCCGCCCCGCCCCCCGCACCCGCACCCCCTCCGCGCACGATCCAGCGCGCGAACGATCGCGCCCAACCCAGACTCGAGGCGCGGACGCCACATCATCGGCACAGCGCTGTACCTTCGCCAAGGCCCCGAAGCAGGGCGCCGTGCTCCACTCGTTGCTCCGAGCCGCATCACCACGCACGGACGAATCCGCGCGCATGCGGCGCTCGACGTTACGAAGAAGCCCGCCGCGGGTGCGTACTTTCAATTCTGCGGTCTGCCAAGGCCGCGAAGGAGAAGGACAAGGCGCCGTCCGATACTCTTTGTACGTAGCTCGTCACACGGACGAATTAGAAGCAGTGCGAGTACCCGAAGGACGCACCGAGTACACAACATACATGCCCAGGTCCAGGTGCGCCTCGAGCACCGCGACATATGAAACAAGTGACTTGGGAGGAGCGGAGAGAACTGAATAAATTGGGAAATGCACCACTTCTTAAATGCAAACGAGAGTGCATAGCTAAAGAGTCATACGGCCATGGAACGGTCAAACTGTGCACTTAAGTATGTTAAGGTCCTTCCTATGAAGATGTTTGCAGTTTATTTTGAGTAGTCATACCTGATATCTGTTGTACGACACCTGTATAGATTATTACTCCCATTCCGCCTACGTCGCGCTTCTTCCGAGGGCAATACTACCACCCATTCTATAGTTCAGATCCATGGTTTACGGACCCATATTAGTCACTCTATGCCTCCATATCAACATCAGACACATTTAATCCTCATTGGCCTGCACAACACTGTCCTAAGGCGGGTGGCCAACTAACCCGAAAATGGCTATTTTTAGGATGCGGCCAGAGAAAATTCACCCAGCCATTACAACTGAGCCAAAATTCGGCCAAGTGGTTCGGAACTGTTTGAAAGACCCATGCCTTTGTGCATAGGCTCGAGGGATCCTCCCAAGTCATTGATAGGCTTCTGTACAAGACCGAAAACGCGTAGGTGGCCAAGTAGCCAGTCACCGATAGTATGGAAAATCAGTGAATTATAGTGAAGCGGCAAGCACCAGCGGAGGCGAAAAAGACATGAATATCAGACTCAGATCATCAGAGAGAGCGGGAGTTCATCTGGGCGCCTATATCGAGACGCCACGGAGGGATAACGAGATCTTGAGTTTTGTTGAGAACCCGAGGACGAGAGTTAAGACGAAGCTTAGAATAAGCCGAGACATTGTGGAGCAAGAAATTTGAGGGTGATCAAAGTGCGTACAGTTGCCGTTGTGCGGTACATCGGAAAGGGTAGAAATGGCCGCAGGCTCAAATCAACTGCGCCGTAGACCGCAGGTGCTGCGATAACCTTTGTCCTGTCGAAATGAAAGTGCAGGCGGGTCAGCTCTGATTTCTTTTTTTAAATGGTCCTTGAACCTCCAGGTGGATTGCGGGAGAGAACCCGCCATTTATATTGACCACTAAAAGCGGCGTTGACCAGGAAATCTTTCCAAAATTGCGACAGGAGGAGCCCGCCAGCAGCAGAACAGAAAGACCCCAGCTTGGATCGAGTGGGACGCGTGGTCGGAGCAGGACACCTTAACCAAATAAAGTACAGGACTTGAAGCCAGTATTCACAGAACACAGGGAAAACTTGAAGACTCGGAGCATTGAGTTCGATGCCAGCGATATTCATAACCCAGCGAGAATCGGTCGGGGGAGAATTAAGCAAAGAGGAATCGATCGGACAGACACCGGAAAGTGGAAAGTGGGTGGGACTAATTCCGGTCCCGTCAAGGTCCGTCATATGTCGCGGGAGGTCTACGTGGCCGCGGCTCGAAAAGTAGATTGGGCTGCGCCGAGGTGAGAAAGTTGTTTACTTGTAAGGATTGTTGGCCATAATGCCAAAGCTCCGTGAGCCACGAGCCCCGCCGGTTCGTGTCGAGTCCGAAAGGGTGTGCAATTTGACAGCTCGCAGTCGCGAAAGGTATCGATTCAAACGTCAGGTGCAGCGGAATGGCGGGGACGGTGTGAATTCACGTACTGAATGGGAAAAGTCGTTAAAGGACGGTTAATTGTGGGATAGGAACTAATCAGTTGTCGCTGGCCGCGCATCGACACAACGCAACCCGCCGCCGCCGCCTTCCCCCGCACCCGCACCCGCGCACGCACCCCAGTCCGCGGACGATCCATATCTGGCGTGCGGACGATCCCGCATCATCATCATCGGCGCAGCGCTACACCCTCACGAAGGCCGCGAAGCAGCAGGGCGCCGACCTCTACTCGTAACTCGTCACGCCCATCCACAGCTCTTCCTCGCCACGCACGGACGAATCCGCCCATGACGGCGCTCGTCGTCACGAAGAAGCCCGCACTTTCAATTCTGCGAGCTGCTAAGTCCCTCGCCAGGCCGTGAGGGAGAAGGGCGCCGTTCTCTACTCGTCACTCCGAGCCGTAACTCGTTGCACGATATGCTCGACATGCAAGGACGAATTCGAAGCGGTCCACGGCGCAGTTCGTCGACGGGTGATCAGGCAGGGCTCCCTCCGCAACCACCGCTGGTCCATCCGGCGTCGCGAAGCAGCGCGTCACTAAGAAACCCGTCGCGGTCGCCTGCACCTTCCTTCCTCCCGCCGAGCACACCGGGGTGAACCCCCGTCCCGCTTCTGCTTCGGGCATCAACCAACACACTCTGCGTCGATTCAAGCGCACGCGCGCGCGCCAAGGTCCCTTCGGAGTTCGGAGAATAATAATACCTCTGTAGCTGCATAGTAATGCCTCGGCAGCTGCCTGTCGCAGTCAAGCTCAAGCCACGGGCAACAATTCTTCCTTAAGGTTAGTGGATAAGTCGCATCGACGTCGAGAGGTGCGGGTAAGACAGCGAGGGGGACGCAGCGCCGGCGAAGGCGCGGGGATGCAGCGTGTGCGGCGGCGAGAGGCGCGGGTACGCTGCCTCGAGGGTTCAGTGGCGCGCGCGCGGTACTAATGCGGTTGGGGTGCGAGGGAGGAGCGCAGGGGAGCAGGAGGAGCGCGCGCGGCGGCGGCGGGCGACAATGCGTGCATGCAGATACGAGGGACGAGGGGCGCGCGGGGTGGATGAACGCGGGATGTGCATGCGGCAGTAGCTGGGCACGCAGAGAAGATTTGGGCGGGTGGGGGGCGCACACGGGGGGAGGCGGGCACGGCGCGGAACCGCATACTAGCGGATGTACGCGTGAGCTGGGTAGGTGCGTGTTTGCCGGCACTGGCGCTGGCAGCGGCGCGGGGGTCGCGATGGAAGGGCGGCGCGCGTGCGATCGTTATCCTGTTCGAGCCTCCAAGGCCGAGCGAGTGTAGGAGAAAGCCGGGACTAGTGGGTAATACGCACCGGTACCTCGCATTCTGCTCTCCAGACGCCACGATACATGATGGCACAGCCGCATACGCAAGGCGAGGCGCGCAGCTCGTGAGGCGGCCATTGAGGCGGGCAAGGAAGTGAGCGGACGGCGACTGGTAGATAATGGTGGCACGCACGCATGACTCGGCAGGAGTGTCCATAAGCGCCGGGACACGCGCATCCGGGGCGTGTGCACGAATCGTACGGCATTGTTCGTGCACACGGTGGGGCGCTCCACGTCTAGGACGGGAGGCGACGCGAGGGGGGAGGCAGGCCGCGACGTGATGCGAAAGGCTGGCGCCAGGAGTGGGGCGGAGATTACGACTGCGGGAATGTCGATTTATGCAGCATTGTCGCGAACTAGTAGTGGCACAGACTTAGTTTGAAACTAGGAATCAAGTCTTCGGGTCGGGGACAAGCGCGGGCTGGAAGAGACTCGGAAAGAACGCAGAGCGAGCAGTATCTCCGAGAACGAATCCGACCGAAAGGGAAATGAAGCAGAGAAAAACGGCTGCAGTGAGGCTGCGATATGTGCCGTATCGTCTTATCGATCGTTATCGATGGTTTCCATTGGCTGGTGATGGCGTGTCGGCTCTGATTTTGGGCCACTTTATTCTCCAACCAAAATCATCGATTCCCACCGGACCCTCTTATCCCCTAGGCCTTTCGTCGCCTCCCAAGGATATCGTGCATGAGATATTCTTGGCCTGCCTCAGCCCAACGAGTCGTAATGCCTCGATGAGCACCGCTCGCGCCCCTCTACTCTTGTGCCGGGTCTGTCCCTCCGGGAAGAGTTATGCTAACTCCAGGCCCCTGGTCACATGGATGTCAGTCCACATCCCAATCGGGCTGACATACTCCAGTGGTTCGGTTCGCACTGCACTGCAACGGTTGCAGCAGCTGTGATTTAATTTTGACACAAGTTACTGACCTGGAAAATTTAAATTTTCTACACAAGTTGCTGTAGAAAAAAATTAAATTTTCACACAAGCTGCTGTATGTTACAAAGTAGTGGCTCATATCAATGACCCTGAAAAGCGGAGGATTAATATTTCAAGATTAATCTGAGACAAAAGATTTAATTGTACCAGATTAATCTTGCGCAGATTAATCGGTTCTGCAAAATGGATGGCAATGGCAGGGTTTGAACCACAGACTGCCGCCATCCCACAGGACGCAGCAAATTCCGATCTTTGGAAAGTCACCCGCAGGCCTCCAGTTCCGACTCGGAGCAAATATTCTGAATATTGAGGTCCAGGAGAAGTATGTTGGAATGAACTTCAACACAGGCACTCGAAACATGTTCGCAGATCATTACAACGTGAAAGCAAGTACAGCGAGGTACTGCGCGCACAGGATAATGGGCATTGAAGATTCAACAGGCCGGCTAACACCGAAGCAGTACAAGGACATGTATATGGCACGCGTCGACTGTCACCTTATTCATGGGTGTGAGGTTTCGCCTGACTCTGAAGATGTCCACGTGAAACAACTCTGCGCGGTTCAAATTGACTTTCTGCGGCAAGTTCTGAATGTTCATTCCCACTCCATGCTCGTACTACTCTTCACGGAGACTGGGATTATGCCCCTTCGAATTCGTCGATTTTTGCTACTCCTTGGCTATCTGCAGTACATCCAGTCCCTCAAGCTGTCCCACTTTGCTCGTGCATGTCTCAATGACTCCATTGAACTCGCCGCAGCAGGGAAAAAGTCCTGAGCCGGAGACGTGCTGATAGCGGCAAGGAAATTGCCTTTTGAATGCCCTCCTTTGGATTTCAATAGTGCGACGGAGAAATCTATTGAAGCCTACCGAAAGTCGGTGGAGAAATGCGCACTTGAATGGCTGCAGCTGCAAATCGACACTTCAGACAAACTCTACCTCCTTCACGGGCGTCGTGAACCACAAAAGGACAAACCTGCCGCTCAAAAAACGTTATTTATGAGGCACTATCTATTTATGGTGAAGACACAAACTCATAGGGAGGCCCTGACCTCTATGATGCTGTCCACCCATTCCCTTGCCTTGGAAAAACTGCGGCACGTTGATCATGCACACCAGCCACTTCCTCGCAACGAGCGCCTCTGCAGATTTTGTAAACTCGGGTCGAAAGTCCTGAACATGCGCTGTTTGAATGTCAGGCGTCGCCGGCAGTTCTAACATTGCGCGCAACATTCTTGGACAAACTATTCCGCACCGTACCCAAACTGCAGAATGAAATGGCCGAACTTACCAGTGTTGAATTCCTGAAGGCCATGATTTACGAGCGCGCTACGATTGTCCTGGTTGCTAAATTTGTGTATGAGGTTCTTGAGGAATTCTACGCCGTCCCGCTGTATCGCCCACGGTAGAATCAACAATGTCTGGAGTTTTTTTTCGAAGCTGAATGTTCTAGGTCAAATTTCTCGCCTCTCTCCGTTGTCTGGGGTCTACCGTGGGGCATGGGGAAACTCATGGGGTCTGCGACTGGGGCTTGGATGGCTGTGAGGGGTCCAGGGGCGATGGTGTATGTTCGACTTGCTTTGTACACCGGGATAACTCCTGGAAACCGGCGTTCGTTATCCGGACCGTGCCGTGTAATCATACCTACCTACCTACCTACCCGGGACACTGACCTTACCACTACACTACCAGGGAGTAACAGTGACTAAAACTATTGCCATTAGATCATGTCCATTGACTAATTTCTAACCATTCATTTTACCTCAATAGCATATGCTTCCTACTCTCTATGTTTCCTTTTTGAAGATGATTTCTTGCCCAACCAGCTAACCTTTCCCTCAGTGTTGGCTTCCTTAAACAGCTTGGTGTTATTATGCCAATATTTTGGTTGCTTTCAACAGTCGGTTAGTGCAGGGGTATACTAATACGTGGTCGCTGTTAATGTAGTCTTGTTGCTGAGGTCTGTGGTTCGAATCTCGCTTCTGCGATCGTCTCATTTTGACTTAGCTTCGGATTAATCCTGCTGCAGCAACTTGTGTGAAAATCTAATTTATTTCTACAGCAACTTGTGCGAAAAATTTAAACTTTCCAGGTCAGTAATTTGTGTCAGAATTAAATCACATCTGCTGATATCACTGCGGTTCGAGAAATGCCACCTCGCCTCTTCCCAGCGCTCCACACCGCAGTCGACAATTGGTTGGAAAAGTCAAGACAGTGCTTTCTCTCGTTGTCGGTCAAGTCGGACCCCGATTTCACAACTCCCATGTTGGCTCCGTTTCTAGGGCGCTTGATAGTCTCAAATTGAAGGAAGCAGATCATTGGACAAATTCCTCGCTGTCCCTCGGACCCAGGACCAGTTCCCCATGCTCAAAAAACTTGTCATATATCACTACACCGAGACGCCGTAGGATGCAGCGAAGTTGCGCGCTGCTGGAATTCATCACGTTCCAAACAATGAGCGCCACGTCTGATAATGCGCTTCTTATGTTCATCAAAGCCAGGGGGGGCTCGGCGCATCCCTTCAAACGGGTGGAGGTTGAGTTCTCATGGTCTATGGAGCACGACATCATGCCCTCGCTTCAGCTTTACATCTCAGCGGGGTTGACAGCGTGTATCCGCTATTTCTTCCCGGAGTATCAAGAGGCGCGGTATTCCCGCGGTGTTTCACCAGGTTCCGAATACTTGGTAAGTGTCTGGAACGCGCTTATTGTTGGCTCTGACGTTCTCTGTCTAGTATTGTTGACTGTCTTATAATAAAGCGCAAAGAATAAAAATGGTTGAGCGATGTTCATGATTCCATCTGATTTCCCAGGAGATTATTCTCAACTCAGCGAATTTTATTTGAATCCAGGTATATTTTCTCACTCATAGCCCCGGTCGTTCTCATGAACAGGCCCCGACTTAGACTGGTGTGCAACGAAGTCGAGGCAGCGTCGGACCGGCATCCGCAGTTCCGAAAGGCAGTGCACGTTCGTGTCTCACAGCTTGTTCATAGCTCTTGTCTTGTGCATTCTTGTGCCTGGTACGGTAGTCTCTGGCGGAAACTTTTCGCAAAGCTGCACGACTTTCTGCTCAGATCTTATGTGGCATTTATCAACTGGTCCTCAAATTTGTCTCTCCGTATCCGATTTCAGTTGTGCTATTCTTGACGCAAGCGCTTCCTCAAGCGCCAGGATCATGTGTCTTCTCACGTCAACAGCCCTCTGGCCGTGTCTCGTTTTTCCACCTTCACCTCGACCCGATCACACACCCCTCTCTCAGATGCCCTTCATCAACAACAGTAGTGGTGTCTTTGTTCTGGCTCCGTTTCCACCGTTCTTCGACCGATTCTCAAAATCCTCTCAGCAGGCTGCTTTCTGGGCTGTTACGTTGTTTCGGTAAGCGCGCTGATTTCAAACTAATCAAAGATCTGGACGCTTTTTCCACGTTACAGCTGTATGGCAGCTCACTGACAGCCTGACACTGACAGTGGCTGTGGCGATTCAGCGCCTCTCCGTGTGTTGTCCTTGCCCCAGCTCCTTTTCCCAGATGCCCCTCATCAATAACAGTACTGGGTTTCATATCCATGGCGGAAATTTCTACGAAGTTTCCGGCGACGTCAACCTCGAGACCCACCAACACCTTACCATGAGGCAGGAGCAAAGGCTACTACATTCGGGTGTTGAGCCATTGGCGGAATCGACTCTTGCGCTGGAAGACGGTTGGGCAGATGGGTCCGGCTGCGATTCGTCAGGTGCTTCGAGTAACCCACGCCTTGGGATGGTAGGCCGAGCGTACGGTGAGTTTAAAACAAAAGACCCGATTTTCGGCGTCTCAGATCCTACAGATGTCTCTGCTCGCGCACGTCTTTTAACGAGGGCTGCACATCCTCAAGATCTCCCGGAGTCGTCCCCGAGCAGGCTTCCGATCCCAAGCAGACGCGAAATTCCCGATCTGTCGGACGGCGAGTCTCGCTCCGACGGTCCCTTAGGGCGCTTCCAAGCCGAGCCACCACAATCTTTCCACGGCGGGACGTTCATTTCTGCAGGGAACATAAATCATCACTGTGGGGAAGTAGGAGTTCAGATTCTACATCGCATAGTTGCCTTGGAGGCACTCTACGACTCCGCCGAGAGCTTTCCCCAACCCAGATGTCATCCCGAAACACGTACAGAAATGCTCGACGATCTATATAGCTGGGCCATTGCTGACAACCTTGGCCACTCAATTCGTTGGCTGCACGGACCTGCTGGGGCTGGGAAATCTGCTGTGATGCAGAGTCTGTGCGAACGGTTGCAGGATGCCGGTCGGCTCGGAGGGAGCTTCTTTTTCAAGAGGGGTCACACCACTCGCGGCAACGCGAAGGTCCTCTTCGCGACACTCGCCTACCAACTCGCCCTCTCTCATCATCGTTTGAACCTTCTGATTTCGCGGATCGTAGAAGGCGATCCATCGGTTATGGCGAGAAATATGGGTGTACAGCTTCGGAAGCTGATTGTTGAGCCTTGCCGGTCGCTCAATGTCGGCGCATCCCCAATTTTCCTGATTGACGGCTTGGACGAGTGCGCAGGGCATGATGTTCAGCAGGAAATACTACGTCTAATCGGAAACGTTGCCCACCCGCGACCCCTTCCACTCCGACTTCTTATCGCCAGCCGACCAGAGCCCCATATTCAAGAAAAGTTCTATTCCTTCAAAGGACTTTATGATTCCTTCAAAATCGACCAGTCCTTCACAGATGTTGAAAATTATCTGTGCAACGAGTTCAATCGAATCCATCGCGAACATTATGAAACCATGGCCGCCACAGCAACTCCGTGGCCTCCTTCTCACGTTCTCCGGGACCTGGTTGCCAACTCCTCCGGTTACTTCATTTACGCAGCAACGATTATCAAATTTATCGATGACAGAGACTTTCGCCCGACGGAGCGTCTAGCAGCTGTGGTGCAGAACCTTCCGACAGAATGCGGCAGTACACCTTTCCATGCCCTCGACGAGTTGTACTCGCAGATTTTGCGTGATCTGCCTTTCCAATCTCGCATCATCACCATTCTGTCTGTTATCGTCCACGGGTCCAGCTGGCCAATGATGCTGCCAGCATCTCATACTAACATCGAGCAACTAGTTGGCCTGGATCCGGGCGATCTTGCGCTAGCCCTCCGGCGCCTCCATTCTCTGGTGTTGGTACCTCGGGGTAACACTGATTCAATCTCCCTCCATCACAAGTCGTTCCGCGACTTCCTTCTTGACCCAAACCGGTCAGGAAAATTCTATCTCGGGCTGGAGCGACGCAAAGAACTGGCCCGTTCAGTTCTCAGAGTCCTCTCCCAGTCTTCGGCTTGTGTACCCTCGACTCATGTTGCTTGGTATGTAATCCCGTCGTGATCGCGAGTAACAATATGTTCAATAAATCTCTTCTGTAGGTCGATCGGCTCATCCGGACTCGACTTTATCACTTCCGCAATCCCACCATCCGCAGACCTTTCCTCCCTGCTCCAAACTGTCAACCTCAATTTTGCGTGGAAGTGGTCCGAGGATCGGAAATCCCCGCTGGAAAGACATGTTGGGGCGATCATAACTTGGTTAAAAGTGAGTTTTGAATCCAACTTCCGTGCTCCTGATTAATTTGAGGATCATAGAAATGTTCCCCCCTTCCGGAAAACACAATAAAGATTTGGGAAGAATATCACTTCATCATATGCTGTGATTCAACATTCAAACGCCCCCTAGCATCTACTCCACGGGCCTTGTCAGA
Source organism: Mycena vulgaris (assembly GCA_029204335.1). NCBI lineage: Eukaryota > Fungi > Basidiomycota > Agaricomycetes > Agaricales > Mycenaceae > Mycena > Mycena vulgaris. The sequence goes on along the minus strand of JARGYA010000072.1, from coordinate 47,684 downwards.
TGCAGCATGTCACGCCATCCTCTCTCAATTTCCGAAGCTTCTCCGGGTTATCCAGGCCTGGTGGGTGGGGGACGCTGCCTGTGGTCCTGTGAGGTTGCTGCACATCACCTTTTTGCTAGATATTACATGGGATGAGCTGCGGGTCATTACCAGTCCCCTGCGCTCACTTCGCGAACGCCAAGTGATACAGGCACTCCTGGCGTTTACTATTCAAAATCCGATGATGTGTCCCGAACCCTACCCATGGCCCACAATATGCGAAGACTTGGCTCGGGGTTGCCTTCGACTACTGAAGTGCACGGACCCTAGGCTCCCAGATTCCCGGTGGTGAGTGCTCCTGTCGATTAGACAACCAGCATATATAATTAACCAAAAGTGCAGTGTCCCCGTCCTACACTGGGGCCGCCTCATCAGATTATCTCCGCATAGCTCCGACCTACTAGCCGATATTTGCGACTTTTCGCCTGGAATCTTCAATTGTCTCGACATTCATGATGTTCTGCAATGGCTCAATGTGCGTCCTAATCGTATCTACCCAGATGGTCGTTCAATCCTCTCTGTACCAGGGATTTCCCCAGCCACCGCTCGACGTGATTTGTCGATGGGAAGAATATCGAGTTCGAGCCTTTCGTTACTCCAAGATATTTACGCGCGAGCTTGAGGAATCGTGGACGGGGTGTTTAGATGGGATGCGAATGTTCAAGAATCAGAGACCCGGATCTAATGTTTCACAGTAGAATTATAGCCACCGTCGGGACGTAGGCAATGTTCATATATTTTTTCTCGGGGAAAGAGCGTTTGGGTGATCTGGTTGAGTGCCTAAGTTGTCGGTTGAGATTCTCGACGAGAGCCAATTGCTCCTTTTATTTTCGCCAAAAAATGGAATAGACTCGGGCCACACTGCAGCTCCACAGCCATGATTTTCTCACTGGACAGAACAGCAAGATGCTCGATGTATCGAGTGCCACCGGTCGGTTCGAAGACTTGCACTCATGAAGCATCGGGGTCGGCGTTGCCCGGATCCAAGCAGTCTTGCGCCAAGGGTGAGAACTACGGAGACAGCGCAGAGGAGATCGATGCGAACGAGTACCTAAGAAACGCAACGAGTACACACCATACATGTCAAAATCCAAGTACTGTGACGGAACCAAAATCGAAATCGAGTCTACGCGCCGACGCAGGGCGCGGTATGAATTGCAACCATCCAGCAAGCCGAGATGCAGTAGGTACTTGGGGTGTATCTGCACCCCCGGGCGCACGCGAGGGTACACGCAACCCGCCGCCGCCTCAGCCACAGCGCCACGCCCACGCCGTCCACCCCCGTCGAGCCCGAGAGCGCGCCCGGACGATCGAGGTTCAGCGCGGACGAGCCCACATAATCATCGGCGGCGCTACATCCTCGCCCGTTAATAAACCCGCCCCCGGATACTTTAAATCCTGCGGTCTGCCAAGGCCCTCGCCAGGCCGTGAAGGAGAAGGCGCCGTCCTCTACTCGTTGCACGTAACTCGTAACGCGACATGCACGGACGAACGCGAAGCAGTGCGTGCGGGGCGGTGGGTCAGGCAGGGCTCCCTCCACTACCACCTCCAACGTCGTGAACGAGGTTTCATCACGGTCCCAAAACGTACGACTCCTACTCGCCCGCGCTGAACTCTGCACGTTCCTCCCGCTGAGCACACCTCATCTCCCTCCCGCCGCGCACATCTCGTCCTGTCAATTCCTTATGCGGTTGCGAGCGCAGCTTGTGCCGTTCCTTCTGATAGGCAGCCTGTACTCGTCCACTTTTTGGACTCCTCTCTTCATCGCTCTTTGGACTCCTTCCTCTCTTTATCGCTCGTCATGTCGGATATCCATCGCGCGCTTGCCCTTTGAACGCATCCCGCGTCGATTCAGGCATGCGCGCGGCGCCGCAGCCTCACGTCCAAGGTCGCGCACAAGGGCGAGAGTACCGATTGGGCTTAGGTGTGAAGTGGTATTCACGCACGCGACGTTGAGGGACGGGGGTGCAGGGTGCACGGGGGTGCGCCCGCGAAGGACGCGGCGAGGGAGGAACGGCGGGTGCAGCGGCGAGGCAGCGAGGGAGCAGCGGGTGCAGTGGCGAAGGGTGGGGGATGCAGCGGCCAGGGCTAGGTGACTCCATGGCTATCCCGCGCGTGCGCCGCGCTCGGAGCCACCGGCACGCATGCGCGACTGGGCGTTCTCGTTCGAGGGAGGGGGGCATTCAAGGGGGAGGGCGGGGATGCGTGTATGCGGGGACGAGGCACGAGGGACGCGCGGGGTGAATACGGGATGCGGCCGTAGCCAGGCGGGCGCGAAGATGATTTGGGCGGGTACGGGGCGCACAGGGGGGTGCGGAGGCGTCGTCGCACGTGCGGGATGTTTGGCGCGCGGCGCGGAACCGCATACTAGCGGATATAAGCGTGAAGTTCAGCGCTGGCAACGGCGCGGGGTTTACGATGGAAGGGCGGCGCGTGCGATCGTCATTCTGTTCGACAGTATAAGAGAAAGCCAAGCACTAGTGGGTAATGCGCACCGGTCTTTCGCCTTCTGCTCTCCAGACGCTGAGATCAGCCGCATGCGCAAGACGAGGCGCGCATTCGTGTTCGCGGAGCACATGCGGCTCGGGCTGGGCGCGTTGCAGCAGTGTGTCGTGGGGTGGCCATTGAGGGCGCGGTAACGGTAAGGAAGCGAGCGGACGGCAAAGATAATGACGGGGAATGCACGCACGCCTCGGTGGTCTCTCCATACGCGCCCGCGCATCCGGGGCGTGTGCGCGAATCGTATGTCGTACGGCGTTGTTCGTGCACGCGGCGGGGCGCTCCGGGTCGAGGAAGGAGCGCGACGCGAGGGAAGCCGGCACGAGAGCAGGATGCGGAGGGCGGAGGGCGGGAGGTGGGGCGGTGATATGCGAGTGTCGGTTTATGGAGCACCGTTGCTCCGAATTGGGAGTGGCACAAACTACAAATCAGCTGCCAGTTTTGCGGGTGGCAGGCAAGCGCGCGGGCTGGCAGAAGAGACTCGAGAAGAACGCAAATGGAGCTAGATCTCCGAACGAACCCGAATGAAAAGAAATGAAGAGTCAGAGACAGACGCGTCAGACGCACGTAAAAGTTTGTGGCTGTGCTCTCCGCTGCCAGCGTCCATCAACGACTGCCGGAGCTTACTGGAGGCTCATCTGGCTCGCGGCATTTGGTTCAAAGATAATGAAATCTGGGAGAATAGGCTGAGAATTGCGATCATATCTTGGAAACAGAGCCGAAGTCATTTCCGCCTCCTTCCGAGTTTCAACTGGTCAAGCCTTAGTCATGTTCAAGTTCAGCTTGAACCAAGGTTCAACCGGCGTGCCAGGTTAATGTTCCTATGCCGCATGGTGGGCGTTTTGGGTGAATAAATATCCTCTGCTCCTCGTCATCTTCTGGAGGGCCCACGACGCTTGACATGACGTCTCCCGACTCCTGAACTAAAACATTTCATAATTAGTCGGCAGAGTGGCGACATGGTGTAGAAGGCCTCAATCCCATCGATGGCGCACCCCAGCGCAAATTCCATCGCGTAGGGTCAACGGCAGCAGTTAACAGGTGAGATCTGAGACACTGCGCTTCTAGAATGAGGACTTCAGGGATTGATTAAAGAGGCTTTGAGTTCGGGGTGAGCCTCGAATCTCAATCCCATACAACGGCAAGAATATCCGTTTACCTCACGGGAATACACACGTTGTTGAAGCGGGCTGCGGAGAAACAGGGGCCGGGGAGGACGCAAGTAATCATTTTTTTTTTCATTTTTCCTTGGGGTAATCTTTCTGGGTCACAGAGTCGACTTGAAGTCAAGCCGTTTGGGACACACCAGCCATACCCTCGGCTTTTCTTGGAAATAAAACTATTCCTAATCACTTGAAGAATTTGGTTCCGCTCGAAATCTAGATAGGATTTGGATCACGAGTACTTCTGAACGTCCGAGTCGAACAATGTTGAAATTATATTAAACACACCCGCATTTTGTGCCCAAACTCGAGGTACTCTGCCAATCCCTTGAATTTGTTGCCCAATTTGACTCGGGTCCTAGTTCTGGATGTGCATAGAGCAGATCTGCAATTATTCACCGGTCGGCGTCAGGATCGCTTTTGACTTTATGGGCAAGGGCAACAGTTTCACCGAAATCGTCGATTCTGCCGACGCGTACAGCAACAGGATTGAGATTTGAATTTGACACCTCAGACCAGGCGCAAAATGGAGACTAGAGTGAGTTGTGTTCCCCGCCCGCCATGTCAGGATTATAGCGCTTGATTGTCATCCCAGTAGTAGATCCCAGGGTAACAGGAGCCAGCGGCAGCCTCGGAGTTATGTACATACCAGATGGTAGGTAATCTATCGCGCGCGCAGGAAGGGAAAACTTTCATAGCAGCGGTGAGGCAAATTTTGAGCTAATTTAAGCTCTGGGTTCAGGCGCTTGAGGGCCTTCTCACGTTACAGCTTTGTGGCAGTTCGCTGACAGTGGCTGTGGCGACTCATCGGCTGCGCGCTCTCCCCAGTCCCTTCTCCCACATGCCCCTCATCACCAATAGTTCTGGCTTCCAGATACTTTTTATGAAGTTTCTGGCGACGTCAACCTCGAGACCCCCCAACATCTCACCACAATCCAGGAGCAGAGACTCCTACATACGGGTGGACCACCGACGAGCGCTACTGTTGCGCTGGATGACGGATGGTCCGAAGGGTCCGGTCGAGGTGTTGCGAAGAACCCGCGCCATGGGATGGTAGCAGGGCTAGCGCCATACGGTGAGTTTAAGCCAACCCACCCGATTTACCGCGTCTCATATAGTACAGATATATCTGCTCAATCACGTCGTCTACCGAGTGCTTCTCATCCTGAAGCCCGTCCCCCGAGCACTCCGCCGAGGCCGCGCGGACGTCGCGTTCCCGATGAGCGAACAGATTCGTTGGGCGGCAAGTCTCGCTACGGAGGTCTTCTGAAACGCCTTCGAACCGAACTATCACGATCTATCCACTGTGGAACTTTCATCTCTGCGGAGAACATAAATCACCGCCACGAAGACGAAGGAATTCATATCCTGCACCGTGCAGTCGCCTTGGACGCACTGTATAACTCCGCCGATCTGATCTCTAGCTGACCCAAATCCTGGTGTCCACCCTTCCAAACGGAAAACCAACCAGACAGACTTCAAGTTCAAGTTTTCATAAGTTGCTGTCAGCGCCATGGGAGGCACCTATACCTCGGCATTGTTTATATCATTTCTTTGTTTCCGCTAATTTTATTTCTTCGGCACAGACTCGAATCATTCGATGGGAAGTGCCATGATCTCAGCCTCAGCTGAGTCAACTCTGAACTCGACCCAGGGCTCGTTGCGCAAAGGACGGAGGTAAGGCTCCAACCATTTCGTTTCCGTTTGTGGATTGGCCCAAACAAAACGGAAACGGTAACAAACTGTTTAAAAACTGTTTAAACTGTTTTTAAACGGTATTTTGGCGAGGTGTTCAATTATAGCTGTGCAGGTGGCGTAGATACCAGTATTGTGGTTCAAGGCTGACTTATGACAACAGAATTGCGCGTGGCTTTGACAAAGCCCCATGAATTCCATTGGTTCGCAGCGGCGCGTCGATAGGTGGAGATGTCCGCCTGCCATCAACCCCTGTCCAAATTTGGATAATCCCCGCTTCCCGCCGGGTGTACGCCGCTTGGTGCTGCTTGATGAGTAGGTCCTTTTGTTTTACACTGTGCCTGTATAGGACTATGAATATTGGTTTCTACAGTCCTAAAAGAACTCACTTGGCATAGTCATCACAGGACGTCGACAATAACCGGGGTTGGTAACCGTTTAAACCGTTTGTTTACTATCCGTTTACCGTTTACGCAGGTCCGCAAACTAAACGGAAAAAGAAACGGTTTATACCGTTTAAAACGTTTAAAAACGGAAAGGGTTGGAGCCTTAGACGGAGGCAGCGCGCTTATATTGCATCCCACGGAATTTCTGCTGGTGTACCGTGTATTCAAGTTGTTCATTCGCCACAAACCTCCTTGTAAATATATTGAGAGTAGTCAAACTTCACAACGATACAATTGAACCCGATGGATCGTTGAACAGTGACGTTTCCGGCGACGTGATCCTCGAAGCCCACCAGCATCTCACTGCGATCCAGGAGCAGAGACGGATACATGCGGATGGGCCACCGTCAAGCGCTACTGTTGCGCGGGTCGACGGATGGTCCGAAGGGTCTGGTCGCGAGTTGACAGATGCTACGAGGAACCTGCACTATGGTGAAACGGTGCAGTGGCGTGCAGCCGTGAAATCTAATGCTAAATGAGTAAGACCTCAGTCTTAACTCAACCCAACACCAAACTCCAACAACTAACAACAACCAACTCCTGCTTTATCATATTTGTGTTTGAGGGGGTAGGTCAGGCGTATCGACCGTCAATTTCAATAGTGTGACACTGGTTTGCTTTGAAAAGGTCCTCAGAAGGGCTTTCAACAGGTTTAACAGCCTTTCGGCGACAGGTGTAGATATTCTACTAGTGGTGCACGAAACCACAATTAAATTGGGATTTTGGCGAACGACAGCGCCGCTGGGTAGCTGACTGATTTTACAAGTGGCGGAGGGGCAACTCAAGACGTTCCGTACGCCAAGAGATGGTTCCGCCAAATGGTAAGGTTTTTCCTGGAGCTCAAGATAATTCCTTTGTGTGTGGCGCGACTACAGAGTAGTGGCGCAAGCCGAATGGCGTGGGTTCCGATGGCGCAGAGCAACTCAATGATGTTCCGTACACCACCAGCTGGTTTCCACCACACAGAGACCCAAACAGTAACGGCTTTTATGGGAGGTCGTGGTCCCGACCTCAGTGTTTTGAATCAACCACGATTGTCAATGAACAGCGCGGCTATGAATAGCTCTGCAACTGAACAAGATGGATGCCGATGGCGCAGAGCAACTCAAGGACGTTCCGTACGCTGATAGTTGGTTTCCGCCACACAGCAACCCCGATAGGAATGGACTTTGGCGTATGAACAGCGCAGCTACAAATAGCTTTGCAACTGAACAAAGTGGCGGGGGCCAAAGACGGAGGGACAACTCAGGCTTATGCCAAGGGAGTGTGTGCGTCAAACGGGATAAGGACCAGAGGCCTTATAAGCTGCTAAGAGCTAGGTGCCATTAAGGGGGGAGTTATTCACTGTCTAACTACTAATTTACATGCGGCTTTTATACTATGAGAGGGATTGATCCCAACTAACTAAGAGAATGATAAGCGGTCTTTACAAATGATGAACTGATCTGAAGCGAGATATATCCTGGTAGTTGGGCAGACTTAGAGGTGTCTGCCCGGGTATTATTTGATGGTGTGGCCGCCAATCACCCACAAGTTCTGTTTAAGCCACCTCTGCTTACAGTCTCCTCGCGTAGACTCGGTTAGGAGTGTCTGCAGTCCTCCGCAGTCTGATTAGTTGATGGGCTGACTGAGCCTTTTATTATCTCTTGGCACCCAAGTTCAGTGACCACCAGCTGCTTTTGGATGAAGTCATGTGATTGGTTTAGGGCCGGTTTATTACAGGTGGCGTAGCCTCTGCGCCAAGTTCAAGTGGCGTAGCCTCTCCGCCAAGTTTAAGTGGCGTAGCCTCTCCGCCAAGTTTTAAGTGGTGGCGTGCTCGCACATTATATCTTTTTACGGTTTTTGGCGTGACTTCATTTGGCGTAACTTCGGACTGGCGCAGACTTGAGCATTGTCATGTGACATAACTGGTTCATTTCTCCCCTCCGCCATTATTCCATTGGCGGGCACATCTTTTGAGTTCAGCTCGCAAGCCGAATACTATTATTCTGGTGGCACATGTAGCACTTTGTAGGTTCCAAATCAAATAGCTTTCTTGTTATCCTTCCAATGTCCCTTGGTTGCCTCGTGCCCATATTGACATCGAGCTTACTGCACAAAAGTACGGCTTGCCGGATGAGTCCTATGGCTAGCCAGTGGGGTTGAGTCCGAGTCGCAATCTCTAGCTTTGTATGAAAGCCGCAATGGCATCCTCGGTCTCCTTGGTTTATCACTAGTTTGCAGCACTGCTAACGGCTTTTTAGTGCTCAGTTCTGGGAATGTAACTAGCACCCTGTGTGTCTTACACCTCCCCGCCATAAGGCTGGAAACATGCAAAAGCAGTAATTTCAGGGGTGCACGGATGCACACCCTATCAATGGAATGGTAGCAGGGAGAGCACCGTACGGTGAGTTTAAAACCAAAGACCCCATTTCCGTCATCTCATATCATACAGATACATCTGCTCTACCACGTCATCTACCGATTGCTTCTTATCCTGAAGACCACCCCCAGAGCACTCCGCCGGGGCCGCTCGGACGTCGCGTTCCCGATCAGCGAACGGATTCGTTGGTCGGCGAGTCTCGCTACGGTCGCCTCGAGCACTTGCAGGCCGATTCACCGCGGTTGGTCCATGGAGGAACATTTATCTCTGCGGAAAACATACATCATGGCCACGGGGAAGCAGGAATCCATATCCTGTACCGTGCAGCTGCCTTGGACGCACTGTACGACTCCGCGGAGAGCTTTCCCCAGCCCAGATGCGATCCCGAAACACGGAAGGAAATGCTCGACAACCTATATAACTGGGCCATTGCCGACGACTCTGGGCGCTCAATTCGTTCGTTGCACGGACCTGCTGGGGCTGGGATGCAGAGTCTATGCCGGCGATTGCAGAAGGCCGGTCGTCTCGGCGGGAGCTTCTTTTTCAAGAGGGGCCACACTACTCGCGGCAACGCGAAGGTCCTCTTCGTGACACTCGCCTACCAGCTTGCACTTTCTGATCGCCGTTTGAACCCCCTGATTTCGCGGATCGTGTATAAAGATACATCAGTCATGGAGAGAAGCATGGGTGTACAGCTCCGCAAGCTGATTGTTGAGCCTTGCCAGTCGCTCAATGGTGGTGCATCCCCAATTCTCCTGATTGACGGCTTGGATGAGTGCGAAGACCAAAATATTCAGCAAGAAATCCTGCGTTTAATCGGAAATGCTGCCCACCCCAAACCCCTTCGGCTTCGACTCCTCATCGCCAGCCGACCAGAATGGCATATCCGAGAAAAGTTCGACTCCATCCAAGGGCTTTATGCTTCCGTCCAGCTTAACCAGTCATTCATGGATGTTGAACATTATCTGCACCGCGAGTTCAATCGAATCCATCGTGAACATCAGGAAACCATGGCCTCCATACCAGTACCGTGGCCTCCTCGGCACGTCATGGAAAGACTAGTCGACAAATCCTCTGGCTACTTCATCTACGCAGTAACCATCATCAAATTCATCGACGACAGGGACTTTCGTCCCACACAGCGTTTGGCAGTGGTGATGCAGAACATTCCGACTGAATGCGGCGGGAGCCCATACCACGCTCTCGATGAATTGTACTCTCAGATTCTGCGTGACCTGCCTTTCCAATCCCGCATCATTGACATTCTGGGTGTCATCATTCATGGATCTGACATCCTGTCAGTGCCAGCGACTCGCGTTGACATCGAGCAACTTCTTGGCCTGGATCCGGGAGATCTTGTGCTAGCCCTCCGGCGCCTCCATTCTCTGTTGCTGGTACCTTCGCGTAAAACTCAATCAATCTCTCTCCATCACAAATCGTTCCGCGATTTCCTTCTTGATCAAGACCGTTCAGGAAAGTTCTACGTTGGGATTAAGAATCTGGCTCGTTCAGTTCTCAGAGCTCTCTCCCAACCTTCGGCTTGTGTACCCTCGACTCATGTTGCTTGGTATGTAATTCCATCGCGATAGCGAGTAACAATATGTTCAACAAATACCTTCTGTAGGTCGATCGGCTCATCCGGACTCGACTTTATCATATCCGCAATCCCACCATCCGCAGACCTTTCCTCCCTGCTCCAAACTGTAAACCTTGATTTTGTGTGGAAGTGGTCCAGGGATGGGACATCCTTGCTGGTGCTGGAAAGACAGGTCGAGGCGATCATAACTTGGTTGAAAGTGGGTTTTGAATTCAGCTTCCTTGCCGATATAACTAATTTGAACAAAGAAATGTTCTCCCCCACCTGAACGCGTAATCACACTCTGGGAAGAAAATCGCTTCATCATATGCTGTGGTTCAATACTCGAACACCGCCTAGTACCTGCTCCACGGGGCTTGTCAGATGCAGCGTGTCACGCCATCCTCTCTCAATTCCCGCAGCTTCTCCGGGTTATGCAGGCCTGGTGGGTGTGGGATGCGACCTACCGTGATCCTGTGGGTTTGCTGCGCATCCGCTTTTTGCTAGGTATTACATGGGATGAGCTGCGGGCCATCATCAGTCCCCTGCGCTCACTTCTCGGTGAAGCTCGAAACGAGCTGGATTTTTTCGACGAAAACGGGGGCAAAGTGATACACGCACTCTTGGAGTTTACCATTCAAAATCCGACGATTTGTCCCGACCCCTCCCCATGGCCCACAATATGCAGAGCTTTGGCTCGGAGATGGCTTCGACTACTGAGATATGCGGAACCTGGGCTCCCTCATCCCCAGCAGTAAGTGGTCCTATCGATTAGGAATAACCAGCATATATATTTAACCAAAACTGCAGTCTCTTCGTCCCATACTGGGGCCGGCCCGTCAGATTATCTCCACATTGCTTCGACCTATTAGCTGACATTCGCAACTTTTCGCCTCGTACCGGGCTAGTGGGATCGTACTACAACAGTTTCGCCATCCACAATGTTCTGCAATGGCTCAATGTGCGTGCTAATAGTACCAATTTAGACGGTCACTCACTCCCCCGAATCAGGGATTTCCCCAGCCGCCACTCGACGTGATTCACCAATGGGAAGAATATCAAGTTGAAGCTATTGATTCCTCCGGATGGAAGATATCTACGCAAGAGCTTGAGAAACCATGGATAGCGTGTCTAGATCGGATACGAATGTTCAGGGAATTAGCGACCCCGATCCAATGTTCCGCAGTAGAATTATAGCTACCGTCGGGACATGGGCAATGTTCATACATTTTATCTCGGAGAAAAGGTATTTGGGTCATCTGGTTGCATGCCTAAGTTGTCGGTCGAGATTCTCGACACCAATTGCTCGTTGAATGTCGACAGAAAGCCTCCTTTCATTTTCCCCATAAGAAAGAATAGACACTGCAGCCATGATTTTCTCCGTGGTTGCTCGATATATTGAATGCCACCGGTCGGGTCGAAGATCCGCATTCTTGAAGCATCGGGGGGTCGGTGTTGCTTGGATCCAGGCAGTCTTGCGCCAAGGGCGAGAACTACAGGGATAGCGCAGAGCAGATCGATGCGAACGAGTACCCGAACAACGCAATGAGTACACAGCATATGTACAGGTCAACACCGCGACGGAACCAAAATCGAAATCGAATCTCCGCGCCGACGCAGGGCGCAGGATTAAACCATCCAGCAAGCCAAGACGCAGTAAGTACTTACAGTGTATCTGCACCCCTGGGCGCACGCGAGGGTACACGCAACCCGCCGCCGCCTCAGCCACGCCCACGCCCCACACCCCCGTCCAGCCCGAGAGATTCAGCGCGGACGAGCCCACATCATCATCGGCCGTCGCCCGTCAATAAGCCCGCCACTGGACGTACTTCAAATTCTGCGATCTGCCAGGGCTGTGAGAGAGAGGAGGTGGGCGCCGTGCTCTACTCGTTGCTCGTCCCTCGTGGTACGACATGTACAGACAACTTCGAAACAGTGCAGATTAGGACTTCAGGAGTACTAGCGTCAATTTAAGGAAATCCATTGCCATGTCGCACCTGGTACAAACTATACATGAAAACTAGTCTTGCTGGTCTCCGGACTCGGTCTGAATCGTCTCCGAGGCAAGCGCAGGTTGGCAGAAGAGACGCGGAAAGAAGGCAGATCGCAAGAAGGATCCCTGAGCGCGAGTCTGAACGAAAGGGAGATGGAGGAGAGATCACTGGTTGCGGTGAGGCTGGGACAGACGCGCTAAGCGCACGTGAAAATACCGCCGCCCTTACCAGCACCCTCGGCCGCGGACGATCCAGATTCAAAGCGCGGACGATGCCCGCGCAGCGCTACACCTTCGCCGAGGAAGGAGAAGGACGCCGTCCTCTCCTCGTTGCTCGACATGCTCGACATGCACGGACGAATCCGAAGCAGGTCGTGCACGGGCGGTGCGCGGTTGGTTAGGCAGGGCCCGGCACCTCCGGCGTCACTGAGCAGGCCTTCATTTTCGTCGCCGCCGAGGCGGACACCCCGTCCGGCTCCCTTCTGCCGTTGCGAGCGCACCTTGTGCCGTTCCTTCCGGTACACAGCCTGCACCCGAGTGCAGCCCCGATCCGCTCTGTGGACCTCTCTCTTCCTCGCTCGTCATGTCGGGTATCCACCGCGCGCCTGCACTTTGAACGCACTCCGCGCCGATTTGCGCGCACCGCAGCCTCACGTCTAGTCACGCCCAAGATCGCGCCCATGAGACGTCGAGGGACGCGGGTGCAGCGGGCGCGCGGGGGTGCGCCGGCGAAGGGCGCAGAGAGGGGGGCACAGCGGGTGCAGGGGCGAGGCGGCGAGGGAACAGCGAGTGCAGTGGCGAAGGCTGGCGCGCATGCGCGACTAGGCGCTCAAGCTCGAGGGAGGCGGTCGGCGATGGCGGCGGGCGGAGAGGCGTGTATGCAGGGACGAGGGACGCGCAGGGTGAGTGAACGCGGGATACGGCGGTACCGCTGCCGCGAGGGTGTCGCCGGTGTGGGCGCGCGATGGGGCGGAACCAATGCGCGCGTGAGCAGCAGCGCGGGGCTTGTGATGCAAAGGCGGCGCGTGCGATCGTCATCCTGTTTGAGCCTTCGCAGCTAACTAAGTGTAACTGTAAGAGAAAGCCAAAGGGGTGGTGCGCACCGGTCCCTCTACACCGGAGGCAGCCGCATGCGCAATACGAGGCGCGCATTCGCGTCCGCGGAGCACATGCGGCTGGGCTGGCGAGGTGCAGCGGTACCTCGTGGGGTGGGTGGCCTGAGGGCGGCGTAAGGAAGTGAGTGCGCGGCGAGCGGGACACGCAGCCACGGCTCGATGGTCTGTCCCCATAAGCGCGCGCACATCCGGGGCGTGTGCGCAAATCGTCGTGCACGCGGCGGGTGCTCCGGGTCGAGAATGGGAGGCGACGCGGGGGAAGGCGGGCCGTAACGTGATGCGGAGGGCGGGAGGTGATGCGAAGATTATTGGTAGGTCGTAGGACGGCGGGGGTATCGATGTACCAGGGGGTCAGAACGAGCCCCAGACCTTGTGAATTGGTAAGGTATTGAGAGAGAAACTCAGAAACAGGCGAGAAACGGCGCGAAGCGGTGTTCGGAGATAAGAAATGACGTTCACACGCTGCCATCTCGATCAAAAACCTGGCATAGCTGTGGATCGCCGCCTTCAGTTGCCTCCAAATTTGACATGTGGCGTCCTCATAGGTTGTATTCCATCCCATAGGCGCGAAATCATCGAATTGTATATCACTCCACCTTATAATGCAAGTGGCCCACTAACTAGTGTGGCCCGCTAAGGGGTCTCAGATAATATCTACATCTTCTGAGGTTCCTGAACCTTTTCCTGGGGCTATTGGGCTATAAATGAGATCGGAAAAAGTGAAATCTTGCATAGGGCCATCTGATTGCATAAGACCGCGATCGATAGTACCTTGTACTCCTTTACGGCTGCTGATAATGAATGTAGAATCTGATCACAATATTCGCCTTTGGGCAACCACGCTGATTTCAAACTAATTAAAGATCTGGGCACTTTTTCTACGTCACAGCTGTATGGCAGCTCGCTGACAGCCTGACACTGACAATGGCTGTGGCCATTCAGCGCCTCTCCGCGTGTTGTCCTTGCCCCAGCTCCTTCTCCCAGATGCCCCTCATTAACAAGAGTACTGGTTTCCAGATCTATGGCGGAAATTTCTACGAAGTTTCCGGCGACGTCAACCTCGAGACCCATCAACACCTTACCACAATCCAGGAGCAAACAACACTAGATGCAGGTGTCGAGCCACTGGCGGGCTCGACTCTTGCACCGGACGACGGTTGGGCAGATGGATCCGGCCGCGAATCGTCGAGTGTTGTGAGGAACCCGCGTCATGGGATGGCAGCAAGGCAGGCGCCGTATGGTGAGCTGAAACGGCACACCCCCTTTCCGGCTTCTCATCATATCACGCAGACATCTCTGCTAGCGCACGGCTTTTAACGAGGGATTCTCATCCTAAAGATCATCCGGGGTCGTCCCCGGGCAGACCGCGGAGCCCAAGCGGACACGGGTTTCCCGATCAGCGACCAGATTTGTTGGGCGGCGAGTCTCGCTCCGACGGTCGCCTAGTTGATCCACCGTGGGGGTTGATCCATGGAGGAACATTTATCTCTGCGGAGAACATAAATCACCGCCACGGGGAAGAAGGAATTCAGATTCTACATCGCATAGTCGCCTTGGAGGCACTCTACAACTCCGCCGAGAGCTTTCCCCAGCCCAGATGCCATCCCGAAACACGTACGGAAATGCTCAATGATTTATATAACTGGACCGTTGCTGAAAACCCTGGCCACTCAATTCGTTGGCTGCACGGACCTGCTGGGGCTGGAAAATCTGCCGTGATGCAGAGTCTGTGCGAACGGTTGCAGGATGCCGGTCGGCTCGGAGGGAGCTTCTTTTTCAAGAGGGCCCACATCACTCGCGCCAACGCGAAGGTCCTCTTCGCGACACTCGCCTACCAACTCGCCCTCTCTCATCATCGTTTGAACCCTCTGATTTCGCGGATCGTAGAAGGCGATCCATCGGTTATGGCGAGAAATATGGGTGTACAGCTTCGGAAGCTGATTGTTGAGCCTTGCCAGTCGCTCAATGTCGGCGCATCCCCGATTCTCCTGATTGACGGCTTGGATGAGTGCGAAGACCAAAATATTCAGCAAGAAATCCTGCGTTTAATCGGAAATGCTGCCCACCCCAAACCCCTTCCGCTCCGACTTCTTATCGCCAGCCGACCAAAGCCCCATATTCGAGAGAAGTTCAATTCCTTCAACGGACTTTATGATTCCTTTAAAATCGACCAGTCCTTCACGGATGTTGATAATTATCTGTGCAACGAATTCGACCGAATACATCGCGAACATCGTGAAACCATGGCCTCCATACCAACCCCGTGGCCACTACCCCACGTTCTGCGGGAACTGGTCGACAACTCCTCCGGTTACTTCATCTACGCCTCAACTATTATCAAATTCATCGACGACAGGGACTTTCGCCCGACAGCGCGTTTGAAAGCTGTGGTGGAGAACCTTCCGACTGAAAGCGGCAATGCCCCATTCCACGCTCTCGACGAATTATACTTGCAGATTCTGCGAGATGTGCCTTTCCAATCCCGCATCGTTGACATTCTGGGTGTCATCATTCATGAATCTGCCATCCTGTCAGTGCCAGCAGCTCGCGTTAACATCGAGCAACTACTTGGCCTGGATCCGGGCGATCTTGCACTAGCTCTCCGGCGCCTCCATTCTTTGTTGCTGGTACCTTCACGTGAAACTCATTCAATCTCCCTCCATCACAAATCATTCCGTGATTTCCTTCTTGATCCAGCCCGTTCAGGAGAGTTCTCCTTCGGGATTGAGAATCTGGCCCGTTCAGTTCTCAGAGCCCTCTCCCAGTCTTCGGCTCCTATAAGCTCGACCCATCTTGCTTGGTATGTAATTTGACCCCGATCCCCAGTCGCGATGTGTTTACCGACGTCGTTTGTAGGGCAATTGGCTCGTCTGGACTGGAGTATATTACTTCCGAAATCCCGCCTTCCTCCGAACTTTCCCCCCTGCTCCAAACTGTCAACCTTGATTTTGTGTGGAATTGGTCCGCGGATTCGGAATCCCGGCTGGAAAGACATGTCGAGGGGATTATAACTTGGTTGAAAGTGGGTTCTGAATTCAGCTTCCGCGCCGATATAACTAACTTAAACAAAGAAATGTTCTCCCCCACCTGAACCCATAATCACACTCTGGGAAGAATATCGCTTCATCGTATGCTGTGATTCAATATTCAAACTCCGCCTCCTAGTAGTACCTGTTCCACGGGGCTTGTCAGATGCAGCATGCCACGCCATCCTCTCAGAATCCCCTGGGCTTCTCCGCATTTGTCAGGCCTGGTGTGTGTGGGATGCCGCCTACCGTGATCCTGTGAGTTTGCTGCATATCCGCTTTTTGCTAGATATTCCATGGGATGAGCTGCGGGCCATCACCAGCCCCCTGCGCTCACTTCTCGGTGAAGCACGAAACAAGGTGGATTTTCTCGAGCGCAAAGTGATACAGGCACTCTTGCAGTTTACCATTCAAAATCCGATGATTTGTCCCGAACCCTACCCATGGCCCACAATATGCAGAGACTTGGTTCGGGGATGCATCCGGCTGTGGAAGGCTCAAGGTCTGGATTATAGCCTGCCTGATCTTTACCAATGGCGAGTGCACCTGTACGGACATACACAACGCCCGATCTGAACACACTGCAGGTTCGGCTCCGTGTTTTTGAGCCGGCTTTTCAGATTATCTCCGTATTGCCTCAACCTACTAGCTGATATTCGCGACTTTTCGCCTTTCATCACGCTGTTGCCAGATTCATACCGCCCGTCCGACATCCACGATGTTCTGCAATGGCTCAAGATACCTTTTAATCATAAAACTAGCTCAACGGGCACTCAATCTTATCAGGGATTTCCCCAGCCACCGCTCGACGTGATTTGTCGATGGGAAGAATTCATTTGGGAATTTAAACTGGAAACTTCTGTCACATGTGACTGTGACGCGACGTCGAACCTAGTGACGCGGTCACGAGCATCTCTCTTTTCCTCGCGCGCCCACTAGCCTCTAGCCACTTCTCCTCGAAATACCTCGAGCTATACGTCTCAAATATGAAAAAAAAGGCGAGATGCTCGATATATAGAGCACCCAGCAGCGGAAGTATCAGGGGAGAAACCTTTCCGCTCGGTACTTGGTGGACGGCAGACAAACCTGCAGGCGGCACAGTACCCGTACTGCAATGGCGGCGACGCGCACGGGAAAGGCATTGCGCGGCGCCCAAGCAGTACGCGGCAGCGGCGCGACAGCCCAGGGGCCTGGGACGCAGCGCAGCACGCTTGAGCGGCGGCCTTCGAAGGACGCGCGGCTGGAGCACGAGGGCTCACACCGCCCCACGGAATCCAAAGACTCGAGATCTTGAAGCATCGGGGGTGGCGTCGCTCGGAGGCGGAGTCTTCCGCCCGCGAAGCACAGACGAGGCGAAAGCGGAGATGAATCAGGTCCACATTCGAGCATGCGTATCCTATACATACTATTTTAGTCCCCCATGTGTCCACGAGCTTGATCTCGCGCAATAAATTTCTGTCCTCGGGCCAGATTCCTCTCGGCACCTGGACTTGGGCATATCTATGTATTTTTCATACCCTCAAGTATTTCCAGAATTATTGGACTTGAGTGGTGGAAGATACGAACCTTCCGATGATGGAACCAGAAGTGGAATCGGTTTTGGCAGGCGTTTTGGCGTGTGGGAAAAGCACATCCAAACCTTCCATTTCTTTTCCTTTGTATGATGTAGGGCTCATATTGACCCAATATTTCATCCAACGATTACCACAGCATGGATCCACATTCATGATTTTTTTCCGGGCGGAACGAGCTTGAAATGCGGGCGGGATCAGGAATAATTCCACATCAGGGTGCGTGGACACATCAGGGGCCAAGGGGCGATCTGGCATGCGCCATCAAAAATCAACCCTATGCAGTATGTTGGTGTTTGTCACCGTCCTTGATCTGACTGACAGGCTCACGTGTAAGCGACGCGCTGCAAATAATCGATGGACGCGGGATAATATCTACGATCGATGGACCCGGGATAGGTAGGGGAATGTCCATAATGTATTTAGGTGGCCTTAGGAGGTGATAAAAGGTCTCACTAAGCAAAGTAGATTACATATGTAAATATATTACCATAGATTAATTTACTTCCCAAGAATGCTCCAAATGCAAAAAGAGTGTATACGCATGAAGAATCGCGCGCAGAATTGTGCGCGAGTGCATACACGTGAGCCTGTCAGTCGGATCAAGGACGGTGACAAACACCAACATACTGCATAGGGTTGATTTTTGATGGCGCATGCCAGATCGCCCCTTGTCAGGGGCTAAAATAGTATGTAGTGCGCAAGTCGGCGGCCAGGGCGCTTAGGATTGCCTACGACTCGTGTCGGGGATTGAATGGGGAGTCTTTAGCGCCGCAGTGTGGGGTGGGCATCGGCGTTACAGGCTTGTAGCTTCAAATCCGAACAGCTTCGTGGCCGCTAGCTCAATTCGTGGAACCAATTTGGGTGTGGATATAGAATTTGGAGTCGACCCGGGCCGGAACAGAGTTGAGATTAAATTTGCCGCATCTCAGTCCAGTCGGTGAATAATATCAGAGCGAGTTGTGTTGCCCGCTGGCATAATTTCAGCGCAAGATTCCAACCAGAGTCTCCGTAGATCCCTGAGCGCGCGCAGCGGAGACGGAACTGTCTACGGGGTGAATGGTCGTGCCCCCTTGCACATACTCCACAGGAAAGTCGAAAACCATCGTATTTGAGCCCCCAGGACTTCAGTGAATTAAGCAGCGGCAACGGCGATTTATTCTGTCTTCGAGCACTAGAAATTTGACGTCTTGTTCGAGCAGCTGCAGCGGCAATTTGTGGGTTCGCGTTACCATGGGTTTTACGCCGGACAGAAAGACGAGAAGGTGTCAAGAGTCTCGAGACGAGACAAAAAAAAACAGGTCTGAAGAATCGGAATCTTGAAGTATCGGCCTGGGACGGCGAAGATTAGAGGGGCATGGATGAAAGAGTTACGCCAACCAACTTGAAGAGCAACACAAAGCCGAGGTGCAAAAAGTCGTATGTCGTGTCGAGGTGCCTGGAAAAATGGATCGAGGATACGGAAGAGAATATTTATGCGCCGAGGACCCCAACGCGCAACACTTTGCGGAGGTCGTCCGATTCCGAATCATATTTTATTTCTCTCGTTTCCCCGGGTGGGGATCAAGCGGGCGGCGGGGGTAGAATTCGAAGCAACCGGAGCAAAAATGTTCAACGAGAATGTTCCGCGTTTATAAAAAGAATTGTACATTCAGCAGTGATCCGCATGCCTTCCCCCGACCCCATAGACCCAGAGTCGCCACGAGCTAGGAGCTAGGTTACTTTCGTGGCCGATTCGCAGGGACCGTAAGGAGAAGACCGGGTGGTGTCTTGATTCAACAACTGACTCGCCAGAAATACTTAGGATGAAACACCGATCAGGACTTCAGGAGCACTAGTGTCAAGTTAAGGAGAACCATTCCCCCGAATTCAATGGCACAAATGGCACAAACTATACATGAGAACTAGTCTTGCCGGTCGTCTCAGGGCAAGCGCGGGTGGGCAGAAAAGAGTCGCAAAGAACGCAGATCGCAAGAAGGATCCCTGAGGATAAGGCTGAACGAAAGGGAGATGAAGGACAAATCACTAGCTGCGACGAAGCTGAGACAGACGCGCTTAGCGCACGTAAAAATACCGCCACCCTTACCCGCACCCCGTCCGCGGACGATCCCGATTCAGAGCGCGGACGATGCCCTTGCAGCGCAACATCCTCGCCAAGGAAGGAGAAGGGCGCCGTCCTTTACTCGTTGTTCGTAACTCTGCTCGATATGCTCGACATGCACGGACGAATCCGAAGCAGGTCGTGCGCGGGTGGTGCGCGGTGGGTCAGGCGTCGCGAAGCATCCCGGCGCGGTCGCCAGTCGCCTGCGCCGACCCCCGCCCGCCCGCGCGTCCCTCTCCGCCTCGCGCCCACTCCGTCGCGCTGAGCAGGCTCTCATCTTCGTCTCCACCGAGGCGGACACCCCGTCCTGCTTCTCCTTCCTCACTCGTCATTTCGGGTATCCACGGTCCACCGCGCTTGCACTAACGCACTCCGCGCCGATTCAAGCGCACGCCCTTCGGGCCATGATCAGTGAATGATAGCACTGACACCCTCCGTAGTTTCACGTCAGGTCGAGAGAAACGGCAATACAGGTTTGAAGGGATATTAGACGTCGAGGGACGCGGGTGCAGCGGGTGCGCCGGCGAAGGGCGCGGCGAGGGGGCACAGCGGGTGCAGCGGCGAGGGGTGGGGGGTGCAGCGGCGAGAGCTAGGCGACTCCATGGCTGTCGCGTGCGCGCCGCGCTCGGAGCTACCGGCGCGCATGCGCGCCTGGGCGTTCTCGTTCGAGGGGGAAGGCATTCGAGGGCGAGGGCGGGGATGCGTGCATGTCGGGACGAGGGACGCAAGACGCGAGGGCTGAATACGGGATGCGGCCGTAGCCATGCGCACGTGAAGATGATTTGGGCGGGTGCGGGGCGCACAGGGGGATGCAGAGGTGTTGTCGCGCGTGCGGCATACGGCGCGGAACCGCGTGAGCTGGGTGCGGGGCAGATTCGCGTCACCCCCAGCACTGGCAGCGGTGCGGCTTGTGATGGAAAGGCTGCGCGTGGCTGTGAGTCAATGTAGCAGAAATCCAAGCATTAGTGGGTGGTGCGCACCGGTCCCTCCCATTCTCCTCTCAGACGCTACGATGACGCAGCCGCATGCGCCAGACGAGGCGCGCATTCGCGTCCGCGGGGCACATGCGGCTCGGACCGGGCGCGGTGTAGCTCTGTAGCCGTGTGTCGTGGGGCGCGGGAGGGAAGTGAGTGGACGGCGAGTGAGGAATAACGGTGTGGCACGCACACGACTCGGTGGTATGTCTCCATAAGCACGCGACGAGCGGTCCGGGTCGAGGATGTGGGAGGCGACGCGGGGGAGGCGGGTCGGGACGTTATGCGAAGTCCAGGCGCCGGGAGGTGGGCCGGAGATTTGGATTGCGTGAGCGTCGATTTGTGCAATCATCAATGCCAATGTCTTGCCGGTCGCCGGACTCCGGGAGGTCGTCTCAGAGGCAAAGGCTGGAAGAAAAAACTCGAAAAGAACGCAGCACGCTGAAGGATCTCTGAGAACCAAACCGAACGAAAGAAATAAAGGAGAGACTGGCTGCAGTGAAGCACGACAGACGCGTTAAACGCACGTAAAAAGGTTGGGGCTGTGCTCTTCGCTGCCGGCGGCCATCAACTACTGCCGGAGGTTGCCGGAGACTCATCGGTCTGGCTCGCGGCATTTGGTTCGAAGACAACGAAACCTAGTAGATTTATGCCGATTCGTCCTAGGATCCGAAGCCTTTTCTGCCTCCTTCCTAGTTTCAAAGTATTCAGTCGTGTTCAAGTTCAACCAAGGTTCAATCGGCGTGATGGGAATTGAAAAAGTGGACGACTTTTTGAATGAAAAAATATCCTCTGCTTCTGGCCATCTTCCGGGGCCCACGACGTCTGAAATCACGGCTTTCGACCCCGAACCAATGCATTTTATAATTAGTCGGCGGAATGGCGACATGGTGGGAAGGCCTTAACTACTTCGACCCCAGCGCAAATTCCGTTGCGTAGGGTCAACGGCAGCAGCTGACAGGTGAGATCGGAGACATTGCGCTTCCGTAATGAGGACTTCAGCGATTGATTAAAGAGGCTTTGAATTCGGGGTGAGCCTCCGACCCGGAGTCCAATCCCATACAGCGACAAGAGTATAATAATACCCCCGTCTACGTTGTGGCAGAGCCGGATGGCCGGTGTGTGGAAACTCAACCACACGCTGCTTTCGGCTTCGAGCCATTTTATTATTCTTTTACTTACATGATTTGTTTGGTTGGTAAATATGTGCCCACAGGGCCACGCAATCAATCTCCACCTTTCACGCTCATACGTGCGAGCCAGTGCGGCCTAGTGCCGAATAACAATTGTAGCGCGCTTTGCGGCAGAGCCCACTAACTTAGGAGGTAAAATCTTCCATTCTATCAACATTTTATTCTATTTCTTGCAATGCAATAGGTGGATCATATAATCCAAGCTCCGATGGCTCGGTAAATGAACCACAGCTGCCAATATTTCTGCGGGGAGCTCCAGCAAAAACTTGTGCACCTATCTCTCCCAAGGGAGGAATTTAATCTGATACTCACTAGGCCCCAACTGGAATCCCCCAGTTCCGTGTCTGCAACACCAGCATTGAAAGTCCAAATAAATTTAGCAAAGTCCAATGATCAACACTGAAGACATCGGGGAGGAAAGTTGAATCTCGTGTAAGAATGCATCATCAATTTGGGGTAGGAGCCATTGAAAAAAAGTAAGTGCCTGTCTGTAATTCTGAATGAAGCCAACATATGTTTGGATAATCATCGGGCTCGGCTCACACCAGACACAAAAATCGCCCGGGAGCAGCGCAAAGACGAAATAGAGAGAGAACACTTTGGCCAAAATCCATCCCCAGCACAGTCTGAGAATGCTGTGGGTTGGATTATATGGATACAAGTTTTGCCCGTGGAATGCACGGTTTGTGTGACTAAGGATATAGGGAAAGTGTCAACAAGAATGATAATTAATGGCAGATATGCGTGAGGAGTGGGGAGGAATATCAAGAATGCTGCACCAGCGGCAGATATGCCTTCGACAACGTGTCTTGAGTGGGAACACGAAAGTGATGCACGATCACATGCCTTGATGGAACGCGGTTCCTCGTTGGCTCGTTCACGATGGACGCTTGCAACAGAGGCAATTTCTGCTATCCACGTAAATGTTGTAGAAACATGATATAAACCGGGGAGATCTTATGCTATAATGCCAGGAATCAGACATAATTATTTTGGAAAGTTAATATGGGTGCTCACATTTGGATTTGGATGTGCGGCGACCGGTCACAGGGGCTGCCGATGTGACAAGGAGCTTTTGTCTACTGCGGACCGGCGTCTGAGGATGTAGAATGTAGAATGCACATGAGCATTTCAGAGGTGTGGGAGGACCGCCAAAGGACTGGTGGAGGAAGAAAATTCCCCTAGAACCGAGGTGCACGTCAGTCATGTGAACCAGGGGAAACAAACAAACCTACCCTGTCCATCCGCTTGCGGGGAACACTCTTGGGGGCAACAACTTACCAGGGACGTTGAGTCTCAGTTGCAGGTGCAACCATATTTCGGATGAGAGCTGCATTAGCTCTCTCTTTCCTTTCGAGCCGAATATAGGAATCTTCCTTAAGTTTAGTCTCATCCTCTTCCTCGGAACTCCCCCTGGTTGCGTTGAACAATGTTTTGAGCTCAGATGTTGCCGTTGTCACCTCAACCCCTGTACCTGTGTGAATGATTGTTTGAAGAGCTAGATATCAGTGCCGTTTTGCTTCCTGAGCTCTGACGGACCTCCTCTGACTGACAGCAAGTTATCTTACTCTTTGGGAAGCTGTTCAAGATCAGCACTCTCAGTTGAATCTAGATCAAGCCAGCTTCCAATGATTTTACCAAATTGAGCTTCCAGACACGGCTGCATGTTGAATTTCTTGGGGCTTGTATACCATCAGCCAGCGCGAGCACTACCAGATGAAATTGAATGTTCTTGAAAGCCTTAAATGAACAAAGGAATTGTAACTCAATTGGCTGTGTTGAGGGCTTAGCTTCAGAAAATCCATCATCTCTGCAACATGTCTGCCTGGTGCAATTCATCTGTGAATGTCTCTACCTATGTATGGGCATTAACTCCAGAGCCGGGTGGAATGATTGACAAGGGTTAAAGCAGAGTTTTGGTTGAATTCTTATCTCATTTGAACGGGAGTGTTGACAACCACTTTGGGGGAGATCAATTGGGATTGAAGGTTTGTTTGAGATAAATATCAAGAAATACATGCCCTAGATGTCAGTTGAATGCCAAATACCTTTCATAATATTTGACCTGGTTGAATTTTGCAAAAATGAAAATGAAAAGAAAATTGCGCATGAGGGGACTCGAACTCATGCGCAAAATCGCAATGTTTGGCTCTGCTTGCCCGTGGGAAAGCTACATTTTGGCGGACGCTCTGCACCATTAGGGCACTACAGGACCCACTACCTAAAGTTAGTGGGCATTCCAGTGCCCCCTACGTGCCCAGTATCGACCTACGAAACCACGAAAGTGCGCACCTCGGCGTACAAACCCCTCGACATCCTCTTTTCACGCCTACTTTTGCACGCATCCACTTTTGCCACCTACCGTCTCACTCAATAAGGTCGACTTAATCATCCTACCCGCGGCCTCTCTTCCATATCCATTTCCTACGAATCCTGCTCTAAATCCGACGGACTGCCGACCCTTTTCCAGAACCTACGCACCGGGAAACTCCCTCTACTACAACGTCACGGCGGAATACACATGTTTTTAAAGCGCGCTGTAGGGAAACAAAAAATGCGGATGTGCGGTCGTGGAACGGGTGCTGCTTCAGTCCCTGTTTGCAGGCAAAGGCCGCAGGGTGAGGGCGGGGTTTCGGTTTCCGCGCTCGCATTAGCCCTAAGAAGTGTGAGGACCTTGGATGGGATTAGTTTTCAGGGATTTTCAATCATATCACGCTAATCCGTGTCCTTCAATCATTTTTTCTTGGGGTAATCTTTCCGAGCCGCAGAGTTAGTCGGCTTGCAATCAAAGGAACACAAGTCGTTTGGGAGGCACCAGCCATATTAACCTCGGCTTTCTTGGAAATATAACTTTACGGTGAAGAAATTGGTTCCGCTAGAAGTCCAGACTGGATTTGGATCATGAGTACTGCTGAACTTCCGAGCCAACCAATCAGGGAGGACGACTTTGAGATACGGACGACGACTGAGCGTTAACCCTCGTTCACACTTGGGGGCTCTGTGGGACGGACTTTGAAAAGTACACTGGCTGATTTGCTCACACACAGAGGCCCTCAAAAGAAAGCCAAATTCAAGATGAAAAACCCTGTAAGCTGCTTGCCGGTTGACTTGAATCACGCCGCTCGTCACCAACCAACCACATAAGTAGCTAAAGGACACTGGCCACTCGAGAGTTCGCGAAAACCTTATTTGTTTTTGTTAAAAGAACGATACGGACCCAGTTTTTCACAAACAGAACGTCAGTTCTGATTGTGCTTAGGGTACCAAAAATGTCGCGAATCGGCTTATATAATCGTGCACTTAGTCATCCTTGTCTTGTGACTCAGGGGTCCTCGCTCAATTCGCTTGCTCCTAGCTCTATAAGTCTCCAGGCTTGTGCTTTGCCCTGGCTCTTCTCTAGCTGAACTATCTTGTAGACCACCCCCAATTTCCTTCTAGCAACGGAATCGCAAAACCAACCAGATTCAGCCTGAGGCTGAGACTGTTACAGTCCTGGTCCAGACAGTCCGGCACGTGCCTTGCCTCTCTCTGTTCATATCATTTCGTCCGATTCACTAATTGCCTCAGGTATTTAGTTTCCTAAACTCTTCATTCACTGTACATGTGTTATCAACTCTTCTCGATGTTCTCCCGTCGTCAAATGACACTGAGCAAAGACAACAATTTAAACGCACGTGCCGCTTGGATGGCATGCCCACAACCTCAGCATCTGGCTTCCATATGTTCACCATGCCCACAATTTTTAGAAGACTCCGGACGACTGTGAGTGATGCTGATTTTTGCACTGGACATGAAGAGGCAGGGAGTCTGCGCCATGGGTCAGTCAACTTCTCGATCTGCGGCCACGGTGGCAAGGCCTCCGAGCCTCCTTCTCTCGAGTATACAAGGTCACCACTGTTTATCCCACCGCTCTCTCGGAACCCCCTCTTCTCCTATCCTCCCTCATCCATTTATTACCTGATTTGTCAACTGGACGTGCTCGTGCACAGCTCGCGTCTTCACCAACGCTGATGCATCCGCGCGTTTTTAATTTATCACCCTCCTTCTCTGCTCGGACACTCGACCATCGTCACTCTAGCTTCGCAATCCCCAACCCGGCGCTTTTTCATTTCCGTTCCATTCCTCCGTTCCTCTCGTACTCTTCCTGTATCTAAGTCGTACCTCTTGGATGAATCCCCTGTGCGTTTGCCAGGGTCTTTCGCTACATTTCCCACCTGACGTCGAAGACAGCGTCATTCTAACAGCAAGCACACCTGGATAAGCTTCTAATTCTTCGTTCCAGTCCCGTGTAAGCTCCCGTTTGTATCATGCTCGTGTTAAGCTCACAGCCAATCACTTCAACGGCGCAAGCGGGCATTTCGGGGAGAACTAAAGGCAAAAGGGAGGGCATTTTTGGGATAGATGTCTGAGTATTCTTGGTGTGCCTTCGATTTAAATGCACACTGTAGCAATCTATTTGTTGTTGGTAGATTTCCGTCAATGGTGCAGTAAACCCTTTACTTCAAGTTGTCTTGAGACTTCGAGCTCAATGCCAGATGGCGAAACAACTGAAAAGAAATCTAAAAATTGCTCATTTAATAGACACCTAGGATACTATTTATCTGTTTGTGCCCCGCCGCTTGCCGGCTATTCACTTTCATTTAAAATATAGGCTAGAGGCGGGACCAACCAAGAACGTAATATCCCCATAAGGGAATATCTATCACGTGGTGCTAATCAAACGCGTCGCGTCGCGCAATAAGTTGAACTAGCAGGGTGGAACTCATCCTCTAAGCAATTCGGAGGATACAGGAAGTCATATTACTGTTGAATACTTCCCTCAAGATTATCAAAAGGATGTCCAATTTTTTTTGGTTGTGTTTGATATTGAAAGTGGACTCGGAGATTATTCTGCCAGCACAGTGTGCACGGCACTGAACCGGATACAGGCTGTATATTTCAGGGCATAGAAAAATACTACGATACCGTTCATTTCTACATACGATACAGAAATTCTATAAATATAAGTCTTTCCCTCACTGTGTAGACAACTCTCATCATCAAACGAATCCGTGCAAAAACCCAACGTCGAGCCAATGATCCAGCCACTTGTTTACCTCGTCTTCCTGGATCTGAAGAAGACAAGGATCGGACAAGGTCGCCGAGACCACCAATGCTCGTTTTAACGATACAACTGGCTCCAAGCCCATTGATTCCGTCGCGGGGCGAGATATCGAGGGAGCTAGTGTGCCCAGACGGAAGAATTCAAGCAAAGTAGCGGCTTTGTCTTGTTCGTCAGATATTCCACCATGGATCAAGTTGTTGTCGGCTTCCAAACCCTCCAGCCCTTTGAACCATTCCGCATAAGCGACTAGTGGGACATCCATGCGCCGTGCGATGGGTGACAGGATGGCGTTCCAGGTTACAGGACGTGGATGGACAAGGTGGAGGATCCCAATGGCTCGCGTATACATTTCCAGGATCACTTGAGCTGCGGCATCGACCTGTATCCAGGAGGTGGGCTAGAGTGCCGATCAGCAGAGCGAATGATCACAATTGAGCCAACGACTGACGTCTGCACCATCAGGCAAACATCTGAGAAACTGCGCAGATTTGACGAGGGCTGGGAACCACTGTGAACTGCTCCATACACCGCCATTTCCCCCTGAGAGCTGCCCAACTCGAATAATTGTGGTGCGCAGGGGCGAGGATTCTTCTACTAGATGAATCATTTGTTCTGCAACCCATTTCGACTGCAGATAGCCAGAGAAATGATAGACTTCGGATCTGGTATTCTTTACCATATCCAGTGAAATTGGTGCTTCCGGCGCAGATGTGATGTAATCGCTGACTGGATCGTGTTCGCATTGAGTACTATATAAACCGCATATGGAGGGATACAACTCACAACGACAAACACCTATGGTGCTTATGAACGTGAAGACTGGCAACGCCGCCATCTTGGAATTGAGCGCGAGCTGGAGGAGGCTTTTCGTACCATGGAGAAGATCTCCAAACGCAGAAAGAGGTACGCCAAAGTCATCTGTTTTCCAGGCTGTACCGGGAATATAAGCACACACTTGCACTGATCGAGATTGGCTACGTACCGCAGTGGATGATGTGCGTCACCGATGTGTGGAGCTGTAGGTTGTAGTTGGTTTCCAGTGTAATGAAGCGACAACTGAAACTACTGACCACGTTCAATAGAGCCGCTGGGAAACCAAAATCAGGCTTTTCCATATAAGCCTCCACGAGGTGTACCCTCGGTGACTCGACCAGTTCAGAGTCAATATCCTCGCGTTCGAATGCCTCCTGTTGAAGCGTAACGAGCGTTTTGGAACCCTTGTGTCGGACCAAGGCGTAGATCAGCTGCACGCTGGGATCATGAGCAAGCTCCTCGAGCAAATGAGCTCCCAGGGCGCCAGTTGTTCCGGTGATCAGTACCGTCTTCAGCCCCGGTATGTCTGTGGTCGCGACATGGGTCGCTGGCGAGGACTGAGATGACGCAGTGTCCAGGGGTACTTGGTACATGGCGACGGCTTCCTCCATAGCGGACATTGCGCGATCCATAATCACCGCAGAGATATTGTTGGAGGGATCTACTGAAATCTCCGGGTTCGTATTGGCCCCTATCCTGTCAAGGAGATCCTGCACAGTGGTGTTCGCCAGCAGTTGAATCTGGTTAATCACGAATCCAAACTCCTTTTCCAAGGTGAAAGAAAGTCTGGCGGCGAGCAGTGACTCCAAACCGTAGGAGGTGAGAGGCACGTTGAGGAGCAACTCTGTGCGAGATACATCGAGATATTTGTCGAGGAGAATATCAATGAGTTTATGAGTCATGTCGACGCCGCTTCCGGAGACAGGTGCGACCTGTGTACTGGAGGATACCAGGTGCCCCATGAGTGGAGTCGTAGCCATGGTTTGGCCGAGTCGGTTCCAGTCAAGCTCGGGAACATAGAGCCAGAAATCGCCACCATTTCTCAATTGCAGCATGGCGTCTTCCAGCCATTGCATCATTTCTAGTCGAATATATCGTTAGGATGCGCGAGTATCTTGGAGGTGGTAAAACTCACCTGGTACTGTGTTATTCCATTCCTTGTTGAACTTCCTCGAAGTGACAATGAGCGATGTGTCCGCGATGGGCGGGCAGACAAATGCGAATGCGTTCTTCGCGTCTCTTACAGCACCGTCGACCACTGACTTGGTTCTAACGGAATGTTCAGTTGTGAATCCGGCAAGTCCGCAATACCACGTACGCTCCATAATTCGTTTGACCTGCGTTCCCAAATGCGGCGGTAACGGACGAGAAAACAACCAGGAAGTCCAGTTCAGTGACTTCTACTGCACTTTTCAGCGCATCCCAGACGTGCGAAGTTGCTCCACGGAGCGCTTCGAAGTCGTCGGATGACAAATTGGAAAAGATTCCATCTGCACTGGCGGCAGTCATGAGCAAGCAGCCGGCTAGAGGGTAGGACAGCGAGTCGATTAGCTCTCGAAGTTGTTTTTTATCGCTAGCGTCGATTTTCGTGAGTTGTATATCCAGGTCTGGCCGTGTAGAAAGGTATGTGTAGACGCGCAAAGGCCATTTGTTGGATTCGAGATGGAGGTTCGACTCGCCGGAGCGAGAGGTAAGTATGATCTGACGGGCTCCACGCTGAGAAAGACGATCAGGTTTTCTCCAAGTGAAGATTGACTGCATGAAATACCTGGTACATCCACAACGCCACATGCGGTCCCAGACTTCCGATACCCCCGATTAGCAGGTAGCTTTTATGGGGATCGAACGAGATGACGGCCTCATCAGCTCGGACCTTGACCATCGCTGCTTCAGCGCCGATTGAGGAACTCTCCTCATTTTGGACTTCCTGATCAGGAAGTCCAAATTCAACATGCGATCGGTCTATCGATGCCATGGAAATGAGTGGGAGAGCGGCATGCATTGCAGCTCCTATTGTGCAGGGCTCTTCCCTAATGATATTCGCCAGGGACCGTTCCCCGGAATTCCAGAGAAAGATCCGACCAGTGCTTTCCCGCAGCAATGTTTGGCAGATCTGGATCGATCCAAGGTCCTCGTACCCAGAAATGATGAGATCGAAGACACCCTGGCCCAGACGGGAGAGTTGCACCAATGTCATGCTTGACTCAACTTGTACCAAGTCAGCGTGGCGCCGGGTATAGATCTTGGATACGGTTTCCCCCACGATCGAGTCGCAGTGAGTGAGGAGAACCCGAAGGCGCTGGAACCGCTCCTCGTGACTGAAGACGGCAGTCGTCGGTGCTAGTGCCGCGACAACGAGTCCTGGAATCATTCTCGGAGGACAGGCGGTTGAGTCCTTCATCCGAAAGACAAGCGCGGAGTCAATTAACAGCACATTACCCTTATCTCTTCCCAGCGCTATCCCTCCGACGAAGGTATGGACGGGGAACTCGTCACTGGTGGTTTGTATCACTCTCCCTGCAAATGCGTTTGGTCGGCCCTGGTCATTGGAATCTGCCTCCATCCACTGTTCGACGCAGAGCTGCAGGTGATCCGGTGGTAGAGATATCTCAGTGAGCGTATGTCCCGGAGATGCAGCAGTGGGATTCGGTGGATGACAGTCCGGCACCTGGACCAGTCGCGGAACCAGGATGGTTCCGTCACTGGCGACTGTAATCTCCATCTCGTGCATGGCAGAGGATGTGATCAGTTGCAACGCTTCAAACCTGCGATGATAGCTGTAGGATGTGGGAAATATCACAACTCTCAGCGTCCATGCCACCGACTCTTTTCGGAGTGACCTGGCGAGCCCGCTGGCTTCGTGGCTGTCACGACCCTCGGACGCTAGAATCCAGATATTCGAGGCTCGAGACCACTCTAATCCGCTGAGGAACCATTGAAGATCCATCTCGGCGCCTTCACGATAACGGTAAACGTGATCGGTCTCCTCGGAGAACAGGGACTGTAGTGGCTTTTGAAGCTCCGCACTGATGATGCGAATCTCCGACTCGGCACCGTCGGAAGTGTGGCGAGGGCCGAGGTGCGAGAAGCCGTACTGGAGCAAAAGCTCCTCCCAATGTTCGTTTGACATCTCAGTCATGTCCAATATCACAACAGCTCCGGCAGTATGAAGTAGTCTGGATGCAAGCGCCAGATCACTGTGCGGATCGGACGGCGTCGAAGGGACCATAATGGCCAGATCCATAGATTCTTCCATGTCGTGCCATTGAGTGGAGGAGTCGGGCGACGGGATAACCAACCGTCCATGGACATTGGTGTTCGTGACATCAAGCAACCGCTTCGGGCCGTTTAGAACATACGCAATTGACAGCTGGAGGTCCTGTGAGAGAACGCCAGAGAATAGCGTGGACAGACTAGGATTGTCTAAAGGGAATCTCAGAACTTTTCCTATGTCAAATAAGATCTACATACCTTCCGGAAGTTGAATGAAGATCTTGACCAGTTGTTTCCGATGCTCCTTCAACTGCGTGAGGTAATCCCTGACAAGTTGACTGATCTCCAGTTCGCCGCAGTGCTGATCCATCAGTTCAAGAAGTTGTGTAGAAGGTCAAAACTCACAAGCCGCGGCAAGTGTGCTTCGGGGCAGTCCAACGGCTGTCGGACGACATCGTAGCGGCACAGGGGCTTGGGAATGTGGTGCAAATGATGCCTGGCCATCTCGAATCCTTCAAGGGAGAAGATGGCACTGCCATCCTCATTGAATGTGCTAATATCGTAAATGACTCGATCTGAATCATCCGGTAAGTGGAGGCGTATGCGTACATTGAGAACCACGTACCCGGATACCATTCCCGCATGGTGCAGTGCGCATACATCAGTGATTGAATCAGGTCTGAGCTGGATTCGCGGTGAAGGACAAGTCTCTGCAAGCTCGACGGCAGATAGTAGACGTTGGGATCCAGATTGTGGTGGAATGCGCGCAGACCAGCGATGTGAAAGCATGCATCCATGATTGCTGGATGAATGACATATCCGACGTCCCTAACAATCTCTCAGTGATTTCATTAGAGGACTGTTTCGCATCCACCTACGAGGCAATGTCATCCTCAGAGCCTCGAATCTCAACAAGCGCTTCGTTGGAGTTGTACCAGACGTCTTGCACACGTTGGAACAATGGTCCATAGTTCAACGCGTACTCGAGATGCGGATAAATTGCTGGTAGAAGATGAGTACATATCGGAACATAAAGCCATTCAGTGCACTAACATTCGTGTGCTTCCGAACCACATCGAGCTTTGATTGCCGTCAGGTCGGTGGGTTCTTTCGGATGCGGGGGCTCGAATGAGAGAAATCCGTCGGCATGTAATATTGCGGAGTCGGACTGGGAAACATGTAAGCGCTGATCATGGAGCAGAAACATGACATGCATACCGACGCGATGGATTTCACTGTCCAAGAAGAACCGCCCAATTCCACCTGAACCTTGACAGGCTTTTCGGCTGCTAGAGAGAACATAGCCCGGAATTTGACCTGTATCAAACATGTGGCGCCAAACTCCAACACCTTATATATAATCGAAACCATCAACGTATGAACTAGTGCGAAAAGGGAAGTACGCACCATTTCCAGAAAGCCTGCGGCTGGCATGATTGCCTCCCCGCGAACAATATGTTGGGCCAACGATGGATGAGTATCCCGGTTGATATGGAGATAGCGGTGGTTTAGGGGGCCCAAGTGAGATTCAAACTGCTTCTGGATGCCGGGGGCCTCTGGGTACAGCGGAAAGCTTTTGCGGCTGAACGGATACTCGGGGTATGGAATGCGACTGTCAGGCCCGATCGCCTTTCTGAGTGCATGAACCCGATTGAAGTCAATCGAGTTGACACCCAGGGTCATCAGGCGGCCGAGAGAGTCCAGGAATGTCGGTAGTTCCACCTCTGCTGTACGAGCGCGTCGGGCACATGCAATTACTCTACTCGGATCACCCATAGTCACAGTGTCGGCGATGTAGGATGAAAGAACGGGATGTGGGGAGATTTCAATAAAGATCGCGTCGGGATAAGCTGTTGACGCGGCCTCCAGTGCCTGTGTGAATAGAACTGGATTGCGCGCATTACGCCAAAAGTACTCTGGACCCGGTGGGGAGGTGAGTGCGGTCCCTGTCAGGGTTGATATCACGGGCGTGGTTGCCGCACGAATGTCGTGGTGGTTGAATACTTCTGAAACCAGAGCATCATACTGGTCTCTGCACGCTTCCATCATCGATGAGTGAATTGGCACCTTAGTCTTCAGCTTCTTGGCAGAAATGCCTGCTGCAGTGGCAAGCGCGATGATTCGATCCAGCGCAGATTCTGATCCTGCAAGCGCAATAGCGGCCGGCCCGTTGTAACAGGCAATCTCGGCTGTCTCGGACTCATCCAAAGCCGCGAGTTGGATGAGACGCATTGCGTCACGACTATCACAGCCCAATGCCGCCATGGTGCCACCGAGTGACTCCATGCTGTTCAAGACCGATCCACGTGCAATGGCCAACTCGATGGCCATGGCTCTCGAGCCTGCCCCGGAGGCGCAGAGAACAGTGGTTTCCCCGGCTGAATGACCGAGTACGGCATCAGGTACGACACCGATCGACAGCAGGAGATCGTGCATGGCGAGTTGGAAGATCAGAATGGATGGAAGAGTAAGAGAAATGGGCCATGGCTCGGATATGTTGGACGCCTCCGCTGGCCCAAAGAGGCCGTAGTCATGAATTAATGACTTCTGGGTACTTGTGTGATAAATCTTATCCGACTCGATGACGCT
The DNA here is from genome assembly GCA_029204335.1 of Mycena vulgaris. NCBI lineage: Eukaryota > Fungi > Basidiomycota > Agaricomycetes > Agaricales > Mycenaceae > Mycena > Mycena vulgaris. The sequence continues at coordinate 14,212 of JARGYA010000072.1, read as the reverse complement.
CTGGCGAAAAGCGGGGAAAGTGGCGAAGAGCTGGCGCCCCACTAAAAAAACCATTTATCAGTGAGATATCCAGAAAGTAGGACCAAATGACATACTATCCAAGTATTGAGGGCCTTGACCAGAAAAAACGAACACAACCGACGGCGGTTTGCGTGGCACCAATGATACAGGAGGGAACTCTTGAAGTGAAGTATCCTTGATGCGGAAAAGGCTATGAGTTCTCCAGGTCATTTGACGTGCACGGCGACTGGACTCAATAGCCAGAGATAAGAGTTGAGACGGTTCTGATTCCAATCGCCGTGCCAAGGTCAAAACCTCCGCTGCAAGCTGCTTTGCTGAGCGGGGTGAGAGTCCACCAACAACCAGCATTACAATCTCCGTTTTATGAAGATCGTATTCTTCCATGCTGGCGGGTATATCAGGCGGACTCTCAAGAACCACATGAGCGTTTGCTCCCCCAATACCTGAGCTGGCAATGGAAACCAGTGATCTGAGTCCAGAGCGGGTGGACAGGGGAGTTGGGACGAGCGGCACATGGAGTTTGTAGAGGTCCCATGCAATTGCAGGATTACGGGTCGAAAGGTTGACATTTGGCGGGATCACCTTGTGCCGGAACATTGAAAGGACCTTGGACAGGGAGGTCAAGAAAGATGCTAGTTCAGTGTGCCTGATACGTATATTGTCAGCACCGATGATGGCCGCGGAGAGAGCAAATCCGTACCCGACATTGCCCTTTACACTGCCGATGGACAATGGATCTGAACGGCTACAATGTTCACCAACCCAGTTAGCCTCGATGGGATCTCCTCGAGAGGTTCCTGCAACAATGTCAGTGTAAGTTGGATGTTCAACTGCTATTGGGTAAAATACCTGTTGCATGGCATTCGAAATAATCCAACTCCTTCGGTGACTTTGAAGCACGCGCGAATGCCTTCAACATGGCTCGAGATTGGGCCGCGGCGACAGGGACGTTTGGTGGCGCGGCTGAACCCGTTGCATTGATTGCCGTCCCTAAGATCTTGAGACTCGTCATTAGCATTCATACATCAAATTGGCTATCATTTACGGTTCCATAGATGACATCCCCGTCTGCCATGGCTTTGGAAAGAGGCTTGACGACGATGGCTACGACCGCTTCACCACGAGAGAAACTAAGATTCATTCATATTTCAGTGGAGAATTTGAGAATGTACTGGAGGCTTGCTCACCCATCGGCACTGGCATCGAAGGGTTTGCATTTTCCATCCTTTGCGAGAACGTGTCCTCCACTGTAGTTGAACCACTCGGAGAATCTGGACGTTATTCTTCAGTCGATATGCAACTCACGGTTGGAAAATACATACTGGTAATTGAGTTGACAGCCTGCCACAACGGCGGCATTGCAGTCACCAGAAAGTATCGAAGTGACGGCTAGATGCAACGCAGTACAACTGGCACTGCATGCGGTATCGCTTGCGATCGATGGCCCCTCAAGATCCAGATGGTAGGACACTCGATTGGCCATCATTGAAGGAGCGGAAGCAAATGAGCCTTGAGCGTCGAATTCATTCTGAGAGATAGTAAGCGCGTTGATGAGATGATCTGAAGATGAATCTCACCGGTTCGCTGACCGTCGCCAATTCATACATTGTGCCACTGACAAAGCAGCCCACATTTTGAGAACGATAGTCGATCCCGGAATCAGCAAGTGCAAGGAAACAAGTCTCAATCAGCTTGCGGGTGCTAGCTGCCATGGCCCTGGCGTCTTTTCCAGACACTCCAAATTCGACGTTGTCAAAGAGATCAATGTCCTTGAGGAATGACCCCATTTCCGTGGAGATTTGACCCAGGTTGAAGCCTTTCCAACTGCCGCCACGAGTATGAGCGAGGATAATATTGAGAATTATGGAACTTACGCGTCAATATTCATTCTGTATGCCGGTAGCTTCTCATATGATTGCCCTCGATTCAACAGAAATTCGAAGAAGGATTCATGCCCGAGATTCTTCGGGGTTCTGTCTCCGCCAGGTATCTCAGCCGAGATACCGACCTGTCGACATGAGCTTGAAATGAGGGAGCTTGAGGAATATGCACATACTATAGCAATATCTTGAGGCATCTTCGAATGTTCAGTTTCTGAAGTGGGAGTAAGCAAGTTGTGCAAGAGGTCCCCTAGCGTCTAATACTACGGCATCGTTGGGCAAAAATAGAACTTCCGCGGTTTCCCAGCCCAACTCGGACGGACTGGCTTCCGTGGGAGGTCTTCCTTCCTACGCGATAGATGCCGCTAACGGAGGACCATCTCATTCGAACTCGAGCACGGCGTTGGCGGGGATGGGCGGCGAACTGCAGTTTCCCAGCCCGACTCGGACGGACTGCCAGTGGCTTCCGTGGAGACGTTGAATGACTCCCCGCATCTTTGATCACCATTGCCCTGGAGCATGCAGAATGAGGCAGAATGTCCATTCTAATCCATCGGAAGCTGTTACTGCCACTGGACGCGGGTAGACCGGGATCTACGACAAGTACGTCCGAAGTCCGATTCGGTCCGAAGCAGTGGGTGGAGTACCGTTACGGTACTAGTCATCAGAAATTCAGAATGTTGTCAGATGATTTCCAGCATTCCCAATGGAGCGCCCAACCTAGGCATATGGTACGCTCATCGTGTGCAAGGATCATCAACCTTCCGCCCACACCAGAAGCCTGGTTTCAGTTCACGTTTCCGTGCGCCCAGTGTACTGTCCAATAGCCTGCCGCTCCAGAGGCGATGCAGTCAAGCTTGACAGCTCCCTATTTGGACAAGGCTGGATTTAAATTTCGAGTCGCGGCAACGATAGATGCCGCTAACGGAGGACCTTCTCATTGGAACCCCGAACACGGCGTTGGTTGGAATGGGGGGCCCACTTTCAAATGATGAAACACGGAGGACCTTCTCATTGGAACTCGAACACGGCGTTGGTTGGAATGGGCAGCCCGCTGTCACCTACGACACATGAGGTGCGCCCACAAATGATGAAATTCAACCATCCCGTGGCTCACCAAATGATGGCATGGCACTATCAAAGGACTCCGGGAGTAATTCTTCGCGCCGCCGTCCGCGGCTTGCGGCGGTAACTTCTCGGCGTTCTGGAATTGAACCATCCCCTGGGTCACCAGACAACGCACGACAGCGCACGACGCCAGTAACCGACTCCGGGTTTAGTTTCACGAGACGGAGAGATGTATCAAGATGAAGAAGAAGCCAGCTGCTTAGATGGACACTGCCAGGCTACTGCCAGCTGAAGATTCTCCTTCTCCGCAGTCTACGTTACGATGGAGATTCTGTCAACACTAGGCAGTACCACTGGGACAGGCCCTCGGTCACTCGCGCATATGTCCTTGATTTTACTTCCGCAGCTACAGCAGCTGTACGGTCCCATCCCAGAGCTATCACATCAGCCTTGGTACGACGAGTTCAAGATTGATTGATTGGTTGCATACCAGGCAGTATTTCGATTTGGCAGTCCACTCCACCGCTACCGACTTGCAAGTGGCATATGTGTGCTGATGTGAGATCGCGGAATTCATACCCGTATTCCGCAGGCTCGCACGAGCAGCAGCCGACGGATATTTTGACGCCATCACGTGCCTTCGCGCATTGGGTGTTCAGGAACGAAGCACGTTCCAAGTACTACAAGACTCTCAACATTTTACGGCAAGATAACAACCTTAGTACCATTTATGACCCTCCAATGTTCACAAATATATATATACTTTGAAAGACACCACCTGCACGCTCGTGCCGTGCTCAAGGAATGTGTCCGGAATGGGCATTGCGATGAGAGAGATAAGATAATCATCCTTGTCTATTGACTTTCTTCCACTGTGGCCGCAGAAGTTGAATCCTCCATGAAGAATGCAACTGCCACACCGAGGAGGCACGTAAAGGCAAAGAGAAACCAGAACCCAGCAGAACGACCAGAGTAACCGGTTGCGCCGCCATGGTGCTCCTGAACAGTCGTCTGGATCGAGGTGATAATGGCTGCCCCAGTTGCAGAGCCAAGCTCCAGGAAGCAGTTGAATACTGCCCCTACAGTACCGGCCTCGGATGGAGGCGTGACTGCAAAGATTGCGACACTGGATACACAATGAGAGGTGTTTTGTATGTTCGGACTCGGTTCTTACTTTGAAGCGCTGAAAGTTATCGCAACCCCGGTTGTACCAATGAGGAATCCAGGGAATGTAAACCGCCAGTAATTGTGTTCTGAGTTGGCGAATGGAAGTAGAGCTGTACCGCCGATGGCAAGTGCCAAACCCAGCAGAATATTATATTTCAGCCGCAATACCTTTTGAAGAACCTCGGCAACGGCAACACATAGAGTCCCCATGAGACAGACAGGCAGGCTGAAAACGAGTGAGCTTATTGTCTTATGTGATACGTGAAGTAATATCCCACAAATGAACCATGGTGACAATCGAGGACCAGCCGTAGACCTGTTGCCATAGCCAGGCAAACTCGAGATAGATGATACCCCACCAAAAGAAAGGAAGCAGTCCACAAGAAGCCAAAATTCCGAAATTTGAGTAGCGCCACATGTGCGGAGGTCTATGATTTCATGTTCAGGGTTGAAAGGAGAGATAAACGGATACTCACAGAGCGGCATCAACAGGCACACGAGTCTCCCAGATAAAGAACCCAAATATAAATGCCACTGCCAAAATCAAGCTTGCAATGACCTGGGCTGAACGCCATCCTGAGATAGACCCAGAAGTCACGGCGAACACAAAGAGGATGAGACCGACTATGGAGAGTAAGTCCTTCAATACAACTTGGAGACCAGAGAGTCACTTAACTTGTAAGCATTGTAATCCCGACAAGGTCCAGACGCTCGAATGTCTTTTCTCTTTGGTAATGATCATTGTTGTGACGGGGTATAAAGAAGAGGGCCATAGCTGCAACGGAAATCGACACAATTGCAATGAAGTAGAACACCCATGGCCAGCTAGCGTAGGTGACCAAGACCGCGCCAATAATCAAGCCTATCATCCGGAGTTGCGTGAATCATTTCAAACCACGGCGAGACACGAACCCAGAACTGTTGACTACTTCAGTATTCAAGTATATCATATATTGACTCAAGACGTACTGTTGCCCAATGCCGTCGTTGCAGCAAATGTCAGGACTGCCCTGGACTTCTCAGCGGGTTCCGGAAACATGGTGACAATAAGTTGTAATGCAGATGGCACAGTAAGAGCCGCCCCTGATACAATTTTGTAAGGCCACCGAACAGGACTCAGATGAGCGTGTACCTATTCCCATTAGAGCTCTGAGAACAATAAGTGGGACTTTGCTGCGCACAAAGCCTGCGCCAAGGGCCAAGAGACCCATAAGAGCCGCGCCGGACACAAAGACATAGGCTAAGATTCAAAAGGGTCTGAGAAGAATGTCTGTAAATGATAATTTTAAACTTACTCGCGTTGTAGATATCACTCAATCTTCCGCTCTACGCAATAGTCAGCCCTCATCGCAAAACATGACGGATGTCAATCACCGTCAATAAGAATGCGGCAAAGGTAAGCTGATATGCACTCAAAAGCCAGACTGAGTCGCTGTTCGAGATACTGAGCTCTGTTGCGATTGGCGGAATTGCGGTGAAAAGCGCCGAATTGTTGAATGTATCAAGGAACTGGGCAAAGCAGAAGATGGTAAGTAGGAGAGCCTTCCGACCAAAGGGAAGCGTGGCCAAAGGGCTAGGGATGCCGCCTGGAACCGTCCCACTAGCGGTAGTTCTCTGAGATGGGTCCATCGTGGTTGAGCTGGGGAAGGAGCTATGCGAACGATACGAGATGTCATAGGGTAATCGGACAATCTGTTCGGCTCAAGTTCGGCTTGTCAATTGGGACCCGGCCTACCAATACTTGTACACGCAGTCAAGGACCGTGATCATCATTTTCGGGAACATCGGTATCCGGGAATCTGGGTCGCAAATGCGTTTTCGACTATCCTCCATTCATCCGCACCGAACGGCACTGAAGTCTGACATCCCAGATCGATGTAAGTGGCAGATTCCTTGGGCCGCTCCTCCCATTTTCTTTCAACCACCAAGATGCCTCACGCGTGGTCCCGAAAGCATACCACAATGACCGCGATTTTCACCACAGGGAAAGGAGACACTGTTCTCAGGAGAATAGGGATCCCCCATCCGTCAAAGGGAGAAGTCCTTGTCAAAATTGCAGCAGCAGCTCAAAACCCCACGGACTGTATGAAGACTCTTTATCAGTGTCCACACTCTGCTAATATAACTCTGTAATAGGGAAGACAATACTGAACCACCAGAAATGGGGATCCATCGTCGGCGTTGACTTCGCGGGAACCGTAGTGGAGATCCACAGTGACGTCCCGACGGAGCTTGGTATTAACATTGGCGATCGGGTCGCTGGTATGGTGCATGGTTGTCAGTGCAATCTCGTCGCTCCAATTCAGTATTGACTCTCTGTGACAGCGGTAAAGACGAATGGTACCTTCGCAGAGTATACCGTCGCTCTCGCACATATGTTGATCAAGCTCCCCGAGGCCTGGTCTTTCGAACTGGGAGCACAACTCGCAAATGCTGCATATACTGCCTGGCAATGCCTCTATCAGTCACTTAAACTCACTCCTCCCAATGAAGTGAGTCCCGACTTCAACGTCAACTGCAAGCCAGCCCAGAATCGCGATATTCTGATCTGGGGAGGCTCGACAGCCGTTGGGATGTATGCCATCCAGCTTGCCAAGCTGAGCGGCATGCGAGTCATAACCACGACGTCTCAGGCAAATTCACATATTGCCGAAGCCATGGGAGCGGATGCAGTCTTCGACTATACAGACGCGAAGGCAGGCGAGAAGATTCGTATATTCACTCGAGGGACCTTGCGATACGCCGTTGACTGTATTAGCGAAAGGACGACTCCCTTCCAGGTTAGTAGTGCTTTGAGCACTGCGGGAGGGACAATCGCAATCCTGAACCCCTATGTGAGCCACAAGACCGGAGTTGAGGTGATATACTCGCTGGGGTACACTTTTCTCGTGGATGTGAGTCCGCCATATTCATTTTCGACAAATCATTAACCACCGTCCTTCGCAGCCGTTCACGTTTCCAACGGATTATACACCGAGTATGGAGGACTATCAGCTTGGTCTTCGCGCAAACAAAACCATCACCATCCTTCTGCTTCAAGAACAGCTGAAGCCAATTCCAATCCGGATCATGCCCGGTGGGCTTGCTGGCGTGTCGCAGGGCCTTTCATACATGAGGTCCGGGAAGGTACCAGTTATTGACATTCAGTATCATTGAAGCTCATTCCCAGTCTAGGTGCGGGCCGAGAAGCTGATATATTGTATATCTGAGACTACAGAGCTTGGAGGTATCACTATCTGACATACACGTCGATCCCATATTCATAGCACCAATGTGCTAGTCTCCCGTCCATATGATTTTATGACAGTCGAGAAAATCTTAATATGCAGTCTGATTTCGTTGGCATCTCCGGGCTAAGGATGGACACGGGTACCTTCGGGCCTACCCGTACCCGGACCCGTAAAAACCGTACCCGTGTACGGGTCGGGTCTAAAACCCGTACGGGTTACCCGCGGGTCCTCAACGCACCCTCGGGGCCCCAAACCCGTCGGGTATACCCGCGGAATTTCCAGCATAAATAATATTTTATTGTCAAATACGGTGCGGTAAAATGTAGACTACTCGACAATCTCAACATTTTCATTTCCCGAGTTATCTGCGTCTCATTTCCCGAAACCCTAGTGGTGACCCAGGGGATGGTTCGATTCCCGAAGGCCGAGATGTTACCGCCGCAAGCCGCGGACGGAGGCGCGAAGAATTACACCCCAGTCCTTTGGCGGTGCCATGCCATCATCTGGTGAGTCACGGGATGGGTGAATTTCATCATTTGTGGGCGCACCTCATGTTTCGTAGGTGACAGCGGGCTGCCCATTCCAACCAACGCCGTGTTCGAGTTCCAATGAGAAGGTCCTCCGTATTTCATCATTTGAAAGCGGGCCCCCTTCTTCTTCATCTTGATACATCTCTCCGTCTCGTGAAACTAAACCCGGAGTCGGTTACTGGCGTCGTGCGCTGTCGTGCGTTGTCTGGTGACCCAGGGGATGGTTCAATTCCAGAACGCCGAGATGTTACCGCCGCAAGCCGCAGACGGCGGCGCGAAGAATTACACCCGGAGTCCTTTGGCGGTGCCATGCCATCATCTGGTGAGTCACGGGATGGTTGAATTTCATCATTTGTGGGCGCACCTCATGTGTCGTAGGTGACAGCGGGCTGCCCATTCCAACCAACGCCGTGTTCGAGTTCCAATGAGAAGGTCCTCCGTGTTTCATCATTTGAAAGCGGGTCCCCCATTCCAACCAACGCCGTGCTCGGGGTTCCAATGAGAAGGTCCTCCGCTAGCGGCGTTTATCGCGTAGGAAGGAAGACCTCCGCTCCGGTACTGTTCATCCTCTACTGGAGTTCGGCCGATGTTGCCGATGTCGCAAAATGAAGCGTAGTGGAGCAGGGGCAATTCGATCCATACAGATTGTGTGTGTGTGTGCAGGGGAGTTGACAGCGGGGTCACCTGTTGTAGCCAACGTCCACGAGAAAGTTCTCTGTTACTGTATCGGATAGGTATCAGCATCACTCATTTCAATCTATGGCATGTTCGGGGTTCACATTACAGCCGTTCTATCTATGGATTTTCCTTCATTTTCCTGGGGCTCAGCGACGTTCAAATGGCGACATCCAGTTGAACTTTGTGAGTTGTATTGTCGAGTTGAACATGAACGCTGAGTGAAGAAAAAACAGCTCAAGCTCAAAGTTTGCCCACTAGAGGATAAAGTGATGGAGAGAAATCCGCGTGCAGGCTGTGGCTTCAAAGAGATGGTTATCGCCGCCAGGATTACGAAATAGGGATGGACGAACCGATTTGACTCTGCGTTCGCCGCCAAATCAATCATCTGGTCTTTGGGGTGCGCACAGCTCAGCTGAGCTGCTAACTCCATTTTCTCTCACTCCTCCTCATCCGATGGCCCCACTGTGGCGCGCTCTGTTGTAAGCGCAATCACGAAAGTGACGCCCATCTCAAACACACCTTTCTCCGTAATATAGGTACTTGTCCATGCTCTAAACTCACATGAACTGGCAATGCAGCTCAGACGAGAAATAAGTGTGGAGAGCTGTGCCCTGGACTGTCGATATTATGAATCTATTTCTGATTGGAAGTTGGGTTCTCCCGCTGACGTCACTGAGGTCGCCGTGAATGCGATGTCCCACTGGTAGTAAATATTCCGCGTTCACATGCATAGAACAGTGCGTATATCACATAGGTCGTCTTCATAGTAATACGTGAGATCCGATTTCTCAAACGGACTCTGCATGGTAGCATCGCACCTTCAAGTTGTGTGGTTACCGAAATCGAAATCCAGAAGCCTGGATAAGTATCATCAACGCTCGGAGTCCGCGCTTGCCCGTGCGAACAGATTCCTGTATATGAGGGATACAGCGCGTTTAAAACTGTCCCCCCCCCCACTGCCAACGGGTGCCAAAATCACAATGTCCACACCTGAACTTATCAATCCAAACACCCCGCTAGCCTATATCCCCGCAGATTTGGCTACTCAATATCAGGTCAGCCGTTATGTGTTTATCGCCACCCTCGGAGTGAGTCCTACGCGACCTTTTCTCGCACCAGAAATCTGACGCTGCATAATATCAAGGCATTTGTTTGGGACCTGTGCATGAATGTGGACTCCGACTATCGTCTTCTCTTCAAGCACAAGATTCGGCACCCTACCGTTGTCTACTTTATCTCCAGGTTTGCCTCCAGTATCATCTCCATAGTATGACACTGATTTGTCTCTGTTTCTTAGAATGGCAACTTTATCCTACGTTGTCACAGCTGCCGTTTTCGCAGCGGGTAGGCACTTTTTTGGAATTTGCCCGTTCCTTGGTGCTCATTTTACGTGTAGTTGAAAAGATCCCCAGCTGCCAAACCGAGCAGCTCATCAACGGGATCAGCAGTAGCCTGGCAGCGTCGTTCACATCGCTGCTCTTCCTATTCCGCGTTCTTGCGGTATTCAACAATGGGAGATGGGCTATGGTCTCATTCATTGGTCTTTGGATTGTTGTTGTCGGATGCTCTGTCACCGTACCTCTGGGTATCGGCGGCGCACATATCGGGCCGACACAGGCCTGTATCAACACACGCGTGGCGACCTACACGGCAGCATCCGGGATCGCGTCCTTCGTAAATGATAGCATTGTCTTCATTGCGATCTCGTATCGCATTATTTCATATACGCTCATGGAGAGTTCTACCATGGCAGCTCTCAAGACTTTCTTCACGCTGCGAGCACTCCCAGTCGTGTCACGGAACCTTCTATTCGGTGGACAGCTCTATTATTTGTGAGTGGCTGGTACGGATTCTGGTTCATCACTGATTCCTACTTCAGCGTCGCTCTGTGTGCCAACCTAGCACTTATCGGCGTTTTTGCTGCCCCACATATCGGCCCGATCTATCGGGGAATGCTCACAATCCCCATTGCGGCCCTGAACAACGCCATGGCATGTCTCGTCTTTCGAAGAGTCAAGTTCGGACTCATAGCCAATGATCTTACGACCCAGGTCACAACGAGTCGGAGCACCAACGGGAACTTGAAGGCAGCCGACAACATCCGTTTCAGACGCAACCCGGCTCTTGGGATTAGCACAGGAGAACGTTCCACCACCATTCAACCACACAACGACGACGTGCACAGGATGGAGATCCACATCGCTAAAGCGACCCTTGACGACTATAGTTTACAGGATCTCTCTGGGACCAGAGGTCAGCCTGTATAATCTATCACTCGGTGTCGTATTTCTATATTAGGGACCCCAGATTGATGTCGTCTTTATTCCGTGCGATTTACATTTCATTGTTTCAAGGAATTGTCAGTTTAGCAATGTTTCCGCATATTTATGTGAAACAACTTGATTTTCAGGGTGAAATGTTCTTGAAAATAACTTTCGGAAGGACTATCGCATCGAGCCACTGTCCGGGGATCTCTGGAATAACAGTATCGGAGGCACGGCCGTGGTGGTCAGCTGTCAAGCCCATCAACTCCGTTGATTGCTCCCGGGGCATAACTAAGCGATGCGCCCATGATCCAATTTGAATCTAGAATTCAAACTCACATCCTACCATAATCTTCCTCTCAAGCTTTTCATCCCGCGTCTGAAGTCTATGGCCGCAGAGCAAGTCTACGTTGTACGCACCAGAAATCTTACACGCCCTTAAAGTCGTCTTCATCCCATCTCTAGGTAACTGGAGCCTCAGGATTCCTGGGCAGTTGGATAGCATATTTGCTCCTTCAGGCGGGCCATTCAGTCAAAGGGTGGGTGCGAAATTCTTGCTTAAAAATTGCTTAATTGTGTTAAACAGCACTACTCGCGGAGTAAAAATGGAACTTGTCAAGACCGCCTTCGCAAAATATTCTAAGTTCGAGGCCGTCGCCATTCCTGAAGTTGCTAGTGGTGATTTTGAGAGCCTCTTCCGAGGTATTTCACTCGCGATGTTTATGATGCTTTGATAATCCTTGTCGACAGGGGTTCATGCAGTATTTCACACTGCTGCCGCGATTCCAGGGCGGGAGAGCTATGCACGAAATGTACGCGGCCATCCGTTCATGTGTGTTCCAGCATGCTCAAATCGCATCACAGGCTACTGCGGACGGATCCCTCAACGTACTCGAACAGGCAGATTCCGCTGGTGTGCGCAACGTAGTTGTGACGAGTTCGCTGGGCTCATTTCCGCCCACGGGGCCATTCGGAGCAGAGGGTAAGCAAGACCGTCACGTCAAGTCATTTACTATTAAACACGTCCGTCCAGACTTCAACAAACTGTCCACTACCGATGCAGCTAACAACGCATGGATCCTGTACTGTGCTGAGAAGGCGGCCGGTGATCAAGCAGTACTTGCCTTCGCAGACGCTCACCCTTGGATGAATGTCTCAATCGGTGCGACGCTATCACATGATCCTGCAGACTTGAACTCATACCTTGTTCCGCACAGTCGCTCCGGGCTCGTTCTTTGGCCCATTTGCACCAGGGTTCGAACTGATTCTAGTCGATCCCGACTATCGAGGCTTGTCAACAAATGCATACATTGCCGCCTTGTTGCGACCAGAAAACGACATCTTCTCCCCGACCGTAGGTGGAGTCGATGTACGTGATGTAGCCAAGGCTCATATCAGCGTTCTTCGCGTTCCTGCCACATACATTGGCAGACGTCGATGGCCCCTGCTGTCTCCCTACGAGTCTTCGTGGCAATCCGCGCTGGTCACAATTGCACAGGAACGCCCAGAATTGACTGGTCGAATGAGCAGCGACGCGAAAGCCCCATTGAGGGCTCGCTACACCCTTCCATTGGACCATAACCATCTGTCTGGTGTATTCGACATAGCTTCCGACTCATACATCACTTGGAGGGACACCGTTTTAGCAGCCGTCGATGATCTACTTCGTTTGGAGAAGATCTGGTCTGCTAATGGAAAGGTGCTCTCACTGCCCCGGGGTGGCAGAGCCAGTCTGTCAAGCATCTAGTTAGAAGTCGATACTACTCCATCATCATCATGATTCATCAGAGTCTGAAAGCAGTAGCCCCTGGGCCCGACGTGGAAGGTTCAGCCCCGGCAAATCACTCAGAACGGATCAGATAATTATTTGGCAGATCGGAAGCACTTCGGAACCGAAAGTGGAGACGGGGACTCCGTTTTGAGGTCTCGGCCGAGATTCCATAAACGGCTAGATGTCTGCAAGTGTCTGCAGCCATCAGCGCCACTCAGTGGCTGATTTGCAGTGCGCTGATCTGGGCTGATGAGTGGCTCCACCCGCCAAAAATATACAGCCATCCGCGGAGATATTTGGCGGGTGGAGCCACCCATTTGCGCACTGCAAATCAGCCTTCAAATGGCTCTAGTGGCTCCTGCGTAAACTCGCTAATTAGTTTCTAACGTATCTCACATGTTATTTTTGATTCTAACATGTAAATTACATGTTAGAAACCCCTAAAAATTTCCGCATAGCACCAACGGTAGTAGGTGGGGTCTCGCTGCCGTTGCGTCACACCACTATAGGCCGCCGATCAGGGCTTCGTTCACCCGAATAATATAATATCCCGCTGGCAACACTTCCTGGTCTTTGGCGCAGGTTTCATCGACGACGGAGATCAATCACGTCCGTGCATGACTTAGTCTGGACTCAGAGATGCCGCAGTTGTATTTCTCCCACTGCGTGCGTCTTGCAACCATCTCGTGCGTTACGTCTATATGACTCTTGTACTCCCAGGATAACCGCCGGTTCTTGTGCGTCGACCATAGAGGAATGCAAGAGACACTCCGGACAGGTGCGCAGGGTGACAGATCCAGTATCTAGTTAGAAGCCAATACTGCAGACAGAGACTCCATCATCATGATTCATCAGAGCCTGATACCGCTGTAGCCCCTGGGCCCGGCGTGGAAGGATCAGCCCCGGCGAATCGGACAGAATCGATCAGATTCTTGCGGAAGCCAACCCAATGGGACCAAATTATTTGACAGATCGGAAGCACTAATGGAGACGGGGTCTCGCTGCCGTTGCGTCCCGGGGTCTCCGGTCACTATAGGTCGCCGATCTGCAGGTTTCATCGATCGACGACGGAGATCAATCACGTCCGTGCACAGCGGATGACTTAGTCAGGGCGCAGTTGTATTTCTCCCACACTCGTCTATATAACTCTTGTGCCCCCAACGTCCGGTTCTTTGTGCATCGACGCCGGAAGAATGCAAGAGACACTCAACCTACTACATGGCGGGCTTCTCTATCCCGCGATTCCAGTCCTAGTTATTCTGCTATTCTTACTTGGACGTCGTCGACGAAACCGAGACCAACTCCCACCAGGACCAAAAGGAGTACTCCTACTCGGGAATGCTCTTCAGATGCCTAGGGAGCGAGAGTGGTTGACATATGCAAAATGGAGCGAGAAATACGGTTCGTGCTTGGTTCAGCTGAAGTTTGGAACCCCTCATATGGGTTAATAGGCGACCTCGTGTATCTCAGCCTTTTGGGCCAGCACTTCATGATTGTGGACACATATGAAGTCGCCCATGATCTTCTCAACAAGCGCTCGGCCATATACTCCACTAGACCGCACTTAGTGAGTTTTCGCGTTCTGTGGCGCGCATTAAGTCCT